>CM031244.1:541729535-542329535 GCA_018340775.1 Taxus wallichiana var. yunnanensis | reverse complement strand
TCATATCTATGTGGGAAACATTAGCAATCCCAGACAAAGAGATCTCTTGCAGGTAGTTATGCCCAACTTGTCTATCCCAAGTTAGTCATCCAAGGAACGGGACAAGGTCGTTTCTTTCTAATGCAATGCAACAAAAGGAGGATCAACCAAACAAGAACATGAAGCCTCCACCATTCTATCTATCAATAATCATTGGAAATTGCTTAGTTCATAACTGCATGATTGACTCTAGAGAAATCGGTTAAGTGCATGCCCAAGCAGATTGTAGACCAACTGGGCCTCAAATATGAACCTCTTTTAAGGGTGTTGGTATAGCTAGAAAGGACAACAAGTAGGAACTATCGAGGAGTTATCAGAGGTCTAAGCCTCACATTGCATGCATGTGCCCCAATTTTTAGTTCCTTAAGATGTTTTCATAATTGACCTACCTCCACTCTTTGCTCTATGTCTATCCAGAGATTTCACTACCAAAATTGGAGGATATCTATCAGCTGATTGGTCTCATATGCTCTTTAGAACCAAATATGGCACTAAGGCTACTATCAATTTTGAACCTATTTCTACATAACATATAGAACCCTATGTGCTTAGCCCTCAATGTAAATCACCATCTTTTTCTCAAGAGGATTTCCCAAGTATTCAAGAAGTAGATACTCAGATTAAGGTCATTCCTGACTTACCACTTGATGAATGGGAAAATGGGTGTTATAAATTTGATCCATATCAGCAAGTTGAAGAAATTGGCCTTGGTATGTATTTCCTACATGAGGAAAATTCACCTTTTCCTAAGGAGGAGGTGTAGTTATTGTATCTCCTACATGTATCAATTATTACTCATCTTTCAGTTTTAATTAGTTGTTCCTAACAACACAACAAAATATGAGTCCCTCATCCATGGCTTGCAATGGGAAAGAAATAAGAACATCAAGAAATTGCAGACTTTGGGGATAGTGAATTGATAGTGAACCAAATCAAAGGATCAAATGCAGCCAAGAATGACTTGCTCAAAGCTTACAAGCATAGGGTATGGGATCTTTTGGAAGATTTTGAAGCTTTTAATATCCATGTCATTCCAAGAAAATAAAATGAAGTCATTGACATACTTGTTGTAATTGGAGAAAGGTTTCACGTGATTGAGAACATTAAGAGAGAAAAGTGTAACCACATATCAGGGTAATAATAAGGCATGTTATACCAAACAATGACACAAATTGGAAAGTGTTTGAGAATGATCAACAGATTGTCAATTTCATTCAAGAAGAGATTGAGTTTTCTTCAAGAAATCAAGACAAGTTGGAGAAGCAATATGGAGACCAAGTTGTCCAACTTAGATCAAATAAGTTGCCCAAGGGCCTAGTGACCTTGGAATCCATTTTCAACCCCAATGACCAGTTTAGAAAAGAAAAGGCAAACATAACGATCAAGGGTGAAGATTCAGAACCCATATCAGTTGGTGAAGTAAAATTTCTTCAGATTGGTAAGGTAATCACTTCACAAGAAAAGGATGATTTTGTAGAACTTTTGCCAATAATTTTTTGATATTTTTGCATGGAGCTATGAAGACCTTAGATATTTTGATCCTAGCTTAGCTCAAAGACACCATTGAGTTGGATTCAACTGCCAAGCCTATCAAACAAAAACAAAGGCCTGTTAATCCACATATTAAGCCCTTGATGAAGAAGTAAATTGAAGAAGTTAATTGAAGAAAACATCATCTTTCCAATCAAACATTCATCTTGGGTTTCCAATCTAGTTCAGTTGGAAAAGGAATGGTAAACAAGGCATATTTGAAGGATCATTACTCACTACCTTCAATGAAACAAAGATTACAAATGGTAAAGAAAGTTATGAAAGGTTTTTCTTCTAGATGGATGCTACTCATGTCTACAATCAAATCATGGTAAAAGAGGAAGATCAGTTCAAGACTACCTTTACTACAAAATGGGGAACCTATGCCTACATAAAAATTATGTTTGGTCTATCTAATGCAAGAGCAACTTTCCAAAGAACCATGGATATGGCATTTAAGGGACTGATCAACAACATTATTCTTGTGTACCTGGATGATATCACAATTTTCTTTAAGAATGTGGCTGATCATCTTCTCCATCTGAGATAGGTATTTGAAAGGTGTAGGCAATTTGGATTTTCTCTCAATCTTAAGAAATGTATCTTCTTAGCTCATTAAGGTAAGGTCCTTGGCCGCGTTTTTTCTAAATAAGCATTAATCATTGATCCAGAAAGAGTTAGTTTCATCCTTGCATTTTCATTGCCTAGCCACAAAAAAGCACTCCAACTTTTCTTGGGAAGAATCAACTTTTCAAAGGGTTTTTCCAAATTTTGCCAACCTTGTCAAGCCATTTACCCTTATGCTAAAGAAGAATATGACATTCAAATGGGTCGTTAAAGGAAAGGACAACTTTGAAACCATTAAGCCAATAATGGTACAAGCCCCCAACCCTCATCAATCATAATTTCACTTTGTATGCTTTTGGTAGACAGAGACAATATCATTCATACTAGTGCAATTGAATGAAGAAGGCTTGGAACAACTGTTGCATTTTTAGCCAAAGTCTTGAATATTATGAGGTGAGATACTCATTTATTGAGAAACATGTATTGGTTGTTATAAGAAGCTTGAAGAAGTTCATACATTTAGTATCCAATAACAAGATTCATTTGCTAGTTTCACATGCTTGGTATCAAATACTTCCTTTTGAACAAGGACCTAAATGAAAAAAGAGTTGGTTGGATAACCAAGATGATGGAGTATGACATTGATATCAAGGTGACCAAGCTAGTTAGAGATAAAGGATTGTGTGAATAACTAGTTTGAGAACAACATAATGATGAAGAATTCATTCTCGTACTTACACATGATCAATAAAAACTAGCCAATTCCTTACCCAACTCTTGTTAGACTCATGGTATAGTCAACTTTCTCCAAATAGATCAATTCCCTCAAGGATTGAACAAATCTAAAATAAGGTATTTAAGACTTGATCCATTCCCTTTATTCGATTGATGGCATTCTATTCAAGAAATATGTGAATGGTGTTCTCTTCACGTGCAACAAAATAGATCGGATAGAGAAGTGTTGCATGAATTTCACAATGGAGAAGCGGGAGGTCACTTTTCTTCAAGGGTAACATCTCTCAAGATCATGAAATTTGGTTATTACTAGCCTAACCTCTTCAATGATTGTTATGCATGGATCAAGAAATGCAAGAAATGTGCATTCTTTACTAGGTAAAAAAATCTAGTAGCCCTTCAAATCCACCCCATCTTAGTAGATTATCCATTCATACAATGGGGATTGGACTTAATTGGAGAAATCAACCCACATTTAAGCTTGGGTCACAAGTGGATCCTAACAACCATATACTATTTCACCAAATGGACAGAGGCAGTTGCATTGAAAGAAGCAAATGAGGCTAGCATTTTGGACTTCTATGAAGGTATTGTGACCAGATTTGGTGTTCCTTCAACTATCATTTCCAACAATACTCTAGTTTTTATTGCACAAAGATCTCGATTTGATCAATGTTAAAAATGGAATATACTTGAGCACCTCTTCAAACTATTACCCCAAGGTAATGGGTAGGTTGAGTCCACAAAAAAGAATCTTTTGAGAATCATAAGGAGGAATTTGGATGAGAATCAGAGGACTTGGCACACAAAGTTAAAATCAGCCTTGTGGGCTGATAGAATCACTCCCAAGAGATCAACTGGTAGCTCTCCTTACAAACTGGTTTATGGAAAAAAAAATCAAGGTTGTCAATATCTCTTGAATTTCCATGGCCTTGGAACTCATCAAACAGCTGGAATTGTTTGAATTGAAGGCATGGAAGTCAGATATGCAGAGCTCATGGAGCTAGAAGAGTTGAGAAATCAAGCTATGCAGATAATGGAAAAGGATCAAGCTCATATCAAGATGAGTTTTGACAAGAAAGCAAAGGCCAAGAATTTCCAAGAAGGAGATCTAGTCCTAAAGTGGGATGCAGATAAAGCTAAACTAGGCAGGCACTCAAATTTTGATGCAATATGGAGTGGCCCCTACATGATTTCAAGTTGTAAGTCAAACAATGCTTTCCAATTATCAAAATTGGATAGAGAAGAATTGCATATCTCGGTCAATGGGATCTACCTCAAGCATTTTTATTGAAAGAAAGACCCTCCCTTGTATATAGTAGATTAGTTTTCAATTCCTCTAAGTTTTTTCAGCACACTGTCTTATTGGTAGTATAGTTTCCCTTCCCTAAGTTATTTGTGCATGTGTTTTGTTGTTTTTGGATGGCATGGTTCCATTGCACAGTGTTCGTGGAGGACTCCGAAGAAGATATGTTCAGGTTGTGGTGGGATTTCAAATTCAAGACACATGTATATGATCAAAATATGTAAAAAGTGTGTAAGGAAAGTATGTAAAATATGAAAGATGTGAAAAAGGAACATGTGCACTTGATCCGTGATGACGAATAGATTGTAGAAAGGATCACGAAGATCTTGTAGATGAATGAGTTTTTCGGGTGATCTCACGCTAGTTGTGTGGGCCGCGATCACGCCAATGATATGGAAGAAGTGTAAGGAGAAAATTTCGGTGTTATCCTCCAACATTTAACTGCTTCCCGTAATGTAGGACACCACTGTAGATGGTGTGCAAAATTCAAAGAATTTGATCCAACGTGAAAGTACTGAGGATTGTGCGACCTGTAAAAGTTAGTGTGTAGAGTTTTGTCAGAGAGGCTGTGTTGAACTACCAACCGCTATGTAATTTCCCCATGGTTATATGCGTCCAAGAAAGATCGTGTTGAGCTAAGGACCCAAGTCTGATTCTAAGCCCTGAAACTAAAAACTACGATGTTTCGGTATTGTGATGTGTTGTATAATGATTGTATAACGTTGTATGGGGTGACTGATTCACCCGAATGATACCCCCTCATTTGCGGTGCATGCGACATTGCTGAAGGAGTATGCATCCTAAAAGAGGATCGACTGTTGTGTTCAAATTGTGTCCCTGCAAGGGGAAAGGAATGTGCTTGGTAGAAACCAAGGCACATGCAAACAAAGTGGCTAGGAGACAAGTGTTAGTACAAGCAAACATGCATATAAAATGTAAGCTAATGCAGACAAGAAAACAATGTGTAATTTAAGATGCAATAAGACAACATGCAAGAAGACAATGTAGACCGCAAAAAGTGGGTGTAAACATGGGACACCACTCACAATGTCGCAAGGCAATCAAGGCCGATGAATCCAAAATCAAAAAAAAGTGTGCACATAAGACAAAAGGCAAAGCCCGCAAAAGCAAGAGAGAAAACAAAGACAATCAATGATAAGGAATGTAACAGACAATCATGGAAGCAAATAAACTGCATAACAAATGTTGCACATGAAGCACCCATTAGCATGTTAGAAAGATAAAAAGTCAGCACAAGGCGTATATAATCCAATAAAGAAATGTGTTATGAAACAAAATGAAACACTAGTCCCTCGTAATGTACGAAAGTGGATGCTTTCAGAGCCATGGGACTAGTAATAGGTAAGTACGCCAAACATCCATGTTGCGTGTAATAGATCTATATAATTTGCAATCACAACTAGAAAGGCAAGTGAATGTGCATGTGTGTATGATAAAGATAATGACATACAAGATATCTAGCTAGCATGTGTAATAAAGTGTGCATGTAACAAGTAAATGTAAGCAAGAGTAAATACAACCAAGATATGCGGCATGTTTTGGATGAGACAGAATGGAATGCGCAGTGTGAATGATAAGAGTAGCATGCCCCCGAGTGTTAGGAAATAAGGGATAAAATATGCGGAATAATCCCTCACAGAATCACAACAGTAGAAACTAATATGCAGAAATTATTACAGATCTCAAATAAAAGTGCAGAATAAAATAACACAACACAAGGAGACAGTATTTAACGTGGTCCACCCAATTTGGGCTACGTCCACAAAGAATCACTTGCTCAGATTTTATTACAAGCCACCGCTCTCTCAATACAATACCCAAATTCGTTTGGAGCTATGCTCAACAAACTCTACAGAATTCACAGCCGAATTCAAAACACATCTGCAATGTTTACCTTATTCCTCTAGCATATGCATAAAACCATATAAATAGACAATTGCTTAAGTAGTTTTACAAATCGTGGGTATCAAAACCATGGGCAACAACTGTCCCATAAACATATGGGTCAAAATCCCGCCATATATGAGAAAATCACGTTTCCGATATATTGGGCACATTTCAAGGCCCAAAAAAAAATTCGAGGGTCGCACCCCCAAACCCCAGCGAGGATACATGAAAAGTGCATAGTACTCTTAGTGTACAGTCTTCAACACTTTTACACATGAAAATAGGCTCCATGACCTAACAATCTCCCACTTGGAAACTAGTTTTCCTCGAGCAAGCTTCTCAACTCTTCACTAGTTTCCGTGAAGACCAACCAAAAGTGAACACAACTTGAGCTTTTTTCCTTGTGACCACCTTGGTCATCATGTCTGAGGATTTTGACTGGTATAGATCTTCTCTAGCTTCAACTTCTCTTCCTCCAAAGTTGTCCTGATGAAATGATACCTTAACTGTATATGCTTCGTCCTAGAGTGGAAAGCAGAGTTCTTAGCTAGGTGTATAGCACTCTGACTATCACTATGTAGTTTTCCTTCCTCCTACTTATGCCCCAACTCCTCAAGCAATTGTTGTAACCAAATCATTTCTTTTCTTGCCTCTGTGGCAGCAACATACTCATCCTCTGTGGTTGACAAAGCCACCATCTTCTGTAGTCGTGAAATCCAGTTCATTGTTGTCCCACCTACAATGTAAACATAACATGTCGTGCTCCTCCTGTTGTCTACATCTCCAGCTCATATCTAAATCTACATAACCACACAAAGTGGTGTCTGATCCATTGTAGCACAAAACTATCCCCATGGTCCCTCTCAAATACCGAAGGATCCACTTTACCGCATGTCGGTGATCTCTGCTGGATCACTCATAAATCTACTCACTTGCTCCCCACTGCGTGGCAATATCGTGCCTCGGTACACACCATAGCATACATCAAATCACAATCGCTAATGAATAAGGTACCTTGGAAATTTGGTTTCTCTCTTGCTCTATCTTGGGACACTTTGCTCCTTTGATAACTTGAAATGGCACGCCAAAGGAGTCCCAACCAGGTTTAGCATCCCGTATATTAAACCTCTCCAAGACTTTCTTAGTGTACTCTTCCGAAATAAAGTCAACTTTCGTTCCTTCCTATCCCGAGATATCCTCATACCAAGGATTTGTTTGGCTGCCCCCAAATCCTTCATAAGAAAAGGATTCACTTAGCTTCTTCTTGAGTATTTTTATTTCTGCATGTTTTTACTACTGCAACCAACATGTCATTCACATACGGACACAAGATAATATAAGCGCCATCCTCAAATTTATTTGTATACACACAATGGTCGAATGACATCTACTATAACCTTCTTTGCATCATGAAGCTATCAAATTTCTTATACCATTGACGTGGAGCTTGTTTCAAACCATACAAGCTCTTCTTCATTTTTCACACCATCTCCTCTTTACCTTTGACCTCATAGCCCTCTGGTTGCTTTGCATATATAGATTCCTCCTCCAAATCACCATGGAGAAATGCGCGGTCTTTACATCAAGTTGTTATAAGTGCAAGTCTTCTTCTACAACTATTCCTAGAATAGTTCTAATAGAAATCATTTTTACTACAAGAGAAAAAATCTCATCAAAATCTATACCTTTTTCTGTGCAAACCCCTTGACCACCAACTAGGCCTTGTATATTTTATTTCCTCCTTCTTCCTCTTTGACTCTGAACACCCACTTGTTCTGTAATGCTCTTTTGCCTTCGGGTATCTTCACCAAATCCCATGTCTGGTTCTCCATGAGAGCCTGATGCTCCTCATCCATGGCTTGCTCCCACTTCTTCCTGGCATCTACCTACATTGCTTCATCAAATCTCTCTAGCTCTCTACTATCAGTGAGTAATAAATAATAAAGAGAAGGAGAAAAATGTTCAGGTTCTCTTCTTACCCTAGAAGACCTCCTCAATATACGAGTTTGGGGTTCTGCTTGAGGAGGTTCTGAACCGATTCATGTGTCACTTTTCCATCCAGGAAGATCCTCTACCACCGCGCATATTATTTCTTAGATTCTTTCATGTTTTCCCAATATGATGCTTATACATGAGTTTCTCACTAAAGACCACATCCCTAGATCGAATGATTTTCTTGTCCTTAATACTCCAACATTTATATCCAAAGTCATCACCACCATAACCAATGAAAGTACATTTTTCCGACTTAGCCTCTAGCTTGGTCCTATCATCCTTGTCTATATGAACAAACACCTCACAACCAAAGACTCTAAGAAATGAATAATCAACTTTCTTACCATACCAAGCCTCCTTAGGTATGCCTCCATCCAAGGCACTTGAGGGTCCTCTCTGTTTATCAGTACAGTTGTGCTCACCGCTTCTACCCAAAAAGAAAATGGCGATCCCTGCATGTATCCTCATGCTCTAGCACATTCCACTATTGTTTTGTTTATCCTTTCGATACCCCATTCTCTCATGGAGTTCTGGAACCATCTTTTGTCTACGTGGATTCCATTCTTAGAACAATAATCATCAAATTCATTGTTGCAATACTCCCCTCCATTATATCGACTGAGACATTTTAGCTTAAGCCCTGTTTCATTCTCTACCAAGGCTTTCCATTTAACAAAAGTGCCAAATACATCATATTTGTTTCTAATACGATAAACCCAAACTTTCCTTATTGCATCATCAATAAAAGTAACATGATAACTTGAACCCCAAGAGATGATACTGAGCCGGCCCCACACATCAAAATGCACCAACTCTAACTTACTCTCTTTCTTTGTAGGTCCAACCTTGAGAAACCTTACTCGCTTTTGTTTCCCATATATGCGAGTCCTCACAGTAAATCCAAACTTGTTCTGTATATCCTAGGAAAATCCTTTTTATGATCTCCATGCCCTTATGGCTCATATGACCGAGCCTATAGTGCCACAATGTCATCTACTTCGAAGCCACAAAATTACAAACATTAGTGCTATAAGTGGTTAAATACAAGGTTCCAACCTTCTTACCTCTTGCCACCACAAGAGCACCCTTGGTAACCTTCCAAGAGTCCGTTGTAAATATCACAGTACAACCATCACTTCCCAACTGCCCTGCCGATATCAAATTTCGTCTTAATGTAGGCACATGTCTGACATCCTTCAATAGCCAAGTATTCTCATTCTGCATCTTAACCTGAACAAAACCTTTTCTAACTATGCTGCAAGGCTCATCATCACCAAGAAAAACATGCCCAAAATCTCCTTGAACATAATCAACAAAATAATGCCTATGTGGAGAAGCATGGAAAGAAGCCCCGAATCTAAAACCCAAGATTCAGTAATATTGTGCAAAGAAAGAATCAAAGCATCCTAACATACATTACCCGTTGCCACATTTGCCTCCTTGTTTTCTTCCTATTGTTTCTTCTTTTCCCGAAGCTCCCAACAAAGTCCTTTTTGCATGCCCAAACTTTCCACAGTGCCAGCATACTATCTTGCTTTTGGATTTTGACCTTGCCTAATCCTTTGATTTTCCACGATTTCCTCTATTCTTTTGTCTCCCTCTAGTTTCCATTCCAAAGCATTCCCTAAAGTAGAAGATTCACCGAGTTTTTCTTCACATTTCCTCACTTAGAATCGCCCTACAACATCCTCAAACTTCAACTTTGAGTTAGCTAGAACCGAGTTGCCATGCCATTACAGGCTATTCCAACTCTCGGGTAAAGAGCACAGAACTAATAAAGCCCTAACTTTTCATCAAATTCTATCATGAATCGAAGCTAACATATTTACAACCGTATTAAAATCATTTAGATGATCTGCACTCTTGAACCATTCTCAAACATCTTCATAGTAAACAACTTTTTCATTAAAAATATCTTGTTAGAGGCAGAAGGTTTTTCATACAACTTCCTTAATGCATCCATCAATTATTTTGTAGTCTTTTCCTTTGAAACATTAAATAATACCGAAGATGCAAGACACAACCGGATTGTCCCAAGTGCCTTCCTATCCAGCAAATCTCATTCTGCATCTGTCATGCTCGAGGGTTTGTTCACCTTCTCAGACAACGGAGTATAAAAATCCTTCTGACAAAGGTAATCTTCCATCTGCATCTTCCAAAGACTGAAATTTTGCCGTTGAATTTATCAACCCTAGATCTTCCATCATCTCGCCATAGCTCCCACTTAAGATAAAACTTTCCCTATGATTCAACACTTCAAACAAACCAAACCGAGCTCGATACCAATTATTAGGAAATAAGGGATAAAATATGCGGAATAATCCATCACGAGAATAATCGCATGAGAAACTAATATGCAGAAATTATTACAGATCTCAAATAAAAGTGTAGAATAAAATAACACAACACAAAGAAACAGTATTTAACGTGGTTCACCCAATTTGGGCTACGTCCACAAAGAATCGCTTGCTCAGATTTTAATACAAGCCACCGCTCTCTCAATACAATACCTAGATCCGTTTGGAGCTATGCTCAACAAACTCTACTGAAATTCATACCAATTCAAAACACATCTATAGTGTTTACCTTATTCCTCTATCATATGCATAAAACCATATAAATAGACAATGCGCTTAAGCAGTTTTATAAAACCATGGGCAAAAACCATCCCATAAACCTATGGGTCAAAACCCCGGCGATGATACATGAAAAGTGTACAGTACTCTTAGTGTACAGTCTTCAACACTTTCACACATGAAAACAGGCTCCATGACCTAACACCGAAAGCAGATGTGTATGTATGCAATGAGGTTCATTTTTTTTATTCCCCCTCAACTGTCAAGAATGAACCGTAAACAAGAGTGCATCATCGGGAAATGGTCTAAAATGTGTGTACTAAAAAGATGTGATCGTCAAAGCGCAAAGCGTAGAGTGTGAATGTGTGAGTGTGGTGAGGTCCATTTAAGATGTAGACCCTCGGCGAGTTGAGTATGGTGTTGAACTAGATCGCGTGATAGTTTAGTGAGTGCAGCGCATAGATGTGAAAAAGACATGTCACGAATGTGTAGATTAGATGATGTGTAAAAGGAGATGAATGTGTGAAATGTCTAGTGTGTAATGTGTATGTTAAGAAAGAGTTGTTGAATGTGCTAAGTGTTTTGTTGAAGGGATTGATTGTAGACATGTTGAGTGTGTGATGTGTATTATCGAATGTGTAATGTGTTGTGTTGATTGTCAATAAAAATAAAATGATGATATATTGGTTGTATTGTGTTGAATGTGTGATGTTATATGGTGAGAGGTGTGTTGCTTGTAGCTTGTTGTGTAAGATGTTTGTGTTGATTGTATGCTAAAAAATATGAGGTATGTTGTATGATGTAGTATGGAGCATGTTGTAAATGTGTCGAATGGGTTGTATGTTGTGTTGAATGTGTGCAAAGAGTATGTGGTGTGATTGTATTGAGGTTGTATTAATAGATAGGCATGAGAAGAGTGTATTGTAAATATGTCGAGTAAGAATGTGTCATGAAGTGTGTTGGTTGTATAGTGAAGAATATGTGTGAGAAATAGGATGGTGTGTAATGCAGTGTGTAGTGTGTGTGAGGTTCATGTGTATAGGATGCCCTCAACAGTCAAGTGTGAACCAAAGCACAAGAGTGTGTCATTGGGAAATGGGTTAATATGAATGTATATCGTTTGTGTGAATTGAGTCGAGAATAAGACGTGTGTCGATGTTAGAAGGGGGAAATAAGTGCGATGCCCCCCAAATGTGCCTATGATGGAGATTTATGAAGCAACGCGAGAGATACCTTGTCATTGTGGGAGAGTGTTGTTTGTGTCATGATCAGAGTGAGAGCCAACACAATGGTAGGCCGAAGCAATAGTAGGACCGTGCAATGGTGATGGAATTTGAAATGTACCTTGGCCATCAATAGGAATAGCTTCTTTGACAAAGTGAATTGGAAACGGAAGTGGAGTAGGATAGGGAGGAATTTTGAATGGTGGTAACTTATGTGGGATTGATGATGTTGTAGAAGAAGGTGGACTTTTTTGAGAGGTGGTTGTGTACTTTGACTTGGTAATGTCGTAGATGACTTGAGAGGAGGGGGTGATATATTGATTTTGAGAGGTGGTTGTTTAGGCGGATCCCGACTCTTAGAAACAGTGGCATGATGCTCATTAGACATAGACGAATCATATTTAGGAACCCATTGAGATGTAACAATTGGAGAGGATGATGTAACATGACGTTGTGCAATGAATGAGATAAAACCTTGATGCTCAAGATGCTTGATTCTTCATTGTAAAACATAGTAGTCATTGTCATTATGTTCATTGATTCGATGATAAACGCAAAATGGGAGACCTTGATATTTGATCAATCGATAAGGAGAATAGCAATGAGTAGTTGGTAAATTGATTAAGCGATGGGTAAGTAGCTCAATAAGAATGTCATGTTGCTTAGTATTGCGATCAAAGGTGAGAGGATCTTGTAATGGTATGACTTGAGGCACACTGATATGAGCACGTGTGAAAGACATAGAATGAGGATGAGAAGAACTAGTGTGAGCCTGAGAAGCATCCTTAAGATGGTGGATTTCATATTTAAGAGATGCGATCGTGGATTCCATAGCCTGAAATTTGTCATAAAATAAAGAATGCAAAGCTTGAATTGACTCCAATATGGGTTGATTGGATGGAGGATCATGACGTTAGATAGACAATGGAAAATAGGACTTATTTCGTGTGGCGGCATATCTTTAGGAAGACACATGGAGTCTAAGGATTTTTGTAGAATACCTGGCAGTCAGGGATGCATTTTAAGTAAATCAGACAAAGGAATTTGAGGAACTTTACGACCCATGATATAAAAAAAGATGAGGATCTAAGCGTATTTGACTGAGACAGGTTCGCCAAAATGATTAAGCTAAATGTGAAAATGTATATCACCGATCCGATTGTTATTGCAAAGAAATGAAATTAAGTATATGAAATAGACCTAAGCAAATGAAGCTAGTAAATATGAGACCCTAAGTGCAAAGAGAGGGTAAGAAACCTTAGTTCGTTCGTAGAAATCTCGAAGGTGTACGAGAACAAAAAAATGGAAAATATGAAGCATTAACCAGTCGCATGAAGCCTAGAAAAATACAGATATGGAAGAATAAGCTAAATTGGGGCGCCTAGAGAGGGACAAGGGCGCCTATGGGCGCCCTAGACTGTTTTTGAGCGCTGGGTTTGCGGAAATGCTCAAGAAACCTCCTCGGAGTGGTCACTAATTGTTCATTTTGTTTGCCTTTGGTTGCTCGAGATCGTAAAATGATCGTCGGAGTTCTTTGGAATCTTGCAATGAAGTATAGACATATAAAACCCTCAAATAGACATCAAATCCTAAAAAAGAAAGATGCGGGATGAGGGTCGGTGTCCTCAATTTGTCATAATGGTGATCTTACGAATGAGCAATGCACTACATCTCAGACCCAATGTAGTTTTGTGTGTGTGCAGAATCGTGCCCTAGGTTGCTCTTATGCATGTCGCACTTGATAGCGAGCAAGTAAGCTAGATGTAAAGAAACATAATAGATGTGTGCATAAAATAGAATGAAGTGTATGCAAAATAACCAACCCTTGTGTCCCTTTGATGGTGTTAGATGGATGCAATGGAGCTCTAAGATGTTTGATGGATGCAACCTTAGGTGGTGATAGTTAATACTTATTGTTTGGAGCTTAGTCCTTTATTATGATCACATAACTTTATATTTATATGATTATTTTGCTTGAATTTTGTAATTAACCCTAAAAAGGACGATGACAAAAATATAAGATACTTCAACAATGACTAGAAAAGACCCAAAATATGTGAACAAAGTACAAAGGGTTGGGGCGCCTAGAGAGGACGAGGGCACTGGCGTTGGCATCCTCACTTTGAGCACTTTGGTGTCCAAGATGATAAATTTTGAAGTATAAAAAGGCATACTGAGCAAGTAAGGGTGTAAGACCAAAAGTGGCAACAGAAAGCAAAGAAAGGTGGCCAAAGACATGGGTTAATTAATACTTTTCTTACTTATGAATCATATGAATAGTAGTATGCAATCAGGACTAAATAGATACCCAAAGTGCGTGATTTTGTGTCTACACAAATATCTTTATGATCTAAGTAAACTTCTTTATCTAAGTTTACTATGTAGTCCAGTAACAAAGCATCACTTTGTAATGGAGGTCTTTAATTTATAAAAGACTCCTAACATGTTTATAGATTATCCATGAGAAATTCTAAAGTGTAGTCTCACAAATAATGTTTAGCCTAAATCATCACTTTTAATTTATGGATTCCAAATTTTTTTGTACAAAAGGTAAGTTTAGCATGATGAAGGTGTATAAATCCTTCAAAAGTGATATGTTAGCCTAAAACCCTCATCGTGGTTTAAGAATTGTAAATCATATTGTATAAACAGGTAATGTTGACATGATCCCACTTAACATTAAGAGGGAATGTTGGAACATAATATTAAGTGGGTTATTAACCCCTTATGAGTTCCTAAATATTATATTTAATGTTGATATTAAATATAATTATAAACTATAGATTATAGTTAATAAATAAAAAAATATGAATATTTTTTTATTTATTAAATATAACCTAAGGTTTATATTAATTGGTTTGTAAACAATTAGGTTGAAAGGGTGTTTACAAGATTCACACCCGATCACCCAAAACAAATAAGGCACTCACGGTCCATAAAAATATATGGATGAGAGAGGAGAAGTGAAGTGAAAAAGTAAAGTTATTGGGTGTTAAAATCCTAAGGGTTTCTCTAAATTAATGGAAATCTAATTTTGTGGGTTTGTTACCACATAAAGGTTTTCCCACATCAAATAATGTGTTGAATATTTACTCTAATTTACTTAAATTATATTGTTATGTTTAATTAATTTAATTAACTTAATTTATTTCTAACCCGATCCTCCTCACAATATATTAAGGGAAATCCTTAAGAAATTGTTGCATTTTGAGTGAGTAATCCACATAATCTTCATCTTCATCTTCATATAATAAATCCTCAAAAGTTGGAAGTTGGTTGATTTGTGATATAATGGCAACCATGGGAGAATTAGGAATGGTCTTCTTGGAATTAGAAGAGGTCGGGTTACAATCTAAATTCGGAAAAGGGGGTCAATTTGAGTTCTTTGCTTGAGCATTATAGAGATATTCCATTGTAGGAAGAGAACGATATACTTTAGGGGTTCTAATAAGAAAAGAATGGCAAGCCAAGTATACTTGACAGATCAATAATGCCAAGAAGCCAAGAGAAAGAAAAATGTGAAATGACTCAATCAATGTTGGCATAAGATTCATGTCGGCTTCACCAAAATATATGTAATCTAAGATGATCCACATAACAATCATCTCTTTACAAATTATGATAAAAGTATAAGATCATACTAGAGCTAACACCTACACACAAAAATGTACAACAAAACACACACACACAAAAATGTAAAAAAAAGACACAGAGACAAAGATGTAGTCAAAGGGGCAAGGTATGGCGGTTGTATGTGGATCTAAAAGGGGAGTCTACACTCGAGATGTGTGCGCTAACTAAAGTCCTGGTGATAATATGCAAGAGATACTCCTAAACTAAGTGTTTTGATGCCATTTGATGATAAGCATGTGCTATAAAGGAAATATATGCAAGAGATAAAGGATATAAAACACAATCCTACTTAATACATTAGAATACTCAATTAGGCCAACATAGAAAAGAGAATTTAGGGTTATATATTTACATATGAGTGCGCATGCTTTGTTGGCACATATATCCTCATCAATTTGTAGCACCTTATGATAGATTGTTATGGGTGGATCTCAAGAAGTATAGGAAGAAAACTCGAGTAGACTAAAGTTGAGACTCCAAAGACAAAGGTAGATTTTGCAAGCTTAAGTTGTATTCTTGATGTTTCTAATAACCTAATGCTCCAATGTTGAACTCCAAATGTAAGCTCTACTAAACACTAAAACTTCTTAACCTTAAAGGTAGATTTGCGAGCGAAAGCAAGGCAAATTATTCAATGATGATATATGCAAAATGAAAATAATGATGCCTATAAATGAGGGACACAACCTAAAGTCGTGACTCACACTTAGTTGATGTCGTCAACCAAGCCAATGAAGCCGACTATATTTGAAATTTGCTAAGCATCATTGATTAGGTTGATGGTGTTGACTACAAATAAGCCACTTTGAAAAGGTGGAGGGAAGGAAGGGTGGTGGAAGACACTTGAAACAAATGGAAAGTTAATTAGAAAATGATTTTTAAAAGGTAATACAAAGATATAAAGTAGTTGGACAATGGTACTAGGAACAATCTCTCATGAGGTGCTACAATCGACCCTAGCCTTTCCCTAGTGCGGTCTATAAGGAATGGACTTAGGGGAATTTTTGTGCCAACGACCTGCAAGGACAAATCACCGGTAAGTGAAAAATAAGGTGTATACATTCACCAATGGCTTCTTAAGAGTCTTACACCCCTTCGTGCCACATCACTAAGGTGCATTTGCACCATGGTTCCTACAACATTGTTAATTATATTCCAATGGGAATGGAACCACGATTATTAGTCAAGTGGTTTCCCTTATGGGGTCAAGGCATAAGGCCCATGTGGCATGCGAAGCAATGCCCGTAGTAGAAAAAAATACCACTAAAATTTTGACAGCATTCAACTTAATCATTAGAAGGCGAGTGGTCACATATGTTAGGCCAACCATTTTGACTCCCACAAAAGTTATATAAGCCTTCACAACTAGTAATTTATGGCTTCCACAAAATTATAAGCCTTCACAACTTTGTAAGGCTTATATGGTTGTGAAGGCTTATAATTTTGTGGAAGCCATAAATTACTAGTTGTAAAGGCTTAATATAACTTTTGTGGGAGTCGAAATGGTTTGCCTACCATATGTGACCACTCGCCTTCCAATGATTAAGCTGAACACTGTCAAAAGTTTGGCGGTATAGATATAGCATTAGATAGCAATCAGTTAGTAGACATCTCAAAGCACAAATTTAGCCTAGGAAAACACAGCCATACATCTTTCTTAAGAGTATGCCATGTATGAAACAGATTAATATATTTTTCTAGTTCAATTTTATTGTCTTGCATGCACGTTTCCATTTGAATGTTCATATCTAAGTAATTCATTTATATTGCTTTCGCTGACACATACCACATCTAGATTCTCATTTAGGGTGTTGTCCCTTGAATATCTTCTAGAATCCGGATCATTGTGTATAAATATATTTTTATTATGTGATGTGATTTTGGAGATTCACATACATAATTTCAAGTCAATCTACATTGGCTATATTTCACTACTAGTTAACAATATCTCATGAGCATAAATGGTCCACTCGACACTCGTTGCATCGTATGGATGAAGCATCAAGTGTCTCCGAGAAGGTTAACCATTCCAGTACTACTCCAGTGCCGACACACTTATCCATGGAGTTCCCGACAATCAAGGCCACTCAGCTTGCTACTTCATTTGTAAAACCTTCAGCAAGTGTTTGCCTTACACCAATATCCATATGAGAGATTCCCAATTTTTAAGGGCTGGCATATAAATTTTGGTATATGAGGGTTCTTCTTATCCTCTAAATCACCATTTCGATTAGATTAAACAAATAATATATCAGGTAACTAAAAAACAACCACGCACGTTTTGGTAACTTCATGAAATACTTCACCAAAGCTATTGCTAGACCTGGATTAGCTGCTATCACAATTCTTTTATATCTGAAAAAACTATTCACAAGAAACTTTCTGAACATTGTCATTTAGGTATCAAATACATTTTTGGGTAGATCTCATTAGCTTAGAGAACCAAACAAAGAAACTGGTCAAGACTAAGCTAAATTTACAACAATGCTTACCTAAAAATTAGTCAAACCAAAGGCCATGGGTAGAACTACACCCAAGCATTTATCAATTATCATCCATGAGTGAGTGAGGCCTGTTAATAGCCTGCGTTTGGAGTTCCTCAATACTTATGTCTTCATCACATGAACCAAATAATGGCAAACGAGATTCTGTCCTTGTATACCTGGAGGCTCTTATATTACTTCTTTGTAGCTCACTGTTGGAGATAGAAGGATTGAGAGCATATTCACTGATGCTAACACTGTAATCCTTGCCATCTTCATGATCCCCAAAAGCCATCATACGAAATGTCTTGAATAATGCAGAGTGTTCTGGTAAATCATATTGACCACTATGGCCTGGTTTGACACCATTATTCAGGTCATTGACTCCAGCATCACCTTCCAATGCCCGCACCACCTTGAGAAAAAAATAATCATGAGGCCAGCAATGAGTAAATCATAAATCACTTGTTATTAATGAAGTTAATTTTATCTCACTCACCTGTCCCATCCGTGGCCGCCTTTGAGCAGAGTGACAAATGCATGCTGCTGCAACTCGTAACATGCTGAACATCTTATCCCGTCGAAATTATTTTCTAGCTTTTGATCAGCTAGAGCCTCAAACTTTCCATCTTCGAGTGCATGGTTCAGTAGAGGTCCAGCCTGCAAAATTTTCATTTTACATTCGCAAACCAAATGGATAAAATGATATTCTGAAGTACAAAAAATGATGTCAATAAAATTATATGTTCCTCATTAAAAAAGCTTGCCATGATCCAAAACACCAAATTTATCTAGAAGTACATTAAAAAAAAATTAACTTATTGAAATATGGTAAACAAATAAGACAGCGGCATTTGACTATCTTAGAATAGACTTCTTAGATAATATTATGTGTAGATATTGAGGATCTTACAGACGATGTGAGTTGAACTGCCCATTGTTTTACTGATTTTTCTTGCCTCAAAGGGTTAGCCTATGTGGCTTTAGTATTATAAATGGTTGTCCCTTTTTCTTGTGGCTGATTGTGTGGTCCCTATTGTGCTTAATTTTTTTAATCTTCCTGATTGTGAAGTTCATATTTGGGAGAGGATTGACAGCAGATTTTGGCTGATTTTATTGGCATATCAGCTGGCTATCTGGTTGGCTACATGTCCGTTCAGCAATAGAGGAAATCAAGAACTCAAAACTTCATTTTCTCCGACACACTTAACATGGGCATAGCAACTTGGCACGGTGGGCCCAATGAGAAGGAATGTGTCCTTGACATTGGCTGGGTGGGAAATCTGATGGGTATTTAGTTGGTGCAAAATCCTGGGCCACTTTATACTCATTTTTCATTTCAATCACTTGTAGATTTGAATGTGCATGAATTTGAGCAATGGATTAAGGGACACAATGCTATCTTAGGCAACTGAAAAATAAAATCTAGAATGTTTCTTATTTCTTACCTTCTTTTCTTTCCTTACATACTGGAATGAAGATTCATGACCAAAAAAACAAGGAATGAAGGAGCATAGATAGGGTGTGGCATAATAGATTATACCAATATGTCCATTATCAATTCATAATGAAATCCTCCCAACAATAGAAGAAAATACAATGCAGATATGTGGTGGTGTCAAAAGACATGTAAAAGAATAATAATCCCATACAATATAATAGAATGCATGAATGAATGATGATGATTGAATAGGTGAAGGTGTTGCATTTATATATAACTATTAACATATGACAAAAGGGTAGGACGACCCAAATGTAAGCACTAATTCCAATATAAATAATAATCACACAAGGTATTAGAGGTACCCATTATACATAATGCAATGGACCCAACAAACCCAATAGAACACAAGTATTGTTGACTCAAAGGGACCCATAAAGATGGGTTTTATATTCTGGCATCCCCTCTAAAACACGACATAGAGGGTCAAAAAAGGTGGCATCAACAGATTGATCCTTTAAGAAAAGAGAGGCTCTGATATCCCACTTAATAACAGCTTGTGATAGCCTGAGTCGCTCCCGCTATCTGGGGAACTTTGCCTTAACAAGGGGTTTCGTGAAGATGTCTGCAATCTGATCATCAACCCTTACAAATAAGAGATCCAGCATCCCGTCTTGAAGGCATTCTCTAATGTATGCTTAGTCTAAGCATGACCAACTTGATTGTGAGCGATTTGAATGGCACTTTGATTGTCACCGTAAAGGATAGTTGACTGGATCGGCAGAAATCCGAGCTCCTGTAGTAACTCAAGGAATCCTTTTTGCTTCATGTGTAGCGATCACTACTCCACTGTATTCTGCCTCGGTGGTGGATAATACAACTACCTTCAGCTTCTCGCGAGACTGCAAAAGAAGGTCGGTCCACACATGAAATATGTATCCTGAAGTAAATTTTCTTTCATCAATATCTCCTGCCCAATCTGCATCCGTATAGCCCAATAGGCGATCATTTCTGCCTCGAGTACTTTACTTCCAACTGAGTAGCACCTTAACATACCTCAATATCCTTTTGGCAGTTTCCCAATGGCTCTGCTTAGGATCATGTATGAATCTATTGACAAGAGCAATAGCATAGGAAACATCTGGCTGGATATGAGTTAACTGTGATAGGCCTGCCCACAAGTTGCCTATGTAAAGTGGCATCAATGCGCTATTAACTTTAACCCAACTGATATAAGGCAGAGGCAAATTTGCATTTTCTGTGTTAAATTTCTTTACCGAGTAAGAAGCATACTTGGTTTGAGAAATGAAGATCCTCTTTTCTGATTGCAGAACCAGCATCCCAAGAAAATAATGCACTAAACCCAGATCTATCGATACAACCTTAACTTGTAAGTTGTAACATGTACTAGGATATGTATGGCTGGCTTGTGCCTAACATAATCTCTTACCTTATCATATCACATTTCTCTTATTTAAATATTGTTAGGGTCGGTCTATGGTGTAAACATCGCCTGAGTAGGGTATACATATGAGGTAGTGGTTAGTATTTGAATATGATATTGTGTGACGGGGCTCGAACCCGCAACTTCCGTCTTGACAGGGCGGTACTCTAACCAATTGAACTACAATCCCACTAGGTACAGTTAACCTATTACTCTCTAATAGGATTTTTTATTAGTGCCGGTCAAATAAAAAATTTATGAAAGTATCTGTTCGTTTCTTTTCTTTCTATATTGGGTATTAATATATACCTTGTCATCGATTAGATGACAATGAATATCAATCTATGATATTCAGGTTGGTATTGGGCCGAGCTGGATTTGAACCAGCGTAAGCATATTGCCAACGGATTTACAGTCCGTCCCCATTAGCCGTGTATTCTATTCTTATTTTAAGTTGTGGAGGTCGCCCGCTCGAAGTGGCACAGTCTTCCAGTATTATGCTTTATTATCTATTATATCTTGTGGATTTATTCTATTCACTCTTATAATTGTGAACTACTGCTATTGTTTTGTTTATGTGTTTGGATATTTGATCTACGACTGAATCTCTCAAAGTAAAATCAAGTCCAATCCTTAACACTGATCTTGCTCCAATACAAGGGTTCAAAACACGCTACCAAAAGTGGAGACATGCAAGTTTGATAGGAAGGATCCAGTCACATGGATGAATCAAATGGAGAATTTATATGATTTACATTAACTCTTTGTGCACAGAAGGTGGTAATGGCATCTTCGTATCTAGAACCAGAGCAGTTCATTTGGTAAGATGGTTATGCACTCAAAAGAAGAGAGACCTTACTGTCACCTGGTCAGATGCACTACATAAGCCAGCTAGCAAAATTGTGACAAATAGGGCCTGAAAAAAATTCCAAAACATGTCTTTGTGAATGGAGGACATCACGAAACATAACCTCGACAACTTGTTTTTGAGTGGGCTCAAGGATAGCATCCGACTCGATGTTCACATGCTTAATCCAAGTTCAGTGTCGAAGTCCATTGTCTTTCCCGCAAGGTAGAAAAAAGAGATTTGGTCAAATGGCACACATTCAACACTAACAGGGAGTGTAGTATTCCAACATCATCATTCCCTCAGCCTACCAAATTGCCTTAATAAATTGAAGAAAAAAGGTCAAAAGGGTTGTGTTTCAACTATGAAATCAAGTACAGCCAAGGGCATAAATGTGCTAAGAAGAAATTGTTTTACATTGAAGGTGTCAATGAGGAAGAAGACGCTGAGGAAGTCGCAAGCATATTTCAAGAAGAGACTAAGGAAGAACCAATAAACTTTCCACCAACTATTTCCTGCAATATACTTTTAGGAATTATCACCCTGCAAACCCTATTAGTGTTAATTGACACAGAGGGCACACATACCTTCATCAACAATATGTTGTCGGCACGCTTGAACTATTTTATTTATCCAACCAAAATTTCAGGTCATCATTGCAGATGGAGGCACAGTCAATTGTTTAAGGAAACGCCATAGTATTAAGATCTCCATGGGTGAGTACAGGTTAGACTCTCCTACGTTTCCATTGCAATGGGAGGCGCAGACATAGTTCTAGGAGTCCAATGGCTCACAACCTTGGAAACAATGAAGATGAATTTTTGAGAGTTGTTCATGTGCATTCAGTCAAAGGGAAAAACGTTTGAACTTTGAGGCTTGTGTGCAAAATCCCCACAATTGATTGGTTCTCATCAAATGCAGAAGATTCTCATGAAGGGAGTAGCTGGGTCTATAGCACAGCTATTTTCTTTCAAGCACTTTCTGCATAGATATCTACACCCCATTACTGTTGTCGGTTCTTGATAACCCCTTTGTTGTTCTTGGAGCAATACCAAAAGGACTACTGCCAAAATGAGATCATGATCATGCCATTCAACTGATACCAGGAGAAACCACCCAACATCTATCCTTACAAGTACCCATATGTCCAAAAGAGTGAGATTGAGAAGATGGTACAGAGATGTTGGAGGCAGGTGTTATCCGCCATAGCCAAAGAGTGTATTCTTCTCCAATTGTAATGATGCGTAAGAAGGATGAGACCTAGTGGATGTGCCCAGATTACACAAAATTCAACAAGTTCACCATCACGAGACAAGATTCCTTTTTCGTAATTGGTGATTTATTTAGATGAGTTACATGGTGTTGTTTACTTTATCAAACTTGATCTTTCGCTCTAGTTACCATCAAATTCGGATCAAAGATGAGGATATACATAAGATAACTATCAGAACCCATGAGGGATAATATGAGTTTTTGGTGATGCCTTTTGGTCTCACACATGCACCATCTTCCAGAGTTTGATTGTCTTGGTACTTTTTGATGACATTAATATACAACAAGACTTGGGAAGAACATTGCACTATATGGATCGGATGCAATGACTCCAAACAACATCAACTTACACCAAACCTCCCAAGTGTGCTTTCGGGGTGAAAGAGATGGAGTACTTGGGTCATATGGACTCCCACAAGATCAAGGCTATGGTAGAATGGCAAGTTCTAGAAACCCTCAACAACCTCCATAGCTTCCTCAAGCCGACAGGTGTTATTATCGTCGTTTCATGAAAAATTGTGGCAACATAGTAGCACCACTCACAACATTGTTGAAAATGACTCCTTCCATTGAAACGAAGGACTGTCAAGGAATTTAAAAAGTTAAAAAAGGCAATGTGCACCACTCCAGTCTTGGCTACCCCACATATTTCGAAGACCTTCATTGTGGAATGTGATGAAGGATTTGGTCACACAAAACTCACTTCTTTATTTATTGTTAGAAGATGTTCTTATATAAATTTCTTCTCGTATAGAATAGGAGTCTTCATCTATCTCCTTCAACCACTCATTCTAAAATAAGTGAATTGTTATAACTCATGTACAACACGCACACACACACGTAAAATTAATATTAATTAATTACATATGTAGTACTAACTACTATAGGATTTATCCAGCCATCCCCCTAGTACAAACATAGAGAAATGAAACAATATACGTGACTTGGAACACATGAGGCTATACAAGCTTTTGCATGGTCAAGAAATACATCAATCTTTCATCGACCATGGATGTTTATGGACAAGGAACACATCGACCTTTCAACATCCAAGTATGAAGAGGGAACATATCAACCTTCCATGGATCAACTATCCAAGTTATAAGGAATAGATCAACTTTCCATACTATCTACTTTACGCATCCATTGGTTTACAATCATATACATACATTGGATTACAATCATATATGTAAATAAGAATGCCCATTTACATTTATGCGCGCACAACTTATTTTTTCGGTGAGAGTTGGGTTTCTCACTAAGATCACATTTGCAGCCACCATTCTTGATCACTACCACTTGATTACGAATTGTATAAGATGTTCACCACTACCACTTGGAAACCGATCTCGTCTTTAGTTCATTAGGCACAAATGTTTTGCCCTATGTTGTCGAGGATACGGTACGGGTTCAAGTCACGGGTTCGATACGCGGATACATCAATTTTAAAAAACCCTTAGGTACGATACATCTTAAATATGTCCGTACATATATATTAAAAATATATATATATATATATACTCATTTTTAGTCCACAAGAAATACAAAACATTAAAATTATAGTAGGATCAATGTTCAAAACATTCAATCATGTGGCTTACATATGATATTCGAATATCATGTCAACATGAACACAAACAAAACTTGAAAAATATACTAGGATCAAAGTTCAAATTTTCAAAACATGCAATATACATAAGATTTTACATTTTTTTCATCTATTAGCTATTAAATGTGTGTGAAAAGTCTCCAAAGAAAGTGGCAGATTTGAAGGAATCTACCAATGAAAAAAAGACAAACGTAGAGGCAAACAGCAGTTGGACACATACAACAAGTGTGTGATCGTGTAATATCCCCTTTTGGGATATAATTAATATTTATTAAACTACTTGCAATGGAAGCAAACTTAGAAGAGAAACCCTTCTAGGTTCACCTCAACAAACCCAGTGTCGACTTTAATACAACCCAAACGAGGTTGGAGTGAGCCAAGATAAGGGTTCAGATGGGTTAACTAGTCGGAATTAACACTTCTTTAACCAATTGAATTTGTGTAGTCGTAAATAAATAAATATGCACTCAAATCAGTTGAAAACTTCAAAAATTAATAACTCATGCAATATTCAAAATTTTGCATGAAATGAAACAAAGGCATCGTAAAGTAGAAATTAAGAGCTTTAAGATGATGTAACAAACCGAATTATCTCGAGCATAAAATCTCACTCAAAACTGTCCCAAAACTGCCAAACAAGTCGCTAGCGTTAAGGGAAAAATATTAAAATATTTCCAAGCCTTATCCTTGACCTCCCAACACTCAAAAACATCAGTTTCAGATCTGCAATTAATGATTCATGACAGCAGTTCATAAACTATTAGAAAACCCTTCCAATGTTTGCCAAAATTCCCCTACACAAGTCGATTTAGCAAAGGTAATTACCAGCCACATATATAAACATTAAAATGGTCAAATTATGGCCATATCAATTAAATAAACATGCTGGAAATTATCAGATTTAAACTTACTTCCAATACCATCAATTTGTATCACAAATACTTCTCAAACAAGTCGAATTGATGCACAAAAATCAGCAGCTAAAATCATATTGCAATCTTCATACCAAGCTCACAAATTCCTTCACAAAATAAGTTCAACACTCTCCCAAAAATGGCGGCTCACATTGGCAATAAGATTTAAGCAAAACTTATCATTTCATAGCTCAAGAAGGAACACACACTTCACAATGGGTGGTGTTGATGAACACATTTTTTTTTTTTATCACTAGTGGGCATTCATCCCTCTTCAAGCATGAAGATAAGTTATAATAACCGTCAACAAGGGCATTCATTCATCTTTTTTATAGATATTCCTTGCTCATTCTCCAAAGTTTTCTTCTTTTGGCGTCCATTTCTAAGAGAGAATCTTTATTTTAAAAATTGCCTAGAAGTCACACTCAAAAGCAAATATTAAATGCATGGGAAATTTAAATATATCAAATGATGCCCACATGAATCGACCCATGCCAAGATAAGTCGATTTATTCCAAATAATAATAATTAAATAATCCCAAGGAATTCGACTTGCCTCTATTTAATTAATTTACCTCCAAAGATCATTAATTGGCCCAAGGTAAATTGATTTCTTCTTTTATTTTAATTTTTGACTTGCACAATAAAAGAAATATATTTTAATTTTTAAATCCACATGTGCAAATCAAATTTCCCCTATTTTAATTTCCTTTAATCCAAGGGGAATGGATTAAAGGATACCAACCATTATTAATTAATTTTTGTTTGAAAAAGGGGACATTACAGTCCTCCCTTCCCAAAATTGTTTGCCCTCAAGCAATTGAGCACATGGCTGGTCCACTTTCTTTTCCATCTCATAAGGCCTTCTAGATAGTGCTGTCAGAACTATATTATTTTTTCCTTTCACATATTCAATGTCAAAGTCAAAAGCTTGCACTTTACTTACCCATTTCGCATATCATTCAATTCTCTTTGGTTAAGAAAAAACGCAAGTCATCATGATCGATTTAATAACGAACTTCCCATATACCAAATATTGTGGAACTTACTCAAAGCATGCATGATTGCCAACATTTCCTTATCATACACACTACATTCCCTTTTATGATCTTTCAATTTTCTACTTTCAAAACAATGGGGTGTTTATCTTGCATTACAATATTTATTCCCTCACCCGAAGCATCACATTCTACCACAAAAGGTTTAGAAAAATCTGGAATTGCAAGAACCGGGCAAGAACACATTACCTTCTTCAATTTTTCAAATGCTTTGGACCAAAGGCCCCCTTAGTCAAATCTTGTCAAAGGAGCTGCAAATAGTGAGAATCCCTTAACAAACCTTCTATAAAGCAGCCTACAAAGACCCCTTAATTGTGTGAGAGAAGTGGGAGTAGGCTACCCCATAATCGCTGCAATTTTTTGTTTATCAATTTGCACACCAATAGCACTAATAACATGCCCCAAATATCCAATTTCCTTCAAACCAAATTCACTTAGACTTAGATTCTTTTTAAAACCAAAAAGAATGGTTGTCCCAAGTTTTTGAAACAAAATGTCCTTTGAAAAAACTCCAAATTCACATTCATGGAGAAAAAATTCATTCATGGACATTGGAGAAAGGGGCCAAAAAGACTCTAAAAGTTGTTTTTGATGGCTCTTAAGTTTTGTTATACACAAGAATGTCATCAAAAACACTAGCACAAACTTTCTAAAATATTGGCTAAATATATGATTCATGCAAAGATTGAAAAGTAGCCGATGCATTAGTTAACCCAAAAGGCATAACTAAGAATTCAAAATGCCCAAAATGACATCTAAAAGTTGTTTTGTGCACATCCTCTTCCCTTGATATTTGATGGTACCCGATTTGAGATCTATTTTTAAAAAGTAAAAGCACCCTGCGGATACGGATACGATATCGGTTTCGATACTACGATACGTGGATACGTCAATTTTAAAAACCCCGATACAATATGGATACGTAAATACATATATATATATTAAAAATAAATATAAATATATATATATATATATATATTTTTATGTACATCTACTCATTTTACTCATTTTTTAGTCCATAAAAAACTGAAATAATAATACAAAACTTGAATCAATGTTCAAAACATTCAATATACTTAAGACTTTGCATTTTTATTGATCATGTGGCTGCCATACATATGATATACGAATATCATGTTAACATGAAATGATGAATACGAACAAAACTTGAAATTTGAAAAATATACTAGGATCCATGTTCAAATTTTCAAAACATACAATATACTTAAGATTTTACATTTCATTGTTCATGTGGCTGCCATACATATGATATAGGAATACAAACAAATCTAGAATATATCATCTAGATTTTCCTCAAAATCAAGTTCTTGTGTGCCACTTGTGCTAGCTCCACTCTCATTAACTCCACTCTCCACTCCTGCGAACTCCTCGAGCGTCATCTTCGCCATCAAATAATGAAAGTTGGGCAAGCGTGGCTGATGGAGGCATCCAAGTCTGTGGTCTCGGAATAAGATCCCAAAGTTTGTGAGGCTCTAAGCATACTCCTAGACTTGTGTGACAAGAGGCGCAAATTGGAATGCACATATACCAAATCCTCAACTTTTTTAGATGCCAACTTGTTTCTTTTAGCTGAGTGGATAAAGCTATAAGTACTCCAATTCCGCTCTGCGGAAGAATTACTAGCCACCTATTACAACAAAGTTAGAAAATTGAAATTCAAAGACAAGTTAGTATCCTAAGTTCTAACTTAATAAAATTTAAAATATTCGAAATGATTCTAAATTTTAAAATTTATAAATGTTATACCTGTGAAAGAACTTTTATAGCAATAGGACGTAAGTACTTGGCATCATGGCCATGTACACGCCACCATGTGGTTGGAGTCAAGTTGCTCTTGTCGAAAAGAGCCTCAATCGATCCCATGTTGCCTTTTGAACCAGTAAACATGCCCATTTCAGACCAACCTGGCTATAGATGGATGTTGCCTTGGTTCCATTTCCAACTTGAGTCGAGAAAATGGTGCTTGCTGTTTGTAGCCCAAGTACATCAGAGCTATAGTACTTTGGGGTCAGTGCATAAGCAAGGAGATGTAATGAGGTGGTCATTTTATTCCACCTCTTCATGACCACAGTCTTGACCTCACCGTAGAAGGTCTCTTTTGGATCTTGCCCTTTTTTTTGTATTATATCTCTGATACGCTCAAGCATGGAATCTATGCCATCATATATCTCTCCCAAGCATGCTTCATCAATATCTACATATCGGATCATGGAGAGAATGGGTTCTGTAAAACTCAACAAGTACTCAACCTTGGCCCACCAATCCTCATCAAGGACCCATGATTTTACCCTTGTAGCTTTTCTGTATTTGACTGCCTCCACACTGACCAAACATTGCTGATCACCATACTGCTTAAAGCCTCTCTCACCTTCACAAGCCGTCTCAAAACAAGCGTGTGAGAGGCAAATCTAGTTTCTACAACCTTCAACAACTCTAACCTTGAGAATTTCCTGAAAATGGCTTGTGACATATGATGGTTTGTGATAAACATTTGAATGTCATTTGCCTCAGAATAAATTTGCTCAATCCATGGGATTTTCCCAATCTTTTGGAGCATCAAGTTAAGGGAGTGGACAGCACAAGGGGTCCAAAAAATGTGCTCATATCTACCCTCTATGATCATTCCTGTTGCTTTACAATTTTTAGCGTTGTCCGTGATGACTTGGACAACATTATGGGGGCCCACCGACTCAATTGCCTCTATTAAAATGTCAGCAATAAATTGTGCATCCTTGACTTCCCCTTCACAGTCAATGGCTTTAAGGAACATTGTCCCTTTAGGGCATACTGCAACAACATTTATGAGGGGTCTATTTCTAGCATCTTTCCATCCATCTGAAATGATGGAAACCCCTGTTTCTTTCCACGAGTCTCTGATTGGCTCTGCAAAGTCTTGTGAATGTGTTCCACTTCCTTTCCCAAGAGTGTGGTTCGAACTTTTTCGTAACCTGGGGATTTGTACCCTTGTGGAGCTTCATTGATACCCTTCACCATTTGATGCCAATATGGAGATCTCAATACATTAAAGGGCAGCCCACATGCATAAATGCATCGAGCAACAACCTCATCAACAACCTCCCTCTTTTCAATATTAAATGCTTTCTCCAATGCTCCTTTTGGCCTTTTTCATGAGCTCTCTGGACTCTCTTCATCAAATGGTTGACTTTGAGTTTGAATGAAAGGATGAGAAGTAGGTCTAGGTGTGGGTGGTAGTGATGAAGGCCTTCTTTGTGAAGGAATTATTCTAGTTCTATTTCTTTCACTTGTTTATCACCTCCTCTTGCTCTCTTAGTGTACTCTGCCATTTTTTCATTTGATATTTTTGGGCACCTCTTTATCCCCACACCTCCAACACCACCAAATGGATTTTCACTCGACTATATGAGGATTTGTACCGAGCTTGGCAACCATGACATGTCCAAACCCGACACCACCACCAAGTGATGTTGTCTACCATTGTCACATGTCTCCAAAGAGGGGAATTAGGATCATGTTTCATAGAACCGATGTGTTTTCACTTGGCCTCGCACTCCACCCGAAACAAAACTTGATGCCATCCTAATCTTTTTTTATCACCAAGATCACCATAACGGCGCGAAGTGAGAGCATACACAGAGTTAGGATGTTTAAAAATTAAAAACATTTTGCCTTAACATAAATAAATTAGTTATGTCATCCTAATCTGTTTTTGATCACCAAGATCGCCATAAAGGCGCGAGGTGAGAGCATACACAAGTTTAGGATGTTTAAAAAATTAAAACACAATTTGCCTTAACATAAATAAATTACTAATTAGTTATGTCATCCTAATCTATTTTTGATCACCAAGATCGCCATAAAGGCGCGAGGTGAGAGCATACACAGATTTAGGAAGCTAAAAAATAAAAACAAATACATTAACATTGAACAATGCATTTAAAATTAAAAAATGATTTTTTACCAATTAATAAATTAAATAACCCTAAACTATGCCATCCTAATCTGTTTTTGATCACCAAGATCGCCATAAAGGCGCGAGGTGAGAGCATACACAAATTTAGGATGTGTTTAAATTATAAACTTTAAAAAAAATGCAACATAATAAATAAATAAATAACCGTAAAAAAATAAAACAAAAGGATGAATTAAAAATAAAAAAATAAAAAAATAAAATATGGTATACATGTAGTGTAGAATCATAGATCCTGGTTGCCTCTAAACAAAATTACAAATGCTACCTCTTCCTCTCAAGTCTACTCTTCTAGTTTTGATTCTTGAATGAACACTAAATTTAAAATTTTAAAACAATCTCTTCCTCTCAAGTCTCAACAATGGCTTCTTCTCCTTCTCCTCCTTGCAATGGTGGACTCCAAACAATAGAAGCAATCGCTGCCCCTCCTTCAAATCTTTGCCTCCTCTAAGCTCTTTGCAAAACCTCCTTCCAATCTTTGCCTCCACTAAGCTCTTCACAACTCTTCTTTGGCTCTTTGCTCATTCACTTGCAAAAAGACAATGAAATTGTTTGTGTGATTTCAAATGAGAGGGGTGAGTGCTTTTATAACTTTTGTGGGGAGAGGGTGTATTATTTTATTCATTTAGTGTTTAGGGTTAGGTTTTAGGGAGTAGAAAAGTCAAAAATGAAATAGAACTTTTAAAAACGTATATATTGTTGGATACGTTCGATACATACGGGTACGCCGGGATACGTCACGGATATGTGCATGCGTATCCGTGACGTATCCGACGCACTACCAGCGCATGTATCAGAACGCATCCGTATCGATACGTTTCGAGGGGATTCGAGGGGGGTTTTGGCGTATCCATGCAACGTTGAGCACCATGTTAACTCATCAATTCTAGGGATGGGATATTTATTTTTGATGTTTAACATTCTATAATCAATGCACATCCTCATAGTACCATCTTTTTCTTGACCAAAAAACTACAAAGGATGCAAATGAGTTAGAACTAGGCCTTATGTGTCCCATATCAAGGAGCTCCTTAATGGTCTTTTCAATCTCTTCCTTATAAACTCTTGGATGGCAAGTAAGGAGTGATCATAATAGGCTTAGTGTACTTTTCTAACTCTATAATATGCTCAAACCCTCTAGGGGAGGTAACCCATGTGGCAAATCATCAAAAACATGAACATGTTTATCTAAAAGAGCTTGTAACTCACCTTCTAATGACTGTTGTTCTGATTTTTCTGATTTATTGTGACATAACAGCTGGATGCCCACTCAATTTGACCCCTTCTAAAAGCTCTTTCCATCCTCTTCATGGACACCTCTTGTGGTGCACCATTTGCCATGCCTTTTAGGATGATTTCCTTGTCATCTTTAGTGAATTTCAGCTCCATGGTCTTGTAGTTTTGTGTGAAATCACCTAAAGAATGCAACCATTGAACACCCAACACAAAATCAATATCACCAATATCAATAACATAGAAATCATCAATTACCTTGTGTTTTCCAAGCATGAGAGGTAGTTGTGCAATCTTTGTAGAACATGGAAGAGAAGTCCCATCCACTATAGTCACTTTGAAGGCTTTGCAATTCGTGGTTTCCAAACCCATCTTCCTCACCAACCCTCCATCAATGAAATTGTGGGTGGCCCCAATATCAACCAAAGTAATGACTCTTTGCCCTTGAATGGTGCCCTTCACCCTGAATGCATGATACTTGGACACACCGGAAAGAGAAGCAAGAGTACTTTCCATATCCTCCTCCTCTCTTGCACATGCTCACCAATTCTTCATTAGTATCATAGTTAGCATCATCCAAATCAACATTAAGCTCACAATCGAATCAATAATCTCAATGTAATGGATTTGACCTTTACCTTTGCAATTGTTACCTCTTACCCATGGAGTCTTGCAATCAAAACACAATCTCTTTCTTCTTAGTTCATCCCTTTCATCTTTTTGTGACTATTTTGGGATTGATTCCTATGTGGTGGCACATAGGGTTGATTGGGCCTCATTTGATGACCCAAGGGGTTGCCCTCCTTGCACTTTAAGGGGCTACTGTAAATCAGACCTTGGTTTCCCTCTAAATCCACTTTTGGACAAGTTTGTGAGGCATTAGGGTTGGTTTCCTTCTTCGTGCATGGGGTTGAGGGAGAAGTAGGTCTCTATCTTTTGCAACCAAGCTCTCACTCTAATAGCATTAGAACCATCAAAGTTAGGGAGTGAAACCTTGCCCAACCTTTGTTGAAAGTTCTTATGTGGTTGCTTATTGAATCTTTTTGACTTCTTGCCCATCTTGAGGGCACAAAATTCATCAAACCCTAACGTGTCTCTTGTGACTTGGCTCAAAGAACCATACTCCAATCTTTGAGAATTAATTAGCTTTTTGCCAGAGTGGGCTCTTCTTCTTCTCTTTCTCTATCGGTCTCCTTAGGCAAGAAGACATCTTTGAAAAACTTAGGTGTGGCTTGTGTAGAACCACCTCTTCCCTTATGTGAGCTTTCTCCATTGGAGCTTGTAGACTTATCTTTTCCCAAAGCATCCTTGATGAGCTTGGACATTTGCTCACTAATGGATTTTTGAAGTTCTTGTCCACACCCTCGCATCAACTCATGCAAGAACTTCACTTGATCCGGCGTGAATGCCTCTTCATCCATGTTTCCCTTATTCCTCTTGTCAAAACTGAAATTCCTTCTTTCCCTGCATCCACAAATTACCCACACGAAAAGAGGAAGGAAAGCTCGATACCACCGTAATATCCCAAAGGGGATATTAATTAATATTTATTAAACTACTTGCAATGGAAGCAAACTTAGAAGAGAAACCCTTCTAGGTTCACCTCAACTAACCCAAAGTGTCGGCTTCAATACAACCCAAATGGGGTTGGAGTGAGCCAAGGTAAGGGTTCAGATGGGTTAACTAGTCGGAATTAACACTTCTTTAACCAATTAAATTTGCAGTAGTAGTAAATATGCACTGAAATCAGCTGAAAACTTCAAAAATTAATAACTCATGCAATATTCAGAATTTTTGCATGAAACAAAGTGCATCGTAAAGTAGAAATTAAGAGCTTTAAGATGATGTAACAAACTGAATTTTCTGAGCATAAAATCCCACTCAAAACTATCCCCAAAACTGCCAAACAAGTCGCTAGGGTTAAGGGAAAAATATTAAAATATTTCCAGCCTTATCCTTGACCTCCCAACACTCAAAAACATCAGTTTCAGATCTGCAATTAATGATTCATGACAGCAGTTCATAAACTATTAGAAACCCTTCCAATGTTTGTCAAAATTCCCCTACACAAGTCGATTTAGCAAAGGTAATTACCAATCACATATATAAGCATTAAAATGGTCAAATCATGGCCATATCAATTAAATAAACATGTTGGAAATTATCAGATTTAAACTTGCTTCCAATACCATCAATTTGTATCACAAATACTTCCCAAACAAGTCAAATTGATGCACAGAAATCAACAGCTAAAATCAGATTGCAATCTTCATACCAAGCTCACAAATTCCTTCACAAAATAAGCTCAACACTCTCCCAAAAATGGCGACTCACATTGGTAATAAGATTTAAGCAAAACTTATCATTTCATAGCTCAAGAAGGAACACACTTCACAATGGGTGATGTTGATAAACACCATTTATTTTTTTATCACTAGTGGGCATTCATCTCTCTTCAAACATGAAGATAAATTATAATAATCGTCAACATGCGAAAAGGGGCACCCCTCATCTTCTTTTATAGATATTCCTTGCTCATTCTCCAAAGCTTTCTTCCTTTTGGCGCCACCTTCTAGGAGAGAATCTTTATTTTAAAAATTGTCTAGAAGTCACACTCAAAAACAAATATTAAATGCATGGAAAATTTAAATATATCAAATGATGCCCACATGAATCGACCCATGCCAAAATAAGTCGATTTATTCCAAATAATAATAATTAAATAATCCAAAGGAATTGACTTGCCTCTATTTAATTAATTTACCTCCAATGATCATTAATTGGCCCAAGGTAAATCGATTTCTTCCTTTTATTTTAATTTTTGACTTATATAATAAAAATAAAAATAAAAAAATTTGAATCCACATGTGCAAATCAAATTTCCCCTATTTAAATTTCTTTTAATCCAAGGGGAATGGATTGACGGATACCAACCATTATCAATTAATTTTTTATTGAAAAAGGGGACATTACAAATTGAGTGAAGAAATAGTTGTATGTAAGTAATCAAATGAATCTAGGATATATCACTTTCCTTTGGAGAACCATTATTTGATTCAACTACGGAAGGATAGATTTACATTGTACAACTGAGATACATAAAAAAGTGAAATAAAATATCCCCTTACAAAATGCTGAGGGAAATTATCAGATATTTGATAGGCATTTTTAGACATGGATACGTGCAGTGACGTCCCAGTACGTCAAAATGTACGGGACGTATCAACATGTATATGCACTGTGCCCGTACCCTCACGTATCCGCACGGATACGTATCGAGAGAGTGCGTGGTGCGAGGGGGACAAACCCAGTATGCAGGTTTTGCCACTATAGTGAAAAGTAGCCTCCGAGTTGGCAGAAAACTCGAGGCTATTGATGGGCCTCCTTCCTATGTTGCCTCCAACCTCCAACACGTTCATTTGGCTAATTTAAATTGCATGATATTATAATGTCCCCTTTTCCGGGGCATTACTAATATATCGGTTCATCTCTTTCATTTGCATTGTAACCCCTTGGCATGCCTAGCACTACAAGTGGGAGTCTTTAGTTAGTTTAAAAAGTGCACATAGGCTAGTTACTTCTTTATTATTTAATTAAAAATAATAAAGTGCACTTAAGTGGGTCTTTTAATATTTTAATTTAAGTTTTATTAGTTTTCCCTCCAAAAGGGAAAAGGTCGGTCATTTGAATGTTGCACCCCTTATGTTATAAAAGGAGGTTGCATGGCCATCATTTGGCATGTTGGATTTGATCATTTATGTCTCTCCATGCTTGGAGAAATGGGATGTATGCCCTAGCTTTTCATTGTGCTCTCTCTCTCTCTCATTCGATTTGTGGAATTGAAGTAAAATTGATTGTGATCCATTAGTGTGTGTCTGTTGCATTTACGTGTGGCAAATTGCACTAGGAGGGTTTCTTGGCCCTAGCGCGTTTATTTGTGAGACAAATCTGCATGTTCTTGCTCATTTTGAAGTGATCATTGAAGGGTTTGAGGTACTTTTGTTCTTGATGTTCACTTTGTTGCATTATTCTAGCTATAATGACTTGGATTGGAGGTTATTTTGGCATGCTTGAGTGGTAAATAAGCTAGATCTGAAATCTGGTTTATAATAGCATTTATTTATGAGCAAAAGGGGTTTATTTGGAGTGTTTGGGAGCTTGGGAAAGGGCTGGAATAATTTATTTGTTTTTCTCTAACCCTAGCGACTTGGACTAAGATTTTTGGATCTGTTTTGGTGGGGTTTTAATGTTCAGAAAAATCTGGTTCATAGTGCATTAGAAAGCTCTAAAATTCTAGTTTATGATGCACTTGGTTTCATGGAAAAATATGGAGTATTGAATGAATTATGAATTTTAGAAGATTTCAGCTGTCTGCAAGTTATTTTGTTGTTATTAATTAATATTTATTTCAGACCTGCAGTTTGGGATCAGTTTAACATTAGATTTGGTTGTAGAAATTGGGAGGAATAAGGAGAAATTAACTTTATAATTTTTGGAGTTGATTTGATGCCCTAAATGTGCTAGGCGACCTACTTTTTAGGGCAAAATTAGGGTTTCATGTTTGTTGTGCAAAAACTGATTTTGGAATATTATTCTTCATATTTTTGTGGCCCAAGATCCAAAGTTTGAGGGTTTTTGCTTGGTTGGTTAAGTGGGAAATAATTTGTAAAATTTTCAGCGATCCGTGGTTTGAATATTAATTGTTTTCAGTTGTGTGATCAGATTTAGGCTAATTTCTAACTTGTCCTAAAAGGGGACATCACAGATATTCCACTTGCACATTAAATAAACCTGCCACATATGAGACATCTCTAAGGGCGTATGGTTCTCCCAAAAATGTGTCTCTGCTACAAATTAAAAACTCCGAATTCGGTAATAAATTTGACAATTAAAGACACAACTTGGTTCTTTTTTATTTTTATTTTTAAATTAAAAACTAATTGAAACTTATTGACCAATGATACTAATACTAACTTAAACTAAAAAGGTGGGATTTAACCACTTATTTGACTTATTGACAAAAACTATTATGGTGTTAATTTTTTAAATGTTTCAAAACTACAGAGCTCTAAAGAAACCTATGGAAGCCCTAAATAAGCATGGCTTATAAACTATATGTTAAAACTTTTTAAAAAAACTCAACAAACCACCTATAGACTCTTTTACTCTTGAGTCTCAAAATTTCTAACTAAACAATAATATGAATTGAATTTTTAGACTCACTAAAAGACTATAAACATTTGTAGACACTAAATCACGCACTTTGAGTATTATTTAGTCCCGGTCTCATACTACTATTTATATGGTTTTTGAGTAAAAAAGGTACTAATTAACCCGTCTTTTGGCCATTTTACTTTGATTTCTATTATCATTCCCAACCTTCACCGCATACTTGCCCAGTCTCTTTCGTAGTTCTGTGTTATTTTGCACTTGATTGGGGCACCCAAGCTAGTGCATGGGCACCAACAGGCGCCCTAGTCCCAATCGGGGCACCTTGATCCTTTTACATTTTCCCACCACTTTTTGGGCACTTTCTAGCCATTTGAGTTTTCTATATTTTTGGTGGTCGGCCTTTTCGGGGTTAATTACAAAATTAGAACAAGAGAACCATATAAATATAAAATTATGAGATCATAATGAGGGACCAAACACTAAGCACTATTATCATCACCTAAGGTTGCATCCATCAAAGACTCCATTTGTATCCATCTAGCTCCATCACAAGGAACAAGGTTGGTTCATCTGCATCACACATCATAGGAGGGAAGTTTATTCTATTCCATCCACCATTTATTACATTTTCTACACATAGTTATAGCTCATTTACTTCACAAAGTGCGACTGGCACAAGAGCACCTAGGGCATGATTGCACACACAAGCACATAGAACTACATCGGTGCGAGATGTAGTGCGCTCAATTAGTAAGTCCACAATTGTGGCCGCTGAGGACAATCCGACCCCTTCATTTACATTTTTCTTTTTAGGGTTTGATGCTTGTTTGGGGTTTTACAGGTCTATCTTTCATCATTGATTATTGCGGACATTTGACTGAGTAGCGAATTACACGCAACAAAGCTGTGAAGGCTTCGCGTCATCATCCAACCTTGCAAATCTGGTTTCTAGACCTCCTGCACATACCAGGGCACCCAGAACTCAAACTAGGGCGCCCACAAGCACCCTGATCCTCTCCCATGCGCCCCAATCCAGCCAAACAACTCAGATTTGTCCTTTTCGGGACCTCTGCATGTTCATTCTTGCTTCCAGAATATTCAGTTTATTTTACAACATAGTCCAGATCAGCCTCCGAATCAGCTAAGTCGTTTCCTTACTCTTCTTGCACATTAGGGTTTCTATTTTCATTAGCCTAGTTGTTTGGGTCACTTTCTATATTTATTTATTGCTTTTATTTACTTGATATTTTCTTGTTGTTCCTAGTTTAGATTAACTACTATTATTCCACATTTTAGTTAATCAACGACCAAAATCATGAACTAAATTTTTCAATCCTATTTAGGAACACGAGGTCATTAATTTATGGTGTGGCTTATATCATGGTGGAATATATCATATGTGAAATGAGGAGGGACTTTTAGCTTTTGTGGTCATTTTTGCAAACGAATTTGAGCTCCTCCTAATCGCTTTTAGCTATTTGGAATAATATTGAAGCGGTCACATGAGTGCTCAGCAAGATGCATGAAGTTCAGCTCCAGCTAATAAAGAAAAACAAGAACAAATCTGACAGAGGAATGGAAAAGGTGCAGAATGCACATGGGCATGGCATGACATTTTTTTGTCATGCAAACAATGCTTTGGTAGAGTAGTCAATTTCCAGATCCTTTTGATGCACCGTGAAGCATGTTCAATCCACGGAATTGATAGATCTGTATAGTAGTCTACGACAATAACAAAAGGTCTGATGTGATTAATATTAAATGTGGAGATGGTAGTCGTTTTGGGGGATGCACCAAGCCGGACAAAGATTAATAGATCCACACGGTGAAGAGGATAAGCAATTTTCAATACACAACCAAATCAAATATATGTAGGACTGTATAGATCTTGACGTTGAGTGCAAGTACGCTCAATGCAAAAAAACACAACACACTTCAAAATAGATAAACCTTATTATGCGAAAATACCTAAAACGTGATTATGCAACTATTATCACTAACATATGAACTCGTCACAAAACAAATATCTCATCCACAAGGACAACCAAAAACCACAGTGGTGGTGGCCCATGATCTCTCAAGATCCCATTCGTTATGAACTCTTCACAATACGACAATCTCATCCACAGGCAACCAGAAATCACAATGGTTGTGCCCCATAATCTCTCAAGATCCCATTCCTTATGAACTCAAACCAAAATGAATATCTCACCCCCAACGGCAACCAAAAATCGCAGTGGTTGTGAAAATTTGGTAAGAGCTTCACCACAGATTAAACACAAAAACAAACTTCTTCATTAATCTTCAATGACAGTCTGACAAATATATAGGAAATATTTTTCTGTAATTTAGAAGATCTAAATATCTCCAAACAACTCTACTAAAGATGTACGAGTTGTTCAACAACTCATACATAATATTAGCTATTATATCTCTCATATGAGTTGGTTCTCAACAACTCATGGAACAAATGATATTATTACTCACTTCCTAATATTCACCCACCACAAGAGCAATAATATTCCTAACATTCCCCCTTAGTGCGAACATGGTAGAAAAACAATCACACTTCTTCTACAACACTGTCACCTTTGCTTGCTCATGATCTTGGTCCACAACTCAAACTAAAGGTAGAGAAGGAACTCATCAACTTCTCATCAACCATGCCATTGTTGGGAACTAATCTAACCAAACCAATGTGGGAACCACGAACAAGAATTCTACATTTGTTTAGCCTTCATGAATGGTTTTCACAGGATGACCACTAACCTAGGTATGAACAAGGACACACACATTTGTCATTCTCAACAAGAATCGTGATGTTGCAATACTTTATGCTTTAGCTTTCCACTATATTTTTACATTAGGGAAGTATATAGGAATTACTCACTTATTACAATATGTGAATAGGAATACACTTGTGTTCTTATTTTCAGTAACATCACACAAAACATTGAAAAACAAATTGAAACAAATATGCCACCAAAACACTATGCGGCCCAATTGCTAGTAGTGTGCCTAACGAGAGGTCGTTATTTGACCTCTAGCTTCTGATGCCTCCATCCTCTAGTATATTACGACTCAACAAGATGAAATTTGAAGCTCAAATTTGCACTTTGTCCTCTATCGACACGACTTCCTCACCAATTTTCGCTTTGGCTCTGAAATTCCAAAGCGGGGGTCTGGGGCAGCAGCCCCTAGTGGAATCAAGGGAAACGCCACTTGCAAGATCTTGGGAAATGCCCTAGGCCCACTCCCTGTAGCGGCACAAGGCTGAGTAGAGGAATCCAGGTACATTTTCCTTCTTTGTAGTCTTCATTAACTTCATCATATATGTAATGGATCTGACACCTGTCTGAGCACTAGCGCCAACCTTTGATGGTGGATGGGGCACAAACATGTGTTGCAACAAATTTCCAATGCCTGCATGAATGGAATTTTTAACTGTTATTCACATGGTTATAGCCTGTCAAGACATTGTAGACCACGCAAGTGACGTGTTGGAATGTGAGCTTGGGCAAGAGGATGCAAGTGCCAATGCTAGTCGTGACAGTTGTATGGAGAGTCAATGTAAGAGAACAAAGAAACGTGTCCAATGCAGTATCTCGGAGTATTAACTGGTTCAGGTGCAAGATCTGAGGAGGAAGCTAATGCAAAGCAAGTCTGTCGTGTCAAGGTGGAGGTAATTGATGTCAAGTGGCAACAGACCTTTGCAAACTGGTCTAATAGAAATTCCAAAGTCTGCACAAAAATTCAGAAAACTTGTTGGCAGATCCATATATGTCAGTTCGCTACAGGAGATGACGATGAACGATCCGGTAGCAAGCACATACTATTTTACCAGCTATCACACGATAGAAGTCCACGCTTAGTTATTGCCACCTAGTAAAGGTATACAGAATACGAATTGGCCTGATCGAGAAAAAGAAATCACACAATTTCCTACTCACACCTGCTCATGCGTTGGGATTGCTATTTTTCAGACAACAAAGGAAGACATGAGACATTTGCAAATTACGTACAAATTAGAAGCATGAATGGGTGGATACACAATAGAAGATTCACAGGAAAATATAATTCTGCAGACAACAAGATTTGAACACGGAACGCCTATGTAACTCGATGCAACTCGTGGAGAATCCTGTGCAGCGGATCGAGAATTGATCCAAGCTAAGTCTCAAATCACTACATGACAAACACAAGCTCAATTTGACAGGATCGAATGTCAAACTTAGACACTAAGAAACAATTCTTGAAAGACTCTCATCGTGGCCCTATCTAGCTCTAATACCAAATGAAAACTTGGTAAGAGCTTCACACACATTAAACACACAAACAAACTTCTTCATTAATCTTCAATGACAGTCCTAACAAATATATAGGAGATATTTTTCCTAGAAATTAGTAGATCTATCTCCAAACAACTCTACTAAAGATGTACGAGTTGTTCTAACAACTCTACTAAAGATGTACGAGTTGTTCTAACAACTCGCATACAAAATATTAACTATTATATCTCACTTCTATGAGTTGCTTCTCAACAACTCATGTAACAATGATATTATTACTCACTTCCTAATATTCACCCACCATCGAGCAATAATATTCCTAACATTCTGCCCCATAATCTCTCAAGATCCCATTCCTTATGATCTCTTCACAAAACGAATATTTCATCCACAAGAGCAACCAAAAGCGACAGCGGTTGTGCCCCATAATCTCTCAATATCTCATTCTTGCTCTCAAATGAAAGATTTGGTCATACAAAACTCTTTTTTATTTTTCGTGGTTAGAAGATGTTCTTATACAAATTTGTTCTTATATGAATTTCTTCTCCTATAGAGTAGGAGTGTTCATCTATCTCTGCTAACCAGTCATTCTAAAATAAGAGAGTTATAAATTTATAACTTGTACAACTCGCTCATACACACCTATATTAATACTATTTAATTACCTATGTCATACAAACTACTATCAGATTTATCCAACAAAGAGGCCATGTGCACCACTCGAGTCTTGGCTACTCCATATTTTTGAAGACCTTCATTGTGGAATGTGATGCATTAGGGTATAGAATGGGACTGGTATTCATCCAAGAAGGATGGACCAGCGCATTTAAGAGTCGTCGGCTTAGAGGCAAGAATTTTTAAAGCCTGTTTATGAGAAGGAGATGATGGTGAAGACAAATCATCTCCTTCTCATAAATCTTCACCTTTAAGTACAATTTTTATCGGTAAACACTATAAGGTGAAGACAAATCATGATAGTCTAAAGTACTTCTTGGAGCAGATGATGACATTTGAAGAACAACAAAAATGAGTCACAAAAATGTTGGGATATGACTTTGAAATCATCTATAAGAAAGGAAAGGAAAATGTAGTGGCAGATGCACTCTCCAGGAAGGATGAGCCCACAGAAGCATTGTTATGCGCAATGTCCATCTTATAGGTTGATTGGGTGGATGAGGACAAATCCGAATGGGAGAATGACACATGTATACAAGTTTGGATTCAAAAGATCCAACATATTCAGGTATATCAAACAAATTTGTGTGGAAAGGGAACACCCTATGGTACAAGGATAGGTTGTACTTGTGTAGGAATTCAACCCTAAAACAAAAGGTTTTTGCAAAGCTACATTCATCTCGATAAAGGGACATTCTTCTTTTGGGAAGGACTCAAGGGGGATGTCAGAAATTTGTGGCAGAATGTATGGTGTGTCAACAAAACAAGGGTGAGATAATTAAGACACCAGGTCTTCTGCAACCCCTATCTATTCCAAGCCAAAGGTGGGAGGAGGTTTCCATGGATTTCATTACAGGGTTGCCCAAGTCGGAAGGGAAAAATGTCATCATGGTGGTTGTGGATAGGCTCACCAAATATGCCCATTTTTGTGCCTTGTCACACCCATTTGTAACAAGCACAATAGCATTTGCTTTTATGGACACAATTCAAAAGTTACATGGTACCCCAAGATCATAGTAAGTGACCGTGATCCTATCTTTACTAGTAATTTTGGACTGATTTATTTTCATGTTTGGGTACTCAATTGGCACATAGCTCGTGCATGTAATCCCCAATCGGAAGGGCAAACACGAGTAGTCAACAAATGCCTTCAAGGCTCTTTGCACTACTTTCTTCAAATAAACGGGAAAGATTGGTTTAGTGGTTGCCTCTAGTGGAATGTTGGTATAAAACTTGATTCCATACTTCATCCAAAATGTCTCTATTTGTGGCATTGTATGGGTACCAACCACCATCCATCACCTTTTCCTTAAGGGTACAAGCCAAAATTTTGAGTTGTGGAAGATCACATTCAACACTAGCATAAGGTATTTGCCAATCTCCGGAGAACCTAGCAATGCAAAACACCAAATGAAGCAGCTAACTAATCATCACCACGGTGAAAGGTGATTTGAAGTTGGTGATTGGGTCTTTTTGAGGCTTCAACCGTTCAAGTAATGTCCTTGAAGCAACAAAAGAAGGATAACAAGCTTGCTCCTAAGTATTACAATTCTTATCAAGTCTCGAAAAAAATTGGTAGTGAAGCATACAAGTTGGAATCACCTCAATTTGCACGAATATAGCCGGTATTTCATGTCTCCTACTTGAAGGTCGTCATTGAACAACAAGTGTTATCCCAAACAAAGTTACCAGAAATGGATGAGGAGGGAAAAGTCATCCTGGAACCTAAGGAGACCCTTCAAACGTGCACTAAGAAGCTGCAAACTAGGGTGATTTGGGAGTATTTATTCAAGTGAAATAATTTGACCAATGAGGATGCAACATGGGAGAATGAAGCCTTCATGTGGCAAAAGTACCAGTAGTTAGTCAACGTTGAGGACAACGTTGGTTTCAAGGGAAGGGCATGCTATGCCCTTAACCTATAACGTGTATTGGGATATGTATGGCCGACTTGTGGCTAACATAATCTCTTACCTTGTCATATCACATTTCTCTATGTTTGCATATTGTTAGTAGGGTCGGTTTATGGAATAATCATTACCTAAGTAGGGTATATATAGGAGGTCATGGTTAATACTTGAATACGATATTGCATTTCCTATTCTTATTGTAAGGTTGTGGAGGTTGCCCCCTCGAAGTGGCTCAATCATATAGTTCTAGTATTTTGCTTTGTTATCTATCATATCTTGTGGATATGTTATATTATGCTCTCACAATTGCGAATTATTGTTATTGTTATGTTTTTTATTTGGATATTCGATCTATTGTTGAATCTAAGTAATTTCATTACATCTATCATCACAAAAGTGTTTTTCACATCAATGTTCCAACTGTGTATCAAAGAAGAACCATCACTCATGATGACCAAGTTATCAATATACGGGATAACGAGTGAAGTATGCCCATTCACATTATTGACATAAACATTATGATATATTTTTCATATGTTGAAGCCATATGAAGAAAGGAACTTGTCAAGCTTAACATACCAAGCTTTGGGAGCTTGCTCAAACCATGTAGTGATTTTTGAAGCATGTATACTAGCTTAGAATCACCTAGTTGACGAACCCTTATGGTTGGTCCATATCGATCTCCCCGAATATCACCATTGATAGATGCACACTTTACATCCATATGAAGCATTTCCCATCCAAATATGGTTTGCAGGAGAGAATTGTGCGTACTGATTCTATCTCTCGCAATTAGAGCGTCTCTCCCAATAATCAAACCCTCCTTTCGAGCTCAATCGAGACATTAGAATTGAATTTAGTCTTGCAGATTCATTTACTCTTCTCGCTATTATTTCCTTCAAATACAGCACCAGTTCCCAAGTTTAATTTTGTGTTAGGAATCACACTTCTCGGTGATAGTTTTCCCCATTCATCTTTACCTTTGCTTTCCCCGAATGATTGAGGATCTTGTGTGTCCATTATCCTAGTAACGAGAGCATAATTGGTCTATTGTGAACACTTAATGATGTCTCCCCTATGTTCCTTAGCTTCTTTGAGTATGCCATGATTTCTCTTAAAAGTAGCTTTGGACTCATCTTAGAGTAACACTATGGCACAATCGGGTCAGCACCCAAATTTCTCTCAATTGAAGCCTCAACTAATGCGAAATCCTTTGAAACATCCACAATGGAATCCTCAAAAGTCACCATTGAAGATCCAAGAGACTTTCACCCTAATCATCTACACAAATAATCTAGATAGAACTAGAACAACCAATGTACTTTCATACATTCTCAATTGGAGCAATAACATCACTCCTTTGATGCTTTGAAACATCACCAAACCCGGTAAATTTATAGGCCTTCTCCTTTTTATCAAGCATACCAGTTGCAACCACCTAAAACTTATTTTTGATATCTTTCAAAACAAACTTTTCAGGCTGAAACTCAACTTTCTTCCCTTGCTATGTTGATTGATAAGCAGATAAAAGATTCCCACTTAAGTTAGGAACATTGAATACATCTCTATTCATGCCATCATCTAGAAAACATTACTACTACCAATAATGGGAATAGTAGAATCATCTACTTAATGGACTACCAATAATGGGAATAGTAAAATTGTCTACTTAATGGACTTTGACGTCATTTTCTTTACAGAGTATTTGGAGCAAACTACCATCCTTAGTCATGTGATGAGCACATGCTATATCCATGATAAACTCGCATTTTGAAGTGTGAGTACAAAGGCCTAAGTATGTACAACGAACCATTATTCGTACCTTTTCCACTTGGCTTGAATTGACATCTCTTAAGGCCAATGATCTCCTTTTTGAGATCCCACATCTTCCAACAATTTTTATCCACATGTCCTAGCATGCCACAGTAAGTATACTCATTGTTCTTCTTTCCTATATGCTGATGAGAACCACTTTTGCACCTTACATCCCATATTATCAATCCAGTTAGTACGAATTTCTTTCACTACTCCTTTACATCCTTTACTTACAGGCCTTCCAGTTTAGACGAGCTATAGTATCCCTGCTAGCACCTTACATCTTATGTCCTATCATATCTTACCTACAAGGTTGTTAGTTTGGTTAAGCCATTTCCCAGCTAACACCTCATGATCCTCTATAGTACTGCAGGTTCGGTCAATACATTTCCCTAACTAGCACCATCCAACTTTGTTTCACATATTTATATCCTACCCTTACATACCTTTCGGTTTTTTGATGCTACCATGTGTTTCTACCTTTTGGATATTACTACCGACTTTATTATCCTAGAGTATCTTCGTTCTTAGCTGTCAATTTGTGAGTTTGCATGGTAAGACTTTTAAGCCCTTCTCACAAGCATCGATCCACTATGATTACCTACTTGTTACCTTAGGCTCCTCATCCTAGCTAGGTGTCTTCTTAGACAAGAATAACGATGGTCAAGAGTATCATTTTGTCTTCTCGAGTTAGTTGTGCTTCTTGTGGCTCAACTCTTGCAGTCTATCTATCTACTTGTATTTCGTCCACACTTCACCCTCGCGAGAAAAATATCAAATTTGTTTGTCATTGTATCATTCCTTTTTACATCATGATTAGGGCAACCCAAACATAGCTCACAATCTACCTTCTATAACACACTTCTTATTGGGCCCACCAAGGTCATTACCAAGATACCACTCTTTTCTTAGGTACAATAATGGGAGTATCTAGGTGTTAGGGTTTGTAGGTTCTCCTTTCTAGCAGCAAGGTGTAAGCTCTCTAGTGTTAGTCATCTTTCATACCCATTTGATCAAGGCTTTCAAATCATGTGAAGGAGGGAGAGTAAAAAAACAAAAGAAAACAAACTCATATTATTAAAAAAATCAAGCAAAAGGCAACAGAAGAAGTCAATTATTACAATCAAAAAGTCAATCACAAACAAAAAGACATGATATTTTTATTTGGCACACCCTCTACTCTGCGAGCAAGGGCCTTTGAGGCTAGATAAGCATTTCTACTCTGCATGGAATGGTATGTAGGGGTTGGGGTGCTCTTTTAGTGACACGCAAAATAGAAACACCATCTCACATCTCCTAATATCCAAGGTCAATGAACTGCTAGTAAGAGAGGAAAAATTAGTAATGTACATTAGTCTCCACTGTGTGCCGCAAAACAAGGGAAATGCCCTCAACAACAAAATGGAGCATATCCATCCTACGGAATGAGATTGAGAGTGCTGGAGCACTCTAGTAGTAAGTAACATGCAAATAGGAACATCGTCTTACAAGCCCTTGCACCTAGCAAAATAGCTCTATCAAGTAGGAGAGTTCGGTAGTAACATGCAAATAGGAACATCATCTTATAAGTCCTCGCACCTAGCAAAATACCTCTATCAAGTATTTTAGCTCTTAAAATATATTTCATTTTCAGCCACATCATTATAGTCCATTTCAACATAATATTCAATGTTTATAAGCTTTTATTGTTGTCTAACTTGAATTACGTTCTACATTCTAGGTATAGTAACACACTATAATAGTCAAAAAAATCATTTATTTATTCGGACATGTTTCATCACTAAACCAAAATTTTGCAATTGAATTGGAAAAACCTAATCTTGAAAGCCTTAGGTTGTAGCAAATACACAATTATCTCATGTATGATGCATGTCTTTTGCTAATCCACCATGCATATCCTCAGAGAAAGAACCGGATGATCCATGCTACTATTATTTATAATGTCCCCTTTTCTAAAATAAAAGGTATTTTTAATACTTAAAGTATTTAGCCTATTCATTATTATATGTCGGCTAAAGGGATGAAAAGGAAGGGACTTTATGGAATAAAGTGAAAACATAAAAAGGAGAAAAGTATTAAAAGATTAATTTATTTTAAATGCTAAAGTGGCCAACCCAAGGTGAAGAAAGAAACTGGAGGGAAAAGACAATAATTAAATCAAATTAATTCTCCAAGTGGGGCGACCCCTTTTGGAGATTGTTCTAGAGGTTTGTGCCATCATTTGTGTATAAAAGGAGGTCGCTTGGCTTGTTTGAGGATCATCTATTCCTTATCATAATTTTCATGAGGTTTTTGGGCTGCCACTCATTCCTTTCCACTTGAGGATGGAAACCCTCTTGTGGGGCTGCAAGTGAGGACAAAAACCCTCCTTGTTCCCTAATTGAAGGACGAAAACCCTTCAATCCTTGAGGATTCTCCATTTAGGGGTTTCCATTGGGCTTCAATAAATTGATTCAGTGATTTCAGCGAGGGTTCTTGTGATGAAGGGCTGCTAGGGCATTTTTGGGAGTTTTCAGACCCTCTCCTAGGGTGGCGACCCCTCCTGGGGTGAAGTTTGTTGGCTTCTAGGGCACGGCAACTCACTTTCTATCGGTAATTGGGTTCCTCATATTTTTAGAGGCTGATTGCACTTTCCGGACTTGTATTTGGGCTTTGGAATCATTATTTCCAGCCATATTTGTGAAGTGTATTTGCTGCTGTCATTCATTTATTCCAGCTGGTCCAAAAATACAAAAAAAAAAAAATCCGGTGGGCTCGTCTTATAATTGTTCCAGCTCATGAATAAAATATTTTGAAGGGTTTCTATATTTATTTCCAGTTGTTTTGTGTATGTGAGCTGCCATAAATTAATAAAAATCAGTCGCTGCTAGGGTTTGAAAATTTATTTCAGTTTGCTATCATTGGGGTTTTCTGCAAATTCCATATCTTTCAGATTTGAGCCCGAAAGGGACATTACATAATTCCATTAAATAAAGTGTTGTTGTCAAATATAATTTTACAACTTAAGAGTTACAATGGAATCTTTGACGGATTAGGACATTCCAGTGATGATTAGCAGATGCCTTGTTATGCAAAGGACATTCTGTCACTGCAAGCTAAATTCTTTCAATCCATTCAAAGGTCTTCTAAGACATGTGAGAAGCTTTGACAATTTCACAATCAAATAATTGATCAAGTAGTTTAGTTCCATTTCTTTTTTCCACTAATAACTTTTCAATGGCTGTCCTTCTATGATATTAGTCGTCAATGATGAAAATTTTAGTTGTTGATGCAGACCAAATTGATGCTGCTGTGGAGCTCAGAAATCTGGACTCTGAATGCATGTATTGGGAAGATTGGCTTTTGTGGAGCATGGTATACTTTTGCGCACATTTTAAGGTCCATCACAGATACTAAATCTCTAACTGTCAACATATACTCAGAGTTTTAACCTTCCTAATACCTTGCCTGCAAAAGAGATTAAAACATGGTAATTTAAACTGCATCGTTGCTAAATATGCTACTCTTCAATGTTGACGGAATGCCCTGGTAATCAACAAACTGTCAATAACAGGATCATCGGTGAGCATCCATCCATGTGGATCTTAAGTGGATCACTTCAGAGAGAAATGGCCACCCACCCGGAATGCAGGGGCATTGCTTGGATTTAGTCATGCTGTACGTTTGCACTGACAGGAATATGTCCAGTATAAGCCACTTGGAAGCGAGAGAGTTTTCAAAGTGCTGCTGTGCTTGGTTTGTGTGGAAATGACTTGATCCATAGAAGTAGATTCATCGGATCCAAAGTAAGAAGTTGATGCAGAGAAGCATATGTTTGTTCCAATCAAAGTGAAGTTTAAGGCTTGCAAAGTTCACACTGAAAACCAGATGTATGACAAGGTAAGGTATAGAATTCAAAAAAAAGATTTTATCTTTCACTACTGTGGCTATAGTACATGGCCCATAATGGAGTGCTTTAAGCTTCCACTGCAGACCTGTGAGATTCAATTTCTATACGTGCACCCAGATTTTATCATCGACTGCTAAGGCCGGTGAACTATTCATCATCATGTGTTTCATACTTGTGGTGGGGTTAAAATTCCCACAACTCGTCAATGCATTTTTGGCTTTTATCTTTGAACTTCTTTGTTTTTCTCACTCTTATTGTGCCTGTAGAACTGGTGACATGCTGAGAGCAATGTAGGCAACACTGAGTAGTGCCAATGGTTGGACGCTAGTAGAAGCTTCAAAAGGGCTATTAGCCTATTACCAATTGAGTTGTGAAGATCCCAATTATTATTATACTGGAAAAACATCCACAGAAGTTGAGCCAAAGTTCAACTGGCAACTTTTTACCATCCCTGATGCATGGAACTCTTCACTCGCCAGAGCTTGGTAACCAACATGATCCAGACACCAGAGAGACTTCACTAAATATATTATAAATGCGAAGTCCCTATTAAAGATGATGCAGGTTGATGAAGGTTGGGAGTACAAAGTGCCTCCTCCATATGTTAATGAAGAAGATTTCGAAACCTCTGGTACAGTGATGTGTTTTTGCACACGGTGAGGAATGCTATTTAGTGAACAATTTGGAACAAAGCAATTCCAGGAGGGGGCTCTCATGCTATGTGAAAGTAATCTGCCATAATACTAATCAATTATATTTTGTACTAGCTAACGGATTTATGTTCATTTCAGTCATTTTGTTAGCTAACATAGATTTTGTATAAAACCCGTTTATCCCTTGTGCAAAGGACAAAGAGCTAGTGGAAAATCCACTCTGAATATGATGAAAGGTGTTAAGAGTGGTGTAGGGTATGTTTAGGGTGGAAGTGGTTTTGTCCACAGTTCTATAGAGATTGTATATTGGCTAAGTGTGATGATTATATTGCACATGAACACTTTCTTGCCTAAGTTAGAGCCCCTACCTCCTTGAGAAAGTTCTCTTCTCTTTCATCTACCACCTGAAACAATATCTCAGTAGTACTATAATTTTATTTCTCGTTTCCATTTTTATGCAATTAGATATTTTATAAAAAAATTGCTTTTCCCAGTCTCCGAAACAGAATGTTATAAGATTTTTCTTTGTATTAAGCATTCAGATTTAAAAGTTTCTGTTTCTTTAATCCAGATGCAAAATCCTCAGACCTTGGGTTTATAGTAAGTATAGCAAGTTTCTGTCGGACCTATAACACCTCCAATGCCAATTATGACTTTAGAACAATTTTAGTAATAAGAGCATGAAGAATGATATGATATGATATCTAAGGGACAAGAATGTCCTGTCTTTCAGATAATAGCACACAATATTGGTAAAACAAAATAAAATTTATATAAATCAAAATGACACAACAGAACCTGTAAGATGAAGAATTGAGCGATACCCATTCAACCAAGCTCTCGCTACCAACAGGGCGTGACGTATCAACAGGTCTTTGCCCAGTCACAAGCTCCAATAACAGAACTCCATATGAGTATACATCAGACCTTTCAGTCAGTTTCCGCTTGATACATATTCTGGGGCCAAATAACTGAAAATTCAAAACATTTTGTGAAAAATTTAGCCTTCTAGGCCACAAAATGAATTGAGTATTATCCTCTTAAAACACAACCAAGTTTCAATCGGCTAACTGTTCCAAAGATGAGAATAACATGACACGACTTAAACAACTCACCCAAAAGTTCCCACAACATGGGTTGTCAGATGGCTATGTGTATCAGTTGCTAATTTTGCAAGTCCAAAGTCTGAGACCTACAGAGGTAAAGAGGGTCATAAGATGCTAATTTATACTTCAAAGAAGCACATTGATGATTATTGACCTATAGAAATAGTAAAACTCCTCGAGGAAATAATACCCGAGCTTCAAAATTGTTATCCAATAGAATGTTGGATGACTTGATATCCCGGTGAATTATTTGAGGATGGCCTGGGAAAAAATAACAAATAAAGAAAATCAACTTAAGTATAAAGATATGTCTTTAAGAATCAAAAAGAAATAGAGCATAAGACTGAAGAAGTCTCTTACAATCTTCGTGCAGATAAGCCAATCCGCATGAGCAGCTCCACAGCAATCTTGATTCTAGTTTCCCAATCCAGCACAACTCTTCCTTTTCCTATATGGGTTAAAACAAAACTAATAGTGCAAAATGTATATACACGCACATACATAACCAAATTTTAAGTAATGCCAATACAACCATCCCTACCATGGAGATGTTGTTCAAGGTTGCCATTTGGAACATAATCATAGATAAGAAGCCTCTGACTGTCTGCGATGGAGTAACCCACTAGAGAAACCAAATGCCGATGATGAACCCTACCAATAATTTCCACCTCAGCTTGAAATTCACGCTCTCCTTGCCCACCTCCCACTTTGAGCTGCTTCACTGCAACTACCCGTCCATCCTGCAGGCATCCTTTATAAACACAACCAAAACCACCTTCTCCCAGTAGATTCTCTCTGGAAAACCCGTTTGTTGCTATTGCCAATTGCTCATAGGTAAACATAGATCTCAAATTGCCCCACCCAGGCCTAGGCGTTTCACTTGTGGGCTGTAGGGCTCCAAGCAAGTCTCCAGCCATAGAAAGATTATAACCATTGTGACCATTTTCATAAACGTGAACAGGAGGAAGGTGGGGTGCTGTAGATGGCTTGATTGGAGATTGACCTGACGAAGGAGAGAAATCCGATCTTGGCCAGCTCTGAGAGCCATTCAATTTACCTGCAAATTGTTTAGAGGAAAGCTAATACAATAAGAACAGGACTATAGTTCTCTGTCCAATAATTAATTTAGCAAAACATGTCACAATAAACCTTTGGTATTTACTATTCACACTAGTAGTTTCAAAGAACCGACATCTCTTGAAAGTTGTTTACTTGAATTACAGAAAATGGAGTAGGATATCTGACTCACAAACTGCACAGCATTAGTGCTGCCAGTCTTTTCCTAGAACCCATATGTATGGAATAAGTATGCACTGATAACATGCTGCAATTTGTCGGTCATTTAGCCCTCTTCTCCTTAAAAATTCACAATTACTCTCCTGAACATGACTTCATCTCAAAAATTATCACCATAATGCACAAACAGTAGAATCAAATGCGTTTTCAAAGCAAATGTTAAATGGATTTTTGTAAAAACCTGGTTTGTAAGAGAAGCTTCCAAAAGAAGGCCCTGAGTAATTATCTCCATGGTGAACTCTCCTCCTCTTCTGTGCATACCAAATAAGAAATCCAACAGCAGCAAAAATTATTAAACCACAAACTACTATTCCCACAATGGCTTGGGGGAATAGCAACTTGATTGGACTTGTGTACTTCTGATACAAGCTCTGGTGAAGGCATACTTGCTGGCAAAGACAATTCTGAAGGAGGAGTGATGCCTGAAGAAGACGTTGAATATGGAGAAAAAGGTCCAGTGGGGAAGCCTGAGGAGGGTTTTGAACAAAGGGGTTAAGAATGGATGGAGCAGACGGGGAAGTTGTGAACGGAATACCAGGTTTTGGATCTGGTGGGAAAGTGGATTTTGCGTTGGGATGAGGAGACTGTGATGGGAAACTTGTTGTTGGGGTTGCGATGGGACTGTATGGAGATGGCACTGCACTTGATAATGGTGGTAATGCGGGACGAGGAGCAGGAATATCATTTGCTGATGGTGGTAATGAAGAATGCCCAGAAGGAATATTCGTGGAAACAGGGGAAGACGGGGAGGGCGCTGTTGAGGGACTAGCAGGAGGAGATGAAGTGGAAGGTATCAGTACAGGAGGAGGAATAGAAGACGAAGCGGGTGTAACAGAAGGTGAAGTGGGTCTAGCAGAATGCGAAGTGGGTGCTACAGTTGGTGGTGGCAATACAATGTCCTGTGTGGGTGATGATGACTTTGAAAGTGAAGGAGAAAACAGGGGAGCAGAAAGTATTATTACAGAAGGAGCAGATTTGGATTGTATTGGAGGATCTGCTTGATGGTGGGCTGATGGATGGCTAGCAGGTAATGACAATGAAGCGGATGGAGAGGGTGCATTTGAATCCATTGCCTTGACTTATTGAATTCTTTTAATTTATGTTGTCATGGAAATGGGGCATCTGAATGCGTCTGTAAGTTGCACTGCATCCTGTGCATTGATTATAATAGCGTCAAACCAAACCAAAATGGTTTTAAAATACCATTCATTTCATTCAGAGAAAATGAGAAAACAGAGTTGGGTTTCAGGGGTTATTCAATGTACTGGTAGATGAAATACAACAAAAACATACTTGTGTATATGCAAGGCGGATTTGTGTATTTGGATACACGGTAGTTAGATAAAACTGCCAAAATTGTCATTCCCCTGAAAAGCACAGATGCAGCACTGCCCACAACAGCATTTGACTCTTGTGTTTATCAAAGACTACAGAGCCTGACAAAGAAAGGTGGCCTGCTGAAAAAGTTAAAGTGTTAAAAGAAAACCACTTGGGGTCCAAGATCATATTTGAAAATGGACACCCGAAACCTGCTTTAGTCAAGCACGAAGTGTCTCTAAAGAAATTTTACGAGTTGCCCATTAGCGGATAATTTTTCTTGCAAGCATCTTGACTTTACTGACAGACCCACCTTTCCTGTGGGGAAGGCTGAAGCTATCATATTTGTTTCCACTGCAAATGGAATGAAATGAACAAATTAGAGAGATTTAACAGAAAGAGAATTCACCGGACAGCAGTGATCACCTTTGAAAGACTGGTATAGCTTTGACGCTTGACAACGACTACTTAAACACAATGTGCCCTTCCGCTGAACAGATTAATATTCTACATTTAATTTCAGTAGAGCTGGTATAGTATTATAATATTTCTGGTTTTTTTAATTATATTTATCTTAATCGTCAACATTGAAAGCCCATAAATTATATTTGTTAATATTATATACAAGAATTTTAAGATTCCACCGCTTGGATTGTCAATAAAAAAAAATTATCTTTTTTTTAACATGAAGCCATCAAATTGCAAATACTCCAAAGCAAATGGAGTGTAATAAAAGAATTGAATATTTGTGGAGGATGTGTTACATAACTTTCAAATTGAAGTGGTATTTATAATCTCTTACATTTTAATATATTTTATAGAAGAGTAGATGTGTCAAATACTATAGGACAATTGAATAATTTTTCAGCAAAAATATTAAGATTCCATAATTTGGATTGTCAATATTTAAAAAAAAAAAAAAAAAAAAAAATATTTGTTTTTTGAATGAAGTCATCAAATTGCAAATCAAATGGAGGGTAGTAAAAGAATTGAATATTTGTGGAGGATGTATTATATAATTTTCAAATTGAAGTGGTATGTATAAGCTCTTGCATTTCAATATATTTTATAGAAGAGTAGATGTGTCAAATAGTATACGACAATTGAATACTTTTTTAATTAGATAAGGGTAAGGGTTTTGAAAGGATACCAAAACCTTATACAAAGACAAGTAGATATAGTCATATAGAAACATAACTAAAACAAACAAACAAACAACAAGGTTTAGAACTCCCCTAACCACTGAACTATAAACACCAATAAGTCAGCCTACCATCAGTGGCTAGGCTACAAACACCCCATTGAGGCTACCTAAATTGTATTCTTTATCCTTCCTTTTTATGTGCTTTTCTTGACTTCAATTCATCTTGTTAAATTCATGAGAGCTAATTGAGAGTCGAGATTATGAAATTTGGGAATTTTACAACATTTGAGTACTTAATTCTACTATTCAAAATCATTACTTCCGTATATGACCATTGTGGTTTGAAGATTCATGTATAAGATTTTGCGAGATAAGGAAAAGCAAACTATATTCCAAGTTGTCTTATAGACATATTGAATTTCAATGAGCGAGTAAAGGTAACACATGTTTTAAGATTTACAATAATTTCATTTTCCTTTAATCACAAACAATTTAGTCAAATAAAAATTATAGTACTAGTGAAATGCCCTCACAAACAACCCCTAGATCTTTTTCGTGATTCACTACAAGTACGTCTTTTTCTTTGGTCATAAGAGATTAAAAAAAAGATTTGTCATATTGACTATAGTCTCAAATGCAAGACATGATCATATTTGTAGGAGTAATATTGATGTTTTTTTGTTAAATGGTGTTGAAGCAGACTATTCCAAATAAATAAAGTAAGGTTGTAATGCCCCACCTCGGGCCAAAAAACACCAAGAAAGACTAAAAATTTTGGATAAAATTTTTATTCGCTTTTTTAATGATTAATTAAATTTAGTCCCTTCTAAAACCATATCCCGTTAAGATTTATTCTATACCAATTTATAAATTAGCTCGAAAATTAAATTACCCATTTGCCCCCTAGTAACCTAATTATTTATTCATGTTGAGCTTAATAAGGTCACATTAACAGTTACTACACCCTTTTTAATATTTATTAATTTTCCTTTTTATATAATAGTATGCCCACACACCCACAAAAGTTATTTTACATTCCCATAAAAAGATCATGACTTAAAGTATGTAGGATTGACTTTAGGCCCTTGGATCAAATCTGATCTTGACCCTTGATTTCGAAATTACCCTCAAGTTGCCCTAAATTTCTCTATGTTTTCATTTTCTCTTTTTTTTGTTTTCATTTTATTTTTTCTTGCGGGTGGAGGAGCTATGGAGTATTGAATCGTCCTTTTTGTATTTGTGTGAGAGACTCCGAGCAACAAATTTGTTATTTAGAAGAATGTATTTTTTTAGGGTCTAGTATGGCCGCGGTTTATGGAGAGAGGCGGCGGTTTGAAGAGGCTGTGTGGAAGGTGGAAGGTGGGAAATGCGCATGGAGGTGGGTGCGTAGGGGGAGTGGCTGCGTGGAGGAAGAGGGAGGAGTGTGAGAAAAGGCAGGGCGGTGGGGAGGGGACGAGGGCGTAGGGGCCGCGGACAGAGGATTTTAAAACAATAAAAATTCTTTTAACCAAACTTGTTTATTGTTTTTTTTTTTTGTTTATTATATATAATATTATATATATATATATATATATATATATATATATATATATATATATATATATTCATAATATATTTTAATATATAAATCTGAAATACATAATTACAATAATATACAAATAAAATATGACTAATATAAATTTATTTTATTTTTATTTTTTGATATATTTGTACTATTTAAAATATTAAACAATTTACCTCAAGTAGTGAATAATAAAATCTGGTTTGAAAACTATATGAACTATATGAATAATAAAATCTAGTTTGAATTAAGTTTACAACTTAATGAAGGAGAGGGTATGTTCATATGTGATCTAACTAATGTATCCATCTTATTTTGGCATTAAGGAAAGAGAGAAAACTAGTTGTATTCTATTCACTATCATTTCAAAAAAAAACTAAGAATAAATGCATGTCAAGAATGGTATTTTATTTTCCATACAATAATGTTACAAAACCTTACAAGAAGGAAATCTCTAACAAGAATCACAATATATCAATAAATCATCTTGCATTCAAAAGATAATAGTTACAACAAGTTCTTATTAAATGAATCATTTTGTTACCATATTTCATTTCCAAGAGACTTAGACTCAATATGCAATATTTTTCCCAAAAATACATAACTACTCAAGAACACAAGTTACAATATTCTTTACAAGTTTGAAGGGACATTGCCCTAGTAAAGCATGATTAAAATCTGCAAGTAAATACCATTTACAAATGGAGAATTCACAATAAAAGAAGGCTTCCACATGGCCATGTTCTTAGAGATAAAATGAGAGTGATGGTTCACAAAAAATTGAGAGAACAAGGAGAGACCAAAATGCCATAAACTCCAACCATCTTCAAGCTTTAGGCTCCAAGTCTTGTTCTTCACATAGCCATCAACACAAGGAGAAAAGAGCTTGTATAACCACCCAACCTTAGGCATCATTACATGCCTTTCCAAGGTTGGAAGGCATGCTAGCCTCCCCCAAGCCCATGGGAAAGAGGACTACTATCCACAACTTTGCACAAGAGTAAGGGAGAACAACCAACATTACATTCACATAAAGACAAGACAAATATTAAAACAAAACACCAATTTTGTAAAGATGAAAAAGAGGAGAAACCATGTTCTACCTCTAAAATGGGGAAGAGAAGAAAGGAGTTCTCCAAATGCCAAAAGTGGTAACCAACATTGGTTGCACAAAACCAAGATCTCCACACCCTCCTTATTCCTCCAAAGTCATTCAAACCCTCCTTATTTCTCCATCCTTTCACCAAATCCTTCTTGGAAGGATTTTCAAACCCCAAAGGGTTTCCTCACCAAGAATGGGGAAGGAGGTTCAAGCCATATGAACCACCTTCCCCACCTCAAACCATTTGAGGGGAGTAACTAAAATCCTACAAGGCTTGCCCATCAAGCCATGAGGATTGAGAGGGAAAAATCCCTCTCTCTTCCCCCACAAACTCCAAAATCCATCATGCCATATGATGGATGGAGGAAAATAAAAAACACACATAATTAAAATAACACATGCAGTAGCACACACATTTTAAGTAAACAAGACTAATATCTAACATGATATAAAACACACAAATGAGCTCAAGGAGCCTACCTCCAAAAGCTCTCCAACTTCTAACTTTTCCACTTCTTGACCCAAGCAAGCTCTAGCTCCAAAATCCACAAGCCTCCAAGCAAAAGCTCCAAAAAAAAAAGTTCTCTTCTTTCCCCATGAGGGAGAATTTGAAGAGGAGCCAAAAAAATCCTCACAAATGAGGGGGTGACATGTGTCACCCCTCTCTTCCCTCAAGGTCAAAGATTCTCAAAATAAAAGAGAGAAAGGATAAAATAACTTTTAACCCTCTTCTCCCAAATTACCCAAAATGATAACAAAACAAACTTGTGCAACTTTTAACAAAGCACACTTACCCATCCACCTTACATGGATGTGACCAAAGGAAGGCAAAATGGGAGGGAAACTCCCTCTAAGCCTTGGAAATAAGCCCCCTACCTATTAGGTAGGGTCCAAGGGCCCATTTTCATGCTAAGTGAACTCCCAAACTAAAAAGGGGTCACTAAAAATGCCTAAAATAGCCCAATTTCGGGTTTGGCACACTTGGGCACAAGGGTAGAGGGTGTGGGGCCCACCCAAGGGTTCACATGTGACCCTAATCCCTTTTGATTAATTACATCATTATACAAACTCAAAACTTAATGCAAGTGGGGCCATTAAGTCCCCAAAACAAGTTTACAACACAAACTAAACACCCTAAGCAAGATTAATATTACAAGACATATTACATTACAAATGAGGGTCACTCATGGTGCCCAAAACAATAAAACTCTAATACTAAGGCCTCATACAATAAACACGGTTAGGCTTAGCCCCGTGGGATGCTTGTGCAAAATTGTGTAGCTGGCTTGAATCCCACGTTCTCCTATGACCTGTCACCTGCACACTCATTGCACACATTAAACGCACATGTCGATAAAATGTGAATCAACTAATCAATAAGAAGTCAAAGAATTTCTATGCTAGCATATCATCATTCTGGAATCGAAAATGTGACAACATGCATAATTATACACAATCCACCATGAGTTAGCCATAATGATAAAGTGACATTCATCCATAGAATCCAAACATGCAATCAAACTGAGTATCCATCAAATATAAATGAGGTCCGAACAACATCATATCAGTTAGTATCCATGACATCATAAGATAAGGTGACAACATAGTAATCAAGCTAAATTGGCGTTATATGCCTAAATCTCCATACATGTCTAATAAGATCAAATATCCTAATGTAATGTCCAAAATATATCAAATCCCTGCCAAAACATGTCTATGAGAAAAAGGAACAACAAATAAATGAGGCTATAAAAATGTGGGCACTACATCCCCCTCTACTAAAATTAGACTTCCTCTGGAAGTCACTGGAAGAGATAGGGATATCTAGCCCTCAATGGTGTAGCATCCTCCTAGGTAGTTGTTGTCTCATCATATTTGTCCCACTGCACTCTAACCTGGTCCAAGTCGACCCCAAAGGGCCAACCTCGGTGCTCCAGTATGCGTATGGGCTCCAGTCTCCATTGCCCTCCGTCCTCTACCTGTAATGCCGACCAATCCAAAACATGAGAAACATCTGGTACATATCTACGTAGTACAGAAACATGAAATACATCGTGGGCCCGTGCAAGGCGTGGTGGCAAAGCTAGGTGATAGGCAACTGGACCGATGACCTCTAAAATATCAAAAGGCCCCACAAAACGAGGTGATAAGCTTAGAACCCTTTCCATAGCGGATTGGGCTCTTATGCGGATGAACTCTCAAGAAGACTTTGTCACCCATTGAGAAGTGATGATCAATCCTCTTGGTGTCTGCATACACCTTTTGGCGTGCTCTAGCCTACTCAAGACGTTGTCTAATCAGAACAACTGCTGCTCTAAATCCTGAAGATAAGTTGGTCCTAGAATAATCTATCATCTAGTTTGTCCCAACTCAGAGGTGTCCTGCAAGGTCGACCATATAAAGCCTGGTAAGGAGCCATACCAATGGAACTATGATAGTTGTTGTTGTAGGAAAACTCAACTAAATGAAGGTAATCTTCCCACTTCTTCTGCTGGTCCATCACATACATCCTCAGCATGTCCTCCAGTACCTGATTAACTCTCTCTGTTTGTCCATCTATCTCTAGATGATATGTTGAGCTGAAATTAATCTAAGTACCCAGAGCGGCCTGAAAGGAAGTCTAGAAAATTGAAGTGTAAATGGTATCCCTGTCATTGATGATGGTCTTTAGAATCCCATGCAACCTAACAATGTCCTCCATAAATACTTTGGCGATGGCCTATGCATTATAGGTGACCTTGGTTGGTGAGAAATGTGCAACCTTGGTCAACTTATCCATGGTGACCATAATGGCATCATGATGATAAGAAGACATAGGGAGTCCGACTATGAAATCCATGGAGATCACATCCCATTTCCACTCGGGAATATCATGAGGATGTAAGAGTCCTGTGGGTGAGAATGCTCTTGCCTTGACCCTCTGACACTCAAGGCAACATGTAACAAAATGCTATGTCCCGTCAAAGACTGGCCAATAATATAACTCCCTCAGATCAGCATGCATTTTCTTCACTCCTGGATGTGCTGCATATGGAGCTCGATGAGCCTCTGTAAGGATGAAGCTACGCAGATCACCTGACTTAGGCACGTAGATGCACCTATGGAACCAAAGTAAACCATCTGTCTCTAAAATGCACCCTGAATATCTACCCTCTAATGAACCCTGTGACTCCAACATCTATCTAGCACCCTCATAAAACCTGTCCTCTGGAAGATGCTCAAGAATCCTACCTCTCAAATCTGACTGTAGTGTCAATGAAGCAAGCACATGTCGTCATCTACTAAGTGCATCTGCAACAACATTTTCCTTTCCTTTGATATATTGTACCTCCATGTCATACTCACATAGGAACTCCATCCAACACCGTTGACGAGCATTGAGGTTTGGCTGTGAGAAGATATGTTGCAAGCTACGATGATTAGTCCTCAAAATGAAAGGTCTACCCAAAAGGAAATGTCACCAATGCACAAGTGCATGAACAACTACTGCAAGCTCTAAGTCATGAGTAGGGTAGTTAAGCTCATAATCTTTGAGCTTACGTGACTCAAAGGCAATAACTGATGCTCCTGCATAAGAACTGCTCCCAAACCCTCTAGTGATGCATTAGTACAAACAAAAAACAAAATCCTTTATAGGGTCTAGAACTACTAAGATGGGTGTGTGGTTAACCTTTCCTTAAGCAATTGAAAGGCCTGCTCACACTTTTCTGACCAATCAAACTTCTTCCCTTTTCTCTGAAGAGAAGTAATAGGGTGAGAAATCCTGGAAAAGTCCTGACAAACCTACGGTAGTAACCTGCTAAACCCATAAAACTCCTCACCTCAGTGACTGATGTGGGTGTTGGCCAATCCATAATAGCTTGTATCTTAGAGGGATCTACTGAGATACCCTCTCTTGATAAGATGTGACCCAAGTACTAAATCTCTATCTGAAAGAAGCTACATTTTTCCAAGTTCCCATATAACTTTGCTCTCTCAAAACCTAAAGTACCTGTCTCAAATGCTCCTCATGTTCCTCCTGAATGAGAATATATCAATATATCATCAAGGAACACTAAGACAAAGCGATCCAGAAAGGTCTTGAATACTCCATTCATGAGGCTCATGAAGACAGCTGGGGCATTAGTCAAACCAAATGGAACAACTATGAACTCATAATGCCCATAACGTGTGTGAAAAGCTATCTTATGAATGTCTACATCTGAAATGTGCAACTGATGATACCCTGACTTGAGATCGATTTTGGAGAACACTCTCGCTCCCGCATCTGATCAAACAAGTCATCAATCCTAGGGAGTGGATAACGGTTCTTTATTGTGACTTTGTTGAGCTATCTGAAGTCTACACAAAGTCTGAGAGAACCATCCTTCTTTTCACAAATATGACTGGCACTCCCAAGGAGATACACTAGGGATGAATGAGACCCTTCTCCAATAACTCCTCTAACTAAATCTTGAGCTCATGAAGCTCTGGAGTCATCATCCGATAGGGTGCCCTAGAAACTGGTGTGGATCTAGCACTAAATCAATGGTGAAATCCACCTCTCTATGGGGTGGTAACCTAGAAGCTCACCTAGAAACACATCTGCATACTCCCTCAAAAATGCATGATCATCTAAGGGTGAATGCTCTGGGGTGCTCTCTGATCGATCACTGATGGTGATAGTAAACAACTGACAACCTTTGTGCATGCTTCACTTAAGTTTTTAGCCGAGATCATACGTAAAGAGATAGGCCTCTGCATCCCTGATATCAAAATTGCACTCCCAAGATCATCTGACACTCAATGACCTTATTTCTGCAATCTACCTTAGCCCGATGAGCCTCGAGCCAATCCATACCCAACACTACCTGATAGGATCCTAGAGGAATAACTTGGAGGTCAAGTGTAGTGGAGAAGACTCCTAAATCAAGTATGTAACTCTCCACATACGAGTCCACGTGAGTTTGGCCCCAGAGGCCAACTCAACCTACTAACTATCTGGTTGCCTAGCCACCACTAGCCCACACTGGTCCACTATAGAAGGAGATATAAAAGAATATGAAGCACTGAATCAAAAAGTACTTGAGATAGAAATACCCCTGATAGTACCTATCATCTCAATGACTGTGGCCTGATGCTCGGCCTGGCGGTTGTCAACCACTGCATAAACATGATGGGCACGTCCCACATCACCCACCATCTCGGCTGATCTAGAGCTCTCTGTGTATCCATGGTAGTGGGTTTGTGTGGACACATACACACATAGTGATTAGGGGACCCACAAATAAAACATCCTCATGTACCCTCTGAGATGGGGTCCCTCCTGTACTTTGGTAGTGCACTGATCCTGCCGGTCCAACCCTAGTAGAAGATTTGCATTGCGGCATGGTGAGTACTAATTTACCTGAGTACCATGTCTCTATCCTGGCTCCACCAAAACCTCCTCTAGAACCACCTCTCTGAAAGTTCCCTATGTTTGTCTAGCCCTCTCTCTTGCTGGTGGCCATGATGTTACATGTCACTGCTGCATGGTGCGGTGGAGCCTCGTGAAGCCAGCCTTTGGTGAAGGCCATAATCCTCCTCTAGGGGGTGGTGTTGTACCCGTGACCTCTGACTCTGAAAGGCCTATATCCTATCCTGAAACTTGCTCTTGTTTCTATCTCGGTGCTCATGTGCCTTGGTCCTATTCTCCTCAGCTAAGTAGGCCTTCTCAATGACCTTCTCAAGTGTGGGAGGAGATAACATCCTAACTGCTCCTACTATATCTGCATTAAGGCCCTTAATAAACTATTAACCTATAATTTTCATCATTTAGGTAGTCCACATACTATGAGAAGATCCAGGAACCTGCTCGTATCATGCATTGTGCTAGATCCCTGTCGTAAGTCATGAAACTCATCGATCCTCTTTTGCATGAAATGCTCTGACATATAGCAAGCCCTGAATCACTCCTCAAACAACTCCCAGGTCACTGTCTCTCGAGTCAAATGGAGCTTCCGCTCCTCATTCCTCCACCAAACACTACTGCGTCTCGGAGGAGGTGTATGGCAAACCTTGCCTTTGACATTACTCTCGTAAGAGTGCAAGCCAAAACAACTATCCAAGCTAAGGAGCCATGACTCAGCCCCAAATCCATCTATGTAGATCCGGTGTAAGTAAGTAGGAGGCTGCAAGTGAAGAAGATCCCTAATCACACTGCTTGTATCTCCGATCTGGCGATGGTCCAACAGGTGAGTGGGGTCACCTATCCCCAAATGGTCCCTCAAAGTTGTGAGAGTGGCTTACGACAGTACGAGGCTACCCTCTCATGGTAAATGGAAGGGCTATGTGACCTCTCCCGCCTCGGGGTATCATGCTTGGTGGCTCCGAGTGCGCATCCTCACCTATCGGCTCCTCGTCTCCCAACTAGAATCTCCTCCTCTCTCGCCTCCTATGGTGGTGGAAAGATGTTACACAACACCGATCAACTGCTAAAGAGCCTCTAAGATCTGAGGCCCTAACTCGGGTGCTGTGGTTTGGGCGTAGGTGAACTACGTCCCAAACCCCTAACCGATCATCGTCTCATGGGTGCCATCCTGTGAATGAGGTATGAAAATGGTTATTAAATTATAATTAAAGTTTATTAAAAATTTTTTATTACCAATTTTTTTTATTATTATTTTTTACTTTAATGTTATTAAAATATTATTAACTAATTAATTAATTACCTAGAGTGTCCGCGTGTGCGAACCCTCGCTCTGATACCAAATGTAATGCCCCTTTCCTGACAACGGAAAAACACACCAAAAGACTAAAAATTTGGGATAATTTTTTTTTGAAGTGATTAATTAATTACTAATGTTTGCTGAAACCATTTCCCATTAATAATTAATTAATTTATTAATTAATTTACCTCAAAATTAAATAAACTAGCCCAATAATAATTTAATTATTTTATTCTATTAAGTTCACTAGGGTCACAAATAAAAGTCTACACCCCTTTTTAATATTTATTAATTTTCCATTTTAATTAATTTTCCCACACACCCCCCTTTAAAATTTATTTTCCCATTCCTTTTATAAAAAGGATCATGACTTAAAAAGTGTAGGATTGATTGTAGAGCCCTAGGATAGATCAAATCTTGACCCTTGATTTGAATCTTACCCTAAAGTTGCCCTCATCTTTATGTTTTCCTTTTTTGTTTTCTTTTTTTTTTTGGTTTTCATTTTTTTTTCTTGCAGGTGGAGGAGTTGGAGGAGGACTATATTGAATCATCCTTTTTGTATTTTTGAGAGACTCAAACATTAACAAATCCATTATTATTAGATAATTTTTTGTATATTTGATTTTTTTGAGGGTATGGTATGGCCCATATGATTATTATATGAGAGAGGCGGTGGTATATATATTATATAAGAGGCACAGGTGGAAGGTGGGAAACCGAATGGAAATGGCATAGGTGAAAATCTGCGTGGAGGAAGGAGGGGGAGTGGTGGGGAAGGGTGGGGAGGAAGGGAAGGGAGTGGGTGCGCGGTGTGCGGTGGGGAGTGGGGGGGAGGGGGGGGGAGGGGGGAGGAGGGGGAAGTGGCGGTGATGGAGGTGGGGGAAGTGGTGTGAGTGGTGGTGGGGGAACTGGTGGACAGGGGTGGGGGAAATGTGGCAAAAGGCGCGAGGAGTGGGGAGGGGTTCGGCCCTCCCCCACCATTTGTTTTTATTTTTATTTACTTTGTTTTAAAACAATAAAAATTCTTTTAACCAAACTTGTTTATTGTTTGTTTTTATATATATATATATATATATATATATATATATATATAATGTTTCATAATATATTTTAATATATAAATCTATAATACATAATTACAATAATATACAAATAAAATATGACTAATATAAATTTATTTATTTTTTATTTTTTGATATATTTGTACTATTTAAAATATTAAACAATTTACCTCAAGTAGTGAATAATAAAATCTGGTTTGAAAACTATATGAACTATATGAATAATAAAATCTGGTTTGAATTAAGTTTACAACTTAGCAAAGGAGAGGGAATGTTCATATGTGATCTAACTAATGTATCCATCTTATTTTGGCATTAAGGAAAGAGAGAAAACTAGTTGTATTCTATTCACTATCATTTCAAAAAAAAAAACTAAGAATAAATACATGTCAAGAATGGTATTTTATTTTCCATACAATAATGTTACAAAACCTTACAAGAAGGAAATCTCTAACAAGAATCACAATATATCCAATAAAACATCTTGCATTTAAAAGATAATAGTTTACAACAAGTTCTTATTAAATGAATCATTTTGTTACCATATTTCATTTCCAAGAGACTTAGACTCAATATGCAATATTTTTCCCAAAAATACATAACTACTCAAGAACACAAGTTACAATATTCTTTACAATGTTGAAGGGACATTATCCTAGTAAAACATGATTAAAATCTACAAGTAAATACCATTTACAAATGGAGAATTCACAATAAAAGAAGGCTTCCACATGGCCATGTTCTTAGAGATAAAATGAGAGTGATGATTCACAAAATTTGAGAGAACAAGGAGAGACCAAAATGCCATAAACTCCAACCATCTTCAAGCCTTTGGCTCCAAGTCTTGTTCTTCACATAGCCATCAACACAAGGAGAAAAAGAGCTTGTATAACCACCCAACCTTAGGCATCATTACATGCCTTTCCAAGGTTGGAAGGCATGCTAGCCTCCCCCAAGCCCATGGGAAAGAGGACTACTATCCACAACTTTGCACAAGAGTAAGGGAGACAACCAACATTACATTCACATAAAGACAAGACAAATATTAAAACAAAACACCAATTTTGCAAAGATGAAAAAGAGGAGAAACCATGTTCTACCTCTAAAATGGGGAAGAGAAGAAAGGAGTTCTCCAAATGCCAAAAGTGGTAAGTCAACATTGGTTACACAAACCAAGAACTCCACACCTCCTTATTCCTCCAAAGTCATTCAAACCCTCCTTATTTCTCCATCCTTTCACCAAATCCTTCTTGGAAGGATTTTCAAACCCCAAAGGGTTTCCTCACCAAGAATGGGGAAGGAGGTTCAAGCCATATGAACCACCTTCCCCACCTCAAACCATTTGAGGGGAGTAACTAAAATCCTACAAGGCTTGCCCATCAAGCCATGAGGATTGAGAGGAAAAATCCCTCTCTCTTCCCCCACAAACTCCAAAAATCCATCATGCCATATGATGGATGGAGAAAATAAAATAAACACAATAAAACAAATGGTAACACAACACACATTTTAAATAAACAAGACTAACATCTAACATGATATAAAACACACAAATGAGCTCAAGGAGCCTACCTCCAAAAGCTCTCCAACTTCAATATTTTCCACTTCTTGACCCAAGCAAGCTCTAGCTCCAAAATCCACAAGCCTCCAAGCAAAAGCTCCAAAAAAAAGTTCTCTTCTTTCCCCATGAGGGAGAATTTGAAGAGGAGCCAACAAAAATCCTCACAAATGAGGGGGTGACATGTGTCACCCCTCTCTTCCCTCAAGGTCAAAGATTCTCAAAATAAAAGGGAGAAAGGATAAAATAGCTTTTAACCCTCTTCTCCCAAATTACCCAAAATGATAACCAAAACAAACTTGTGCAACTTTTAACAAAACACACATACCCATCCACCTTACATGGATGTGACCAAAGGAAGGAAAAATGGGAGGGAAACTCCCTCTAATGCCTTGAAATAAGCCCCCTACCTATTAGGTAGGGTCCAAGGGCCCATTTTCATGCTAAGTGAACTCCCAAACTAAAAAGGGGTCACTAAAAATGCCTAAAATAGCCCAATTTCGGGTTTGGCACACTTGGGCACAAGGGTAGAGGATGTGGGGCCCACCCAAGGGTTCACATGTGACCCTAATCCCTTTTGATTAAATACATCATTATACAAACTCAAAACTTAATGCAAGTGGGGCCATTAAGTCCCCAAAACAAGTTTACAACACAAACTAAACACCCTAAGCAAGATTAATATTACAAGACATATTACATTACAAATGAGGGTCACTCATGGTGCCCAAAACAATAAACTCTAATACTAAGGCCTCATACAATAAACACGGTTAGGCTTAGCCCCGTGGGCTGCTTGTGCAAAATTGTGTAGCTGGCCTGAATCCCACATTCTCCTATGACCTGTCACCTGCACACTCATTGCACACATTAAATGCACCTATCTGATAAAATGTGAATCAACTAATCAATAAGAAGTCAAAGAATTTCTATGCTAGCATATCATCATTCTGGAATCGAAAATGTGACAACATGCATAATTATACACAATCCACCATGAGTTAGCCATAAAGATAAAGTGATATTCATCCATAGAATCCAAACATGCAATCAAACTAAGTATCCATCAAATATAAATGAGGTCTTCGAAAGAACAACATCATACCCTAATTAGTATCCATGACATCATAAGGACAATATTTCATGTCTAGAACTATCTATTGTTGTCAAACCCTAGTTGGTCATGTTGTGAAACTCTTTGAATATTTTGAACATGATTTCAAACCCTAGTCATGGATGGGAATTCTTGCAAAATAAACATTACTTGGGTTGTCAGGCACCCCATGCACCATCGACGTTGACACTATTCTAAAGAGGCTTCAAGTCACATGTTGTTCTCCACCTAACATGTGATATCTAAATGAATGCAACTAGATTTGACAACTCTCTTTGATAATGCTTGAGTTGAGTTGGCTCTTGCTAAAATACTTGGGGAAGGGATGTTTGAGTGCTTTTGGATGAGAGAGATTGATGTCTTGACCTAGTAAGAATCATTAGACTGTAAAGATTTTTGCCCCAATGATTTTAGGTGTGTTATTGCGAGATTTAAGGAGCCATGAGTGCCTTTTGCAAGTGTTGAAAATGAGTATATCAATGTAGTGTCATATGATTTTCTAGGTTAGCAAATGAAGTAGTGTTTACTTTCTTATATAGGGTTCTATTGGTGATTTATCTAAGAAAGGATGACCTAGAGGGATTATAAGACCCAAAAAAGAATATGAAATTGAAAGAAAAGTTGAAGAACATGTCATTCTAAGACCATACAAGTCAGCCAAGACCGAAGATTATATCCCGATTAAAGCGTGCGGCCTTCACCAAGGATGGAAAACATGCAATTTGAAGTTTACAACTTTTTACTTTACGTTTTTCTATGGATTTTATACAATGTGATCTCGAATTCAATGAAATTTCAATGTGCAAGGATAAACAAGCTAAATAAAAGACCTTAATAATGTGTTAAGTGGGAATGGGAAGGTTTTATTTATCTTCGCAAGAGTGCATTTCAAAACATACAGTGTCAAAGATTGAATTGTCAAATTTGAGTGTCTACATTTACCCCCTAAGTATGAAATGAAATTACATGCTTAAAGGAAAAAATACATAAGTGTGTAGACACACTTTGTCTTCACTCACAGTTTGATTTACAAAATCCTATTGTGCTTAGTGTTGGCATACTCCACAATAAAACCTACAACATAGAGTGTAGTCAATGTCCATGATAAAGAGTTGAACATTTGTATGAAAATGAAATGAAAGAGATGTAAACAAGGAAGGAATACACATGTTTGTTATACCAAGAGAGAAGTGTATGGTGGGCGAAAATGTGTCTAGACAACATGCACTCCTATCATCCGTTCAACTAGGGAATTGAGGCAACAAGTGGGTAAGTGCACCAAGTTGGGGGCTAAAAGTGGATGAAAACCCGAAAAAGAACGAAACGCGATCACATTTTGCAATAACGTGATTACGTTATGTTTTCCTAGGATCGAAAAATCACGAACCTAAAATTCATACGCTGCTATAACGCGCACGTATTTTTATGATCTCAAAATACATACTTGTTTTGCTCTATATGTAGTTGTTAAGGGCTTGAAGGAGCCATATTTACTAAAATAAATGTTAAGTATAAGAAATAATAAAAGTATAAAGAAATAATAAAAGAAATCTTATACTTGATAAAAGTATAAAGAAACAATAAAATAAATCTTATACTTTAAATTTATTGTAGTAAATATAAGATGTTAGGGTCACTTTGTACCCGATGGAAGTGGTCCAGGTAGCTCTGGCGATTATAATCAACAATGACCTAAAACTTTCAGGCCATATATATTGTAGTTGGTATTTGTTTTGGGAAAACATATAGTCATTTTGTAGGTTTTTGACCTTCTGGATTGGATTTTGGCACTAACACTGCTTGAATTTATACCAATTTTAAAATTTGGTCCATAATTCACTTTAGTGACTACGAATCAACTCTATGATTGCTCCCTGAATGGGATTCTTGTCCTATGGAAAATATGAGGTGATTGTAATGTGCCTCCTCCTTAAGGTGTGATCACACTACTAGGTGTTGAATGATTTTTTACGAATAGTACCAAATGAATTGCATCAAGTGAACTCAGATGATTGTTCATTCTTATAAACATGGTGCTCCATATAAAGACCATTCCTTCACCTTTCCTGGATCTAAAATCATCCTTTCATGGAATCAAATTCAATATTCCCATACGTTTCTTTACTTATATGTATCTCATGGAGATGACGATACCTTAATACTTCACACATGATGGTCATTGATACCTCGATGGCACGACTAGCTCGTTTTAGCTTATTTTTTGGAGAGATTTGGGTACAATGACACAAATCGGGATATAATGATCATCAAGTCACTCCTTGAGCTCCACATTTCACCTTTGAATATGATGAATCCTTCACAATTCAATTTATTTACTAAGATGAAACACAGGTGTAAGCATGTTTATGGTACATGGACACTTTTTTTTTCTCAAATTGTTGCTTATGGTTTAAGGTTTAGGGTTGAGGATTTAGTGTTTAGGGTTTAGGGTTTAGGATTTAGTGTTTAGGGCTAAGGGTTTAGAGTTTTTGGTTTAGGGCTCATGGTTTAGGGTTTCGGGCTTAGGGTACACGGTTTAGGGTTCAAGGCTTAGGAATCAGGGTGTGGGGTTCAAGGCTTAGGGTTTAGGGTTTAAGACTTAAGATTTAGGGTTTATTATTTTGGTTTTAGGGTTTAGGGTTTATAGTTTAGGGTTTAGGGCTCATGGTTAAGGGTTAAGGGTTTAAGGTTTAGGTCACAGAGTTCATGGTTTATGATTTAGTGTTTAGGGCTCAGGGTTAAGGGTTTAAGGTTTAATTCTCAAGGCTTACAACTTAGGGTTTAGAGTTTAGGATTCAAAGTATATAGGGTTTGGGGTTTAGGGGTCATAGTTTAGGGTTTAGGTTTTAGTTTTTAGGGTTTAGAATTTAGGGCTCATGGTTTGTGGTTTAGGGTTTAGGGTTTAGGGCTTAGGGCTTAAGGCTTGGGGTTTAGGGTTTAGGGCCTCCAGGGTGAGGGCTCTAGATTTAGGGTTTAGGGTTTAGGGCTCAAGAATCAGGGTTCAAGGTTTAGGGTTTAGGGTTTAGGATTTAGTGTTCAGGGTTTAGGGTTTATTATTTTGGTTTTAGGGTTTATAGTCAGGGTTTAGGGCTCAGCTTAAGGGTTAAGGGTTTAGGTCACACGAGTTCGGGTTTTAGGGTTTAGTGTTTAGGTCTTAAGGTTTAGGGTTTAAGGTTTAGAGTTTAGGGTTTAGGGTTTAGGATTCGGTGTTTAGGGTTTAGAGTTTAGGGCAGGACTTACGGTTTAGTGTTTAGGATTTAGTTTTTAGGGCTTAGGGCTCGAGTTTAGGACTTAAGGCTCATGGTTTAGGGGGTTAGGGCTCACAAGTAAGGTTTGGATGTTTAAGGTTTACGAGTTTAGGGCTTATGGTTTAGGGTTTAGGGTTTAAGGATCATGGTTCAGGGTTTGGGGTCTAGGGTTAAGGGCTCAAGGTTTAGGGTTTAGGGTTAAGGTTTAGGGCCTAGGATTTAGGGTTTAGGGTTTTGATTGTAGAATTTAAACACTAAAATCTTTAGGTTGAATGCTGAAATCCTAAAAATTACCTATGTATTGACCAAATTATACTATAAAAACTATATTCTAAATCTGTGATAGATGGAGCTATGAGACTAGCTCCATAAGGTGCAGAGTGACCCTAACATCTTATATTTACTAAAATAAATTTAAGGTGTAGAGTGACCCTATTATTTATATTTTATTATTTCTTATACTTGAACATTTATTTTTGTACATAGAAGCATGCCAAAACCACATATCATGCTTATACTATTAGGAACACATACGTGTTATAATGCATACGCCATGCCATGTTTGTTTACTTTTCCAATCCATGCCTCAAGGCTTGGGGATCCAGTTTGGATCCCAAAACCTAAGGCATGGGCCTGCAAAAACACAACAAACAATGCGTTTTACAGAAAATGCAAAAATCTCTCTTCCCCATCATAAATCGACATAAAACAATCGATTCGTTCAAAAACATTATACCACGACATATAGTAGAGCTTCTACTTTCTAAAAATATAATTTTTCAAATTTTCTAACTAATATAAGGTTTCTATATTATTTATTTTCTAACAATGCCTTTTTATAGCTTTTTTTTGAAGTTTAAACATGTCTATATTTTGTCATATATCTTTTTTTGGCTCATCAAAATTGAAAAAAATTATACTAGCCTAAACTAGGTGTAATTCTATACACATTCAAAAAAATCTAATTTTCGATATTTTTGAGGTAGTTAGGGGGGCATGGTCGAGCTCCGTTATTTTTCAAAATTTAAATTTTTGTAATAGAAAAATCATTAAAAAATACTTGCTAAAAAAATCTTTCAAAAAATGGAGCCCAAACTAAATGCTCCTAGCTATCTTTCTACCAAAGGGTTTTCAAAAATACTAAATGGTGCTCAAAAATGGTGGGGCGCACAAAAGTCACTCTATTATGTTTTTCAACAAAAATAAGACCCCCTTTTGGTATTTTAGTTATTTGACCCAATTAAACTTATCTCGTTTTCAATAAAATTTAGTAGCTTAGAAACTAGACTCAAAATGTTATACAAAATATTCCAATTTTAGTGTAACTATTTCAAAAAAACTCGTACAAGTTGAAGTTTTTCATTTTTCGGAAAAATGCATCCACTTAAGACCCCCTTTTGGCCCCAGTTGGTGCACTTACCCGAGTAAGAGACACACAAAGACTAGAACACACTAGATAGAATTCAAAGGGGGTACAGGGACTGCTAAGATCACATACCCAAAGGGAAGTAACCCTTACACTAGGTCAACCTAGGGTTTCCAAGGCCCGGGATCAAGAAAGAGGAAGGAACCCTATTGGGGTATCGCATACTTATGGGGGTGATCAGAACAAAATAAACATACAAGATCTATGCTAACCAAAGTAAAGTATGCAACATAAGATAAGGAGTTGAATAAAAATATGCTAACCTAACATGTGCATAAGATGTTAAGCTAACATAAAGTGATAAGAAAAGAGATAGGAGACTACTCTATGCAAAATGACAAGTCGAATTAGAACACTTACCTACTGTGGGGCGATCATTGATGCATCTATTTCCCAAAGGAAAATACACCAAGAGATAATAGCTTTTGGGCAGATAAGGGGAAACAATCTTGTCCTAACTCACTATAGGTGACCCAAGAGTGCAAGCAAACCATCCAACAAGAAGAAGATCCAATCCAAGAGTCAAGGTGCAAGAAATCCAAGATCGAGCGAGCAGATGCAAGTTGATGCAAAAGAGCAGAGAAAATGATGATTTCCTATATATCTCTATGTTGTGTGTTGTGTGTGATTGTATTTTTTATCCTTTGTGATATTTTTTGGTATTTATACCAACGTGATCACCCGTGGGTGATTATGTCAGCCAAGAATTTGAAAATGTTTGACGCAATCACCCACAGGTGATGGCATCGGCTAGGGAGGGAAAGGAAAAGTGGTGTGTGTAATGTGTCGTGAAGAACAAAAGTAATGTAAGGAAAAAATAATATGGTCATGTGCAAGTAAGGTGTCAGAAGGGTGCAAAGAAAAGTAAGAAGATAAGAGCAAAAGAGGTGCATAAATAGGACCAAAAGCCATTCTCTCTCCATGTATCATCCCTAACCCAATGGTTATGTGAATAACCATACCCCTATCTGAAACGAGCCCCTTAAGGCACCTATTCCCAAAAATAGATGCATTAGCGACCTCTAACCTAGAAGAGAAATTGTTAGTAACATATATGAAAAGATAAAGCATGAAAAATTAGGTGTATACAAGAAGCTCCGGTGCTTTGCTTGTGCTTGAAGATTTGCATTGTTAAATCTGTTGAAGGACTAGGGTGATCGGTGCACAATTGTGTCGAGGAGAAAGTGAAGTGTTAGGTGCATGAAACCCAACATGAAATGTTGGGGAGAGAAGAATAATAATGAAGTGTTGAAACACCCTACTAAGGAAGAAGACCAAGTATCAAATTTATTCATCAACTTTGATATATTCCCTTTTATGTAAAGAGGAAAGGAACATCCGCCTACGAAGAACTTAGCCATTTTGAAACCTTCTATAACCCCACAAACCGCGCTAATACTGAGATGGATATAGGCCTAATTTCATAAATAAGGACACATAATAAAAAAGAGAATGAGTGCCCCCATACCCTTCCCATGTGCCACACAATTGAGTAAAAGCGTAATGTCCTAAAATATCAATAGAGGAAAGAGACATATACCCCTAAGATTCTTGAAGTTGTAGTATAAATTGAATTTCTTGGTGAAGGATTGAATTACTTCATGCCCTTTGTATTTTCCTAAGTTTGAGTGAACTAGATCTAAAATTGTGTTAAATACCCATATCCGTAAGTGACAATCGAAACTACTAAGAAATTTGATGTAAGCTGCGCTTGGGAAAAAAAAGTGTGGAAGGGTTAGGATTGTACATATGGACTTGACCAATTTGTATGGTTTCAAACATATACATATTTGTCTAAATTTATGTGTTGACTAGATTTACGAGTACACGTACCTTTTTGTACCTATATGTTACCCCAAAATGTTGCTTATGTATGTTGTTGTACGCCTAGATTTGGATCACGGCAAGATGGATTAGTTGATATTAAATCTTCCAAATCAATGTTACTTAAAACATAACGGGCTTATAAAGACAGAAAATTATGGGTTCTTTCATTGAATAAAGTGGGTAAACTCTTCCAGATCTGAATCTAAACCTGCACACAAGCACACTTAGAAAATGTTAGTTGTTTTTGGTGGTTAGGGGACCTACCTCAGTTAGATCCCTAACCCTTTTAAGGAGATAAAAGAAATTTTATTTATTAAAATGATAAAACAATAAATGAAAATGAAAAATATACTTGACTCAGATCGCAGGACAATCATAGTTGCGATTCACCAAAAATCACATGGAGATTGCAAGCCAATTGTAGTTGTGATTCTGCATGTGTTGAAATGTCACTAGAATAGTGCTACAACAAGTTGTATCATTCTTTATGCTTTACTTTCACTTCTTCAAAACCTGCAAGACCGAGATATGCGAGTAAGAGAGAAAGAAAACTCAAGTATAGCTTTAGTGTACCAAGATTTAGGGGTCCAAGAATTGCTTAAGAGATCGAAATGATGTGGGTGAGGTGATTTTATAGATTTTGAGTGTATAGGGGAGTGAGACACACATGGGTGTAATGTGCATAGATGGGTGAGATGATAAGGGTCCATAATGCATTGGGCATGCAAATGGGTAGGTGGGGTGAATAAAATTAAATGTGAGTGGGTGAGGGTTAGTAAATGAGTGGTGAGGTGTCTTTTATCCCGTTTTATGGGTGTTTATATTTTTATTTGATTTTTTGGGATTATTTGATTTTTTTGGGATTATTGTGCATTTATAATGTTTTTGGTATTTGTGAATAAGAGACCTTATACGCAAGGTGCATTTTATTGTATTAACAAAAAACTCAAGTGAAGTGTACATGTTCTACTTTTACGTTTTTACAAATATGTGAATGTTTTTGTATTTTGGAAGTATTTAGTTATGTACAAGAAAGAGGGGTAAGATTGAGCTATCCAATGAGAGCCTCTAGAGGAGGTAGACCAACTAGTGAAGGGGATGGAGGCACAAGCCTCAATTGTGTGGAAGGAGGTGACTCAAATGTAAGAGGTACAATAGTGGTATGGTTGCAAAAGAAGGTCTGGGGAATGAAGGAGATGTATGAGGAGTAGGAGAAGTAGAAGACCTATGTGGAGGGATAGAAGAGTGAGTACTCCTAGATATATCATGGGCATTAAAAGTCCATTGGAAACACATGAGAGAGCACATGCACTTGAGGAACTAGAGAGAACCCCGTGAGGGGAGGAGCCATGAGAAATAATGTGTGAAGCTAAAGGAATATCAAAAGACCTAGGAGAAGAAGAGCAATAAGAGGTGATATTAAATGCATATTAGGAGACTTGGGAGAGCTAGAGCCATCTGATGTAATATGTGCAACCAAAGGCATATTAGAGGGCATAAGATAGCTAGAGTTGAAAGATGTAGTAAGTAGGACCATAGACCTATAGAAAAACCTAAGAGGACTAAAGTTGTGGGGACACTTTGTGTGAAGCCAGAGACCTATCCATAAATGCACTAGGTATAGGGATGGAAACTGTAGAGAAGAATGACTAGGAAAACTAGGAGGAGTCTCAAAGGGAATACCTCTAATGATGACAAGCTTATGGTTATGGATGAAATCGACACAATGGTGGATGAAAAAGGAATAGCCCAAAGAGCACATAACTAAGGGAGACTTAGACATAACACACCAAAACTAAGAGTGACAACAAGTAAAAATGAAGTCGAGTAGTGATAGAACCGATAATCATGGGTAGAGTAATGCATGAATATCTAATATCGGTATGAAATGCATGATTATATGTAGAAATTCCAAAATATTAAATTAGCTTGAGAGTGCAAATATTAACTTTGTTATGTGGGTCAACCAAAACACCACATATAGATACTTTATTAATAAAGATAGGAATAGATTTATGTCGGGTTCACTAAAAAAATTTACACCCTAATTAGATTTATGTGAAACATAATAATTTAGTGAAATGAGTACACTAAAATATGTAAGGGTTAGTTATTTAATTTAATTTGAATTAAATTAAATCTAGGTATTAGAGAGTCACTACTAAAATAAATGATGTATAAATAATAAAATACAAAAATGACACAAGCAAGCTAAGATTTAAAATGTGAAACCCTAAGCAAGAGATGAGATGAGAATGCTTAGATGATATTCATGCAATCTGGAATTGATTTGAGTAGGGATAAGTGATGAGTAAGATGCAAGCAACGTCATTATTAATCTCTATAAATTTTGGAGCTCACAAACAAGGATGGAAAGGGGTTCCTGTAGCTAGATGGGGGCGCCTGTGGCTGATGACTAGATCTAGGCGCATGTGACCGCATAAAACCTTTGGATATACTTTTGTTATGTTGTTAGGGTGTTACAATTATTCTTTGTTGATCACCTGTTGTTCGCACTATGATCACCGAAGGTACTCTGTAACTTGCAAAAGAGATGTTCACCTACACAAGCCCACAAACCACATCAAACCTAAAAGGAAAATGCAAAATGGGGATTCAGATTGACTGGAGGTCACCCGAGAGTGAACTTATGATCGAGCGTTGCACTACATCTCAGAATCCATGTAGTTCTTGTGAGTGTGTGTAGAAATTGTGCCCTAGGATGCCCTTATGCAAGCTATACTTGATAGCGGGCTAGATTTGCTCTAAAATGCAAATGTGTGGATGGAATAGAATAAAATTCCCTTCCTATGTTGTGTATGTAGAGTATGTAATCCTTTGTCCCTTGAATGTATGCTAGATGAATTCTATAGAGTGTTTTAGGTGCCTTTGGAATGCAAGCTTGGGCGATGATAGTAATGCTTAGTGTTTGGTCCTTTATTGTGAACACATAATTATGTATTTATATGATTCCCTTGTTTGAATTTTGTAATTGAAAACTAGAAGGCCAACCCATAAGTGAAAAATATGCCCAAAAGATAAAATAGACCCAAAAGGAATGAGTAAGGTGAGAAAGGATTAGGGGGCACTCTGGCTGGGGACAAGAGCACTGGGCGCTCTGTCATGGGTGGGTGTTGGTTTCGAAGCCATAAAGATAAATAAGTGAAATCTTGACTGGGTTGTAGGGTGTGTAAGACCAAATAGAAAACAAGAGACAAAGAAAAGAGGCCAAATATAGTTGTCAACCACTAGTTTTCTTACTTAGGAATCATGTAAATGCTAGCATGCTTTTAGGACCTAGAAATGTACCTAAGTGCATGATTTTGTGTCTACATTTGCACCAACTTTATGTTGTTGAGTGAATACTCAATAACATAAAGTAGATAAGAGATGCATACCTTATGATCCTATAGAGCATGCGGTGAAATACGTGCTTGAGTGGACAAGTGAAGTGTGGAATGATGCAAAGTGAAGCATGGAGACTAGGAAAGGAAAATGACCCTAGGGGTGAATCATATGTGTTGTACCATGTTTGTTATAGCTTGTAAGTTGCTTGCTTCTTGTAAGGACAGACCTATAAAAGAAGAGAAAGAATGTAGTCAAAGTTCCATATATGATAAATCAGAAAAATGTGCATAAGTATGTAAAAGCATGTAAAGTGTGTAAAGGAAAGTGTGCACCTAATGTAAAAGAGTGTAAAAGGATAGAAAAGTGTCCTGAAATGTTGTGTAGAGTGAGTTTTTGGGTGATCTCATGCCAATAGTGAGTTTTTGGGTGATATCATGCCAAGAGCAAGTTTTTGGGCGATCTCATGCCAAGTGCGAGTTTTTGGGCGATCTCACGCCAAAGAGCAAGTGTTAGGGAGAGAGGTCTAGTGTTACTCTCCATCCATGACTCTGTCCGATAAGCACCACTACAGATGGTACATCCCTGATTTATTCTTGTTGTCTGAATTATTTCTAAATGTACTAATTGTTTTGATTGAAATGGATTATAGGTTATGCATGCATGTTGAATCAGAAGGACTCATGACTTGTAACTTTAGAATCGATATGAAGGCTTCTATGAACTATACGGATATGAGAAGATAATTGTATGTGCCCTCAGGGACATAGGGGCCAAGTGACTCTGTTGTCTAATTCTGGGTACCGATGTATGTGTTGTGATTCTCGATCCAAGTCTAATTTTGGGTCGTTTTGTGACCGTGTTGCTATGTTATTCCTATACTGTGTGCAGATCTCGTATTGTAGCTTGGAGTTGCTGTAGGGATTATTTGTTCACCCAATATATGCCCCCTCGTTTGGGGTGCATGTGACGTCTATAGGAGAATGCAGCCCAAATGAGAGGACTGATGTTGATATGAACTATATACTTGCAGGGGGTAGGGGATGTGCATGGTAGAAACCAAGGCACATGTAAACAAAGTGGCTAGTAACATGTGTTAGTAGAAAAAGTAACAAACATGCAATAGAAGACAATGTAATCAAGCAAGTGTGCAAACAAAGTGGACCACAAAAGTGGGTTTCATACATGGGACATTGCTCACAATTTCACAAGACAATCAAGGTTGAAGTGGCCAAAAGCATACAATGATTACACAAGACATAAGCCATATCCCGTAAACAATAACATACAATGGTAGACAAGATCAAGAAAAATGTGTCATATAACCATGGTGGCATACAATCCTGCAAGGCAAATGTTGCACATGAAGCACCCGTTAGCATGTTAAAAAGACAAAAAGTATGTCAAATCATATATGTATAAATGGAAAGTAATGTGCTCATAAGAATAGGAAGTAGTATATGATGGAATAATAACACATGTAATGTGTGAGAATAAAAATGTAGATGAACCTAGGAGCCTCGATGGGACTGGAAAAGGGTACATTGTCGAGCATCATTGCAACATGTAAGAATCTATAAGAGATCTGTATTCAATCCAAAATACCAAGTGAATGTGTATGTGTGTATATAAAAAGATAATGACATACTAGGTATCTGACTAACATAGTAAGAAAAGTGTGTCATGTAAGTAGTATAAGAAAGAAATAGTAAGTGCAACCAATATATGTAAATGCAGTGAATGAGTGTGATGGAATGGTATGTAATGTGTGAATGTGATAGGAGTAGTGTGCCCCCTAGTGGATGTGTATGAAATGAGGTTCATTTATAAAATACCCCTCAACAATCAAGAATGAACCATAGAAAAAGAGTACCTCATCAAGTAGTGGTTTGAAGAACGTGCACTAAAAAGATAGATCATGAATCATATATCATGAAGAGTGAATGTGGTGAGGTTCATTTCAGATTTAGACCCTCAACAGTTAAGTATGAACCATGGAACTAGAGTGTGTCATAGGGTAATGACGATACAAGGTGTGTATTAGAGGGTTTGAAAGTGCTTAGAAAGATTAGACATGGAGCGTAGAGCGTGAAGTGTGATAATAGATACTAGAGATAATTAATAGGAATGGAAGAGGGGGAGAAAGCATGATTCCCCCAAAGTGTACCAATTATGGAGATCTAGGTGATTATGCCATAGAGATATTGCAGTGGTGATGGAGTTTGAAATGTATCATAAGAAAGCATATTGTCATCACAATGGTAGGTAGGAGCAAGAGTAGGACCAAGGGGTAAGTGCGCGCCAAGTTGGGGGGCCAAAAGTGGACAAAAACCTAAAAAATGAATGAAACATGATCGCATTTTGCAATAACACGATCGCATTATGTTTTCCTAGGCTCGGGAATTCACAAACCTAAAACACGTACACGCGTTTCTATGAACACAAAACGTGTACACGTTTTTCTCTATATGAAGTTTGTAGGGGCTGGAAGGAGCCATATTTAGTAAAATAAATGTTAAGTATAAGATTTATTTTATTATTTCTTATACTTTAAATTTATTTTACTAAATATAAGAAATTAGGGTCACTCTACACCTGATGGAAGTGGTCCGTAGTTTTGATAGTGATAATCTAGAAGATAGTTTTTCAAAATCTAATCTAGTCAGTACTTACTCATTTTCAGAATTTCAGCAATGACCTAAAACTTTCAAGCCATATATATTGTAGTTGGTCTTTGTTTTGTGAAAACATATAGTTGTTTTGTAGGTTTTTGACCTTCTGGATTGGATTTTGGCCCTACCACTACTTGAATTGGTACTAATTTTGAAATTTGGTCCATAATTCACTTTAGTGACCACGAATCACTCTATGATGCTTGTTTACTTCTTACTAAAATGAGATCCTTACTAAAATGATGTTTAGGGTTTAGTGTTTAGAATTTAAGGTTTAGGGTTTAAGGTTTAGGTTTTAGGGATTTGGTGTTTAGGGTTTAGGGTTTAAGGTTTAGGTTTTAGGGCTCAATATTTAGGGTTTGGGTTTTAGGATTTAGGGTTTAGGTCTTAGGGCTTAGGGTTCAGGGAATAGGGTTTAGGGCTCAAGATTAAGGGTTTAGGGTTTAGATTTTATGGTTTAGGGTTATGTTTTTTGGCTCATGATTCGAGGTTTATGGTTTAGGGTTTATGGTTTATGGTTTAGGGTTTAGGGTTTTATGGTTTAGGGCTCATGGTTTATGGTTTAAGGCTCAGGGTTGAGGGTTTAGGGTTTAGGGTTTAGGGCTCGGTGGTTTCATGTTTAGGGTTTAGGATTTAGGGTTTAGGGCTTAGGGTTCAGGGTTTAGGTTTCATAGTTTAGGGTTTAGGGTTTAGTGTTTAGAATTTAAGGTTTAGGGTTTAGGGTTTAGGGATTTTGTGTTTAGGGTTTAGGGTTTAAGTTTTAGGTTTTAAGGCTCAAGTATTTAGGGTTTGGGTTTTAGGGTTTAGGGCTCAGGGCTCAGGGTTTAGGGTTTAGGGTTTAGGGTTAAGGGTTTAGGGTTTATGGTTTAGTGTGTATGGTTTAGGGTTTAGGTTTTTTTTCAGCTCAGGGTTTGGGGTTTTAGTGCTTAGGGTTTAGTGTTCTGTGAGCTTGTGGTTCGGGGTTTAGGGTTTAGGGCTCAGGGTTAAGGGTTTAGGTGTTAGGGTTCAGGGTTCAGGGTTTAGGGCTCAAGGTTTAGGGTTTAGTGTTTAGGGTTTAGGATTTAGGGTTTAGGGTTTTGGGCTCAGGGTTTAGGGTTTAGGTTTCATATTTTAGGGTTTAGGGTTTAGTGTTTAGAATTTAAGGTTTAGGGTTTAAGGTTTAGGGTTTAGGGTTTAAGGTTTAGGTTTTAGGGCTTAGTATTTAGGGTTTGGGTTTTAGGGTTTAGGGCTCAAGGTTTAGGGTTTAGGGTTTATGGTTTAGGGCTCGGTGGCTTATGGTAAATAAATATTACCCAATACAACTATCTTCTTTTGCCCATCGCATGGGAAATATTTCACTCATTGTAATGTTCTATGTCTTACCCATTCTTATTAGTAATTGACAAAGAGTATTCAATTGAAAAGGGTTCATCGATTTTGTAGGCAGAACATTCAAAGAGAGTCAACATAATTTGATGTCTTTCATTTGTGGATTTTTTTGATGAAATAGTCTATATTACTTAATATAAAATATTACAGCCTATCCACAAAAATATGGGTGGTAAAGGGCACACCCCATGATCAAACTAGCCGTGACATCTAGGAGACTAAAGTATCAAGCCCAAGGGCAACAACAATTCAGTAAAAACGTAAGTAAAAACTAGGCCATCGTAGCAAATATAGTGGTAAGGGGTGGAGGAGGCCCCTTATCCTCCAAGTTACTACCAAGAAGATCATTGCCATCTGGAAGGAGCGGCCAGCCTGAAGTAACTTCTTCATCTTTGTCTTCATTCTAGTTAGGAGAAATAGCAAGAGCCAACCTGGGAACTTTGCCAGATTCCCACCCATCCCTCTGCACAGGAGGCGGGGAGTGGTGGTGGGAACCCCAGCCACTGTGTTGCATAGAACGGTGAGGGGACCCCCAACCACCACGACAATGTGGCTACGCCGTTATTCACCCTACCACCCGGGAGAGCGATGATGATGAGCTTGGTCTACCGACCGGCCATGATGCCCTCTTGAACGAACACTCCTAGAAGGGGAGGTAGGAGGTTCCCATGCCACAGTGTAAGGAGCATTGGCCCAATGATCCAAAAGGGTCTGAAGGTGCTGCACCTCCAGCTCCACCTTTCAGGCCTGGTCCTAGATCTATAAGAACACATTCAAGATAAGCATGGCCTTATCATAATGCTAAAGAACACATGAAACTGAGAATTAACAAAAACAAGTAATTGCATTCTTTCCATATAAAAAAAGGATCTCCACTCGAAAGTATGCCACACTTGTGCAAAAGCATGTTGATATTTTAAAGGAGGGAAATGTCAAATTCCTGAATGTCCAATCCTTCCATAGACCCCAGTAGTCCTCGATCCTTGGATACAGGGAGACACTGTTACTTGAATTCTATTTATAATGATAGAGATATTTGTAAATTCGTGTTATGACCTCTAAATCTATATGAATTTCAAGTTGCTTGGAAATCACATCACACCCTTCACTAGGATTGATGACTACCCCTATCTTTTTTTGAAGGCACTTTTGAAAACATCCATGGGTTTATCATATAAGGAATTATCAATGAATGGAAGGTCACTAAGTCGTAGGCCAGGTGACTCCCTTTTAGAACTAAACAAGAAATATTTACTAGGTGATTGATAACCCCTTTGTGTTCTTAGTCATTCCCCTATTTCTATGCTTATTTTGAACACTTCAGGAAGTTCTGTCAAATTTACTATCCATTCCAGTAGAACAAGAAATTTCTCTTTCTCCGAAGGAGAGGATACTACAGGAAATTCAATTATGATCCTACACCTCCACATTGGTATATTATCTATGTTTCTTTTGTTTCCTTTAAGATTATTTTTTGTGTTGTGATGGTTATTTTTTCCAGCTTCTAATGGGTCATCCTGGCTTGCATAATACCATACATGGAAATATGAGAAATGTGAAATTTGTTTCAGAGTGTGAATAAATTTACATTCAAGAGCACAAGTATATGTGGGGAGAAACAAGTTTGGAAGAGATGTGTAATATGCATTGCAAGGCACAAGGTAGATGTCATATCCATTTAGTTACTTGTCCCACCTCTCATAAACAAGGTAGTTCTATAAGCAGACTCAATGATGGTTCTAGGAACGAGACTAGGAAATATTGATGAAATATGGTTTGGGGTTTAGGGTTTAGGGTTTAGGGTTTAGGTTTTAGGGCTCATGGTTTAAGAGTTTAAGGTTTAGGTTTTAGGTTTAGGGTTATGGTTTAGGATTTAGGGTTTAGGTTTAGGGTTTAGGGTTTATGGTTTAGGTTTTAGTGTTTATGGTTAGGGTTTATGGATTGGGGTTAAGGATTTAGGGTTTAAGGTTTATGGTTTAGGGTTTAGGGTTAAGGATTTAGTGTTTAGGGATTAGGGTTTATGGTTTACAATTTAGGGTTTAGGGTTTATGGTTTATGGTTTAGGGTTTAGGATTTAGGGTTTAGGGCTTAAGGTTTAGGGTTTATGGTTTAGGGCTTGGGGTTTAGGGTTTAGGGCTTAGGGCTTAGGGTATATGGTCTAGGGTTTAGGGTTTAGATTTTTTAGGCTCGGGGATAAGGGTTTAGGGTTCAAGGGTGAGGGTTTAGGGTGTAGGATTTAATGTTTAAGGTTTAGGGTTTAGGATTTAGTTTTTACGGTTCAGGGTTTAGGTTTTAGCATTTAGGGCTCATGGTTAATGGTTTAGGGTTTGGGGCTTAGGGCTCAGGGTTTATGGCTTAAGGCTCGGGGTTTAGGGCTCATGGGTAAGGGTTGAATGTTTAAGGTTTAGGGTTTAGGGTCTAGGGATCATGGTTCAAGGTTTAGGGTTTAGGGCTCAAGGTTTATAGTTTAGGGTTTAGGTTTATGGCCTAGGGTTTAGGGTTTCGATTGTATAAGTTAAACGCTAAAAGCTTTAGGTTGAATGCTGAAATCTTGAAAATTACCTATGTACTGACCAAATTATACTATAAAAACTATCTCCTAAATTGTGACTCATGGAGTTGTGAGACTAATTCCATAAGGTGTAGAAGCGACCCTAATTTATTATATTTACATAAATAAATATAGCGCGTATGCATTATAACATGTACGTGTTATAACGTATACGCATTTTATATTTTCACTTTTTCCAAGCCATGCCTTAAGGCTTGGGATCTAGTTTGGATCCCCAAGCCTGAGGCATGGACTTGCACAAACACAACAAACAACATGTTTTTGCAGGAAAATGTAAAATGCCACTTCCTCCATGATAAATCAACATAAAACAATCGATTCATTTTTAAAAATTATACCACGATGTAGAGTAGAGTTTCTTCTTTCTAAAAATATAATTTTTCAAATTTTCTGACTAATATAAGGTTTCCATATTATTTATTTTCTATGCCTTTTTATAGCTATTTTTTGAAGTTTAAATATGTCTATCTTTCATCATGTATCTTTTTTTTGGGTCATTGAAATTGAAAAAAAAATATACTAGCACAAATTAGGCCTAATTATATACATATTCAAAAAAAATCTAATTTTTGATATTTTTGAGGTAGTTAGGGGGGAACGGTTGAGCTTTGTTATTTTTCAAAACATAAAATTTTTGTACTTGAAAAATCATTAAAAAATATATATATATTTTGCTAAAAATCTATAAAAAATCTAGCACAAACTAGATGCTCCTAGCTATCTTTCTACTAAAGGGTTTTCAAAACTACTAAATGGTGCTCAAAAAATGGTGGGGGCACGAAAGTCACTTTGTTATGTTTTTTTAACAAAAATAGGAGCACCTATTGGTATTTTAGTTATTTGACCCACTTAAACTTATCCATTTTCAATAAAATTTAGTAGCTTAGAAACTAGACTCAAAATGATACGATTCATGTTTATACAACATCTTCCAATTTTGAGTGTAACTATTTTAAAAACTCGTACAAGTTGAAGTTTTTATTTTTAGAAAAATGCGTCCACTTAAGACCCCTTTTTGGCCCCCAACTTGGTGCACTTACCCCAAGGCTGGATTTTGGGTTGACAGTAAACAATTTAAAGAGGTTATCTAGAGTTTTTTTGTCTTGCTTAGAGAGTGGTTGCTTATTTGGAATTGGTAATGTTATAGAGGACCTAATAGGGGGATATGGTAGAGGATACATTTTCAAAGGTGGTTGTTTAGTTGGAATGGGTAATGTTGTAGAAGACTTGATAGAGGAGGGGATGGACTGATTTTTAGAGGAGGTTTCTTAGTTGGAATGGGTAACGTTGTAGAATACTTAATAAGAGGAGGGGATGGAATGATTTTTAGAGGAGGTTTCTTAGTTGGAATGGGTAGGATAGGTGATTCTTGATTGACCGGAGGATGAACATTAGTGGTTAGGGATTGATGCTTATGATAAACGGAAGGAACATATTTAGGAGCCCATTGGGATTTAGCAATTGAAGATGAGCATGAAGCATAATGTTGTGCAACAAATGAGATAAAACCTTGATGCTCAAGGTGCTTAATTCTTCATTTTAAAGCATAATCAATCATTGTCATTATGTCCATTAATTCTATGATAATTGAAAAATGGGAGTCCTTAGTATTTGGCAAGCCGATAAGGAGGATAACAATGAGTATTTGGCAAGTTGATCAACTGGTGAGTGAGGAGATAAGGAAGAACATCATGTTATTTAGCATTGAGATCAAACTTGAGAGGTGTTGGTAATGGTAAGACTTGAGGTTCACTAACATGAGCACATGTAGAAGAAATATGATTAGGATGAGATGTAGAAGAAGAACTAGCATGGGATTGAGAAGCATCCTTGAGATGTTGGATTTCATCTTTAAGAGATGTAATTGTTGTTTCCATAGCTTGAATTTTGTCTTGAAATAAACAATATAAAGCTTGAATGGACTCTAATATGGGTTGATTGGATGGAGGATTAGGACCGATAGAGTCATTAGATAGATTATTGAAGATGGCACTTACTTGAGTGGGTGGTGTATTGCGAGGGAGATGCATAGTGTCTAGGGATTTTTAGAGAACAAATTGCAAGGTGGATGCATTTGAAGTAAGTCATGCAAAGAGATTTGAGGAATTTTAGGAGCCATGAAAGAAGATTGGATAGAATAAGAAAAATGAGGATCCAAGTGTATGATCACGAGTGGGGTTCACCAAATGATTTAATTTAATTTGAATTAAATTAAATCTAGGTATTACAGAGTCACTACTGAAATAAATGATGTATAAATACTGAAATACAAAAGTGATACAAGAAAGATAAGATTTAAAATATGAAACCATAAGAAAAAGATGGGATAAGAAGACTTAGATGATATTCATGCAATCTGGAACCGATCTCGAGTAGGGAGAAGTGATGAATAGGATGCAAGCAATATCATTATTAATATCTCTGTAAATTTTAGAGCTCATGAATAAGGCTAAAAGGGGCACTGTAGCTAGACAGGATGCCTGGGAGCCCATGATCGTGTAAAACCTTTAGATCTACTTTATGTTGTGTTGTTAGGGTATCAAAATTATTCTTTGTTGATTTCCTATTGTTCGCACTATGATCGTCGAAGGTACCTGAAACCTACAAAAGATATGTTTACTTGCACAAACCCACAAACCACATCAAACATAAAAAGGAAAATATATAATGGGGATTCAAACTGACCCTGATGGTTACCCCGAGAGTGAAATTATGACCGAGTGTTGCACTACATCTCAGACTCCATGTAGTTCTTATGAGTGTGTGTAGAAATTATGCCCTAGGATGCCCTTATGCAAGCTGCACTTGATAGTGGGCTAGATTTTCTCTAAAATGCAAATGTGTGGATGAAATAGAATAAACTTCCCCTTCTTATGATATATATGCAAAGTATATAGTCCCTTTTCCCTTGAATGGATGCTAGATGAATGCTATAGAGTGCTTTAGGTGCCTTTTGGAATGCAAACTTAGGTGATGATAGTAATGCTTAGTGCTTGGTCCTTTATTTTGAACACATAACTATGTATTCAAATGATTCCCTTGTTTGAATTTCATAATTGACAACTGGAAGGCCAACTGATAAGCAAAAAATATGCCCAAAATATAAAAGAGACCCAAAAGGAGCGAGTAAGGTGAGAAAGGGTCAGGGGCGCCCATAGGGGATAAGAATTCCTCAGGCACTTATGTTATGGTTGGGTGCTGGTGTCTGAAGCCATAAAAGATAAATAAGTGTAATCTCAATTGAGCTATAGGGTGTGTAAGACCAAATAGAAAACACGAGACAAAGAAAAGAGGCCAAAGATAGTTATCAACCACTATTTTTCTTGTTTAGGAATCATGTAAATGCTAGCATGCTTTTAGGACCTATAAATGTACCCAAGTGTGTGATTCGTGTCTATAAGTAGCAATAGAATATTATTCTGATTAATTAACTTCCAACATTAATTACCAATATCAAAATAGCATATCAATACATGTAACTGATATGCTAAACAAGATAAAAAATTGAAAACACAAAGGAATGAGTGCACTTAGCTAATTACATATGATTTTAGGAATTTTTGGGAGCATGCACTATTGGAACAAAAAGATCTAAACTTGATGATGCTTCATTCTAGAGAATGTGACTAGAAATTAACTCAGGTTAGGACCATACACTTATGCCATGATCATATGTATGATCTTGACCCTTCTGTATGGTCTTGGAACTATTTGGTTTATGGATCTGTAACTTTCTGAAATTATTTCTTGCCTAAAACTATTTATCCTTATCAAACCCTAGTTATTAGTCATGTTGTGAAGCTATTTGAATATTCTAAACATGATCTCAAACCCTAGTCATGGATGGGAAGTCTCACAAAATAAACATTAATTAGGTGCGGGCACCCCATGCATCACCGACTTTAGAACTACTCGAAAAGGCCTCAAATCGCATGTTGCTCTCCACCTAGCATGTGATATCTGAATGAATGCAACTAGATTTGACAACCCTCTTTGAGAACAATTTAACCTAAACTAGTTAATATCTCTCTTTAGGGGTACTTAACTAATGGTAGATTATCCTAATCTATTAGTTTCCAAAGATACTTATGGTAATATCAAGAATAACCATCAAACAATGATGAATAATAATAGATAATGAAACAAAGCACTTACAAATATGGGAGAGAAGATGACTTATCTAAGTTCCTGTTGTGTAATAATTTAGGCTAGACTAATGACTAAAATAGGTTGGAAGTGATTTGATTTGCCTTTATTTCTAAAACTATGTCCCAAATTTTTGCATAGACTAAAGTGAATGGCACGGGCTAAAGTATATGGATGTTATGACCCTTCTTATACACCCTTATCACTTTATGATATCTACCCCGTAACTTCCTATGTCTAATTTTTTTCTTCTTATTCTACTCATGTCTAGAATTAGGGTCTTCAATACCCTATGATGATGCTTTTGTGAAATTGGTTTGATCTTTAAAACCTTAAATAACTAAGATGTCCTATAAAACAAACATTATGTGAGTTGTGGGCACCCTGTGCACTACCGACATCACCACTAATATGAAGAGGATAAAACCGCACGTCATTTTTGCTTAACATGTGATATCTATAATGTATGCAACCAAATAGATAGTCATGATCTTGCAACAATATGATTATACTTGCACTTTTTCCTAGCTTGACTTGAAGTGATGATATGTTCCTTGTATTTGCATATTTGAGTGGATGACTACCCTAGAAAGAGTATGCAGAGTATATGGAGCTCAAGGGAGTCTTGGAATGGCCTTGCTTGTGCTTTCTCTTAGTGTATGCTCATGAGGATCTTTAGGTGTCAAGTATGTATGATCTCCTCCTTGATAATGGATGAAATGACTAGATTATATATGTGTTCTAGATCTGGAAACCTCGAATAAGCCCGACTAGGAATGAACCAAAGGAATTATAATTATAAAATGTGTCGTTAGAGGAGGAGGGTCCAAAGTAGCCATGTCAACCCATAACGTATAGGCGTTATGGTCCTCCCTATTCATTATGGTCTCAAATGTTTATGTGGGTGATGTATAAGTTAAGATTGTCATGTGCGAGGGTATAGACTGATTTGATGGAGTAATGTGGCCATTGTGAGAACAAATAGGTTGTGTGTGTAAACAAGAATAAGTGGAACACCCTTCCAACAAGTGTGGACTAATGCAAAGGCATTGTATGATTTGTGTTGTTACAAGACATGAATTACCAAAATGAGTGTCTACATTTGCCCCATTTTAAGTATGGAATTGAAAATTGTGTGCTTGAATGAAAAGTCACCCGATTGGGTAGACACACTTTGTCTTTGCTTGAAGCACTTTATTTTTATGCTAAGACTTTATCTTTGTTCCGATTGTGTTTGGTGCAAGCTACGATATGTACTGTAGAGAAAAGAGTGTAGTCAATGTCCATAATATAGGAAATCAAACTTTAACTTGAAAATTTTGAACTTGATGTGAAAATAATAATATGTAAAAATTGAAAAGAAAAGAAAAAGAAAGTGTACATTTGATTGTTTTGCGAGAAAGGGGAGAGAATACTCCCACTATCGTTTCTATGGAGATTTGTTGAACTTTGTATTAGAGATGGTTGGAAGGACTTGGGGGTGATCAATCCCCAAGTGGAATGTGTCAAAGATAATAGAAATAAGTGCAAATACACCCCACATGGTGAAGAGAACTATATGGGGAGTGTTCTAGTTGCTTCACATCCCTCCACAAAAATGAGCAATGAGAAGTCTAGCCTATAAGGATATCAATCACCTTGATACTTCCCAAGACGTGTACATAAGTGATTTTACACATTGACATGAATCTAATTAATTTGAAAATTATGACACAATGTACTAGGGCAATGCCAACTTGCACATACCCTTAGTGCCACCATAATATGACCTGTACCATGAATTTTGTAATGAACCTAAGAAATAAGCCTATAGATGTTTCTTGAAAAACTATACCAACTGAGAAATTTATTGAACCTAACCCATGACAAAAGCATATGGAATGGGCCATATCATCCATACGATATGGTCCCTACTATATATTTTAGTCCCAAGTATATATCTGACCCAATTCTATTTCTAAGCCATTTTCTGAACCTATACAATGTTTGATTCTATACTTGTTATTTTGTTTCCTGATTCTGAGCTACTATGAGCATGAAATATGATTTGATGGTTACCCCCTTCTTTAGGGCACATGAGATAGAGCAATGTGAATGTGGCCCAAATAAGAGGACCTATAGTTGATGTGTACATTTGTTGCAGGATTCCTTGAGTAAAAATGGGAGTGCACATAGTGTATACCATGACACATATGTACTATTATAATAGAAAAGCTAGCAAAGTGTTAGTGATAAGTAATAGAAAAACAATGCAGTAGATGTAAGAAAAAGCATGCAAAGACACACAAGTAGAATAGTCATGGGAAAAATTTGTCACATGCATGGGACACCGCTTAGGATGTTCCAAGACAATCAAGGTATGCAAGGCCAACAAGCAATAAATAATTAACATAGGGCATGTCCCATAATAAATTAAAAGCATAGATCAAACATGTAAAATAAGAGACATGCCATAAAATGAAAATGGTCCCCGGTTTGTGTTTGAGATCAAAATTGCACCGCCCCCGAGTCACAGATAACTCAAGATTTTGAGGCAACATGGGACTGTCTCCAAGTGTGGGACTTGCGAACCAAGACAAACGTCCGGAGAAGGTCCGTTCCTCTACCTATTCCTAATGTTAAAACTACTCCTACAACAGAAAACAAATCTAACTAATCCTAATCTAAACATTCCAAGGGACCAAGGTTAGAAGGAGATGCATGAAAAGGAAATCCTAAGCTAAAAGGGTGGTGATAGCACCATAAAAGGGTTGATGAAAACTCTATGAGGAAAAATGGGTAGAGAGAGGACAAACAAAAGTGCCACAACTCAAAATAACATTTAACTTGCCACTTTCACATGAAACACAATCAAAATGGATCCTGCAAATGAGAGAGATATGCACAACACATCACAACAAAGAAAAGAGAGGCAAGATGTAGATAAAACACAAGTATAGAGCATAAGAGAGCCATAAACACCATATTTTATTGCTTAAAAGTGTGCACATCCATTACAGATGAAACCGGAGGTAAGAACACATCTATAGAGGCCAAAATGAAGGTTCACGGCTCACAGATTACTTGGGAGACCATTTTGACATGGTTCATTTTCATATTAGAATGTCCATTCCTTGAAAACAACATCATTTTACAATATATAGAAGAATAAGGAGAGAGAAGAGGTAAAAGAGAGGGAAAGAGATTGGATTTGATTTTTCCATTAATGAAAATCTTTGTCTTTCTCTACAACATGAACTTCAAGCTTCAACCACCATCAATCATCCATTAATCTCAATAAACATCATGAGCACCTTGTCAAATTCGTTCCCCAATGTCCTTTTCTTCTAGGAGAAGGTAAGAGCCCCATACTTCATCAATTCAGGTGGTTGAGCTATCTATAACTGCACATTAATGCCCAAACTATTTTCCATTTTCTCCCACCAAACATGATCAATTTTTGAATCAAATGATGTAAAATTTAAGGGCTCAAGGATACCTTTCCATTGAGACCGATTTTGTGTGATTTAGAGCTCTAGAGCAAAATTTATGACCATTTGAATATTTACATGTTGTGGAACACAAGAACATGACACGTGGCAATATTTGATTGGGCAGATTTCCTCTGCATATGTGCATTGCTTTTCCTAACATTTTGACTTCCCTTTCCATCTTCGCGCCTCAACACCTTTTACCAAATTCCATTCATTCCGAGGCTTAAGATCCACCAAAGTCCATTGCCCTAAAGTGTGTGAGAATGTCGCCATGTGTCTACTTGGACCGTTGATTTTTCATCATGTGGCACCATTTAATTGGGTCATTTTTCCATTGTGTTCCATCATGTCTACCCCATCGACCATTTAACCCTTACCCGGATCCAAAATGCTATCAACCTTGGTTGATTATGTGGACCTCACGTCCGTCGGCCGCATCTACCTTAAAGTCATCCGTAATGGAGACATGTATCCCTATACCTTACCACGTGTCCTCGTTGACCTCGCGACCACTGGACTCGAAGCCTCATGAAACTCATCTTATTCTATGAAATTTACGTCCATGTAATGCATCCGCTTAAAGAGGTATCCGAATGCCGACACGTGTCCATTTGTTGCCTTCAATTTTACGCTGCGTGTCACCTCTAGCTTTAACCGTGTGTCCCATTGACCTTTCAACCTTATTTGGTTATTTCCTAGACTGATAGAATTATCCATTGTGGCTTGTTCTGGTGTTTTCACATCCATAGAACCCAAAACCTTTGACAAAATCCGAGAATGGTGATGCGTATCTCCGCCTTGATCATTGATCTTTTACCATGTGGCCCTTGTATGATGCTTAGCATTGAAATTGACGGCCAAATGAACGTCATGCAACCTTTTAAATATAACCTGCTAATGGATTAGTCTAGGCCCCCATGGGTTTTTTAATTCCAATAGTCAGTGCTTTGGAGAGGTGGAATTTGATGATCATTTACACGTCCCATGCTTGTTTAAATGGCTAAGTCCATTTTAAATGAGTTATCTAAATTAATCCGGAGGGGGTTAATTTGGGATAACAATTTTGAAGTGACCTAAAAATATATACTACACATGAAGCACCCATTAACATGTTACGAAATAAACAAAATGACACAATTCTTGTATTGAGTAAATGAGGTAAGAGGAAGTAAAGTAGTAAATATTGGAATGATAGCACTGTGTGTAAGAAAGTGTAAAGTGGATACCCCCAGTTGGCACATAACAATTGGTAAAGAGTAGTGCCAAACATCATGCATCATGTAACCATTTGTGTGTAGCTTGCATTCAACTCAATTTACCATGTGAACGCATGTGTATAGAAAAAGGATATAACATATTATGTATCAAGCTAACATGATAAGTAAAGTGCAACATGAAAAGTATAAGTGTACAATAGAAACAACCAAACAAGAGCAATGTAACTATTTTTGAATTTTTAAACATATTTGAATGTTTTGGATTTTTAGCATATTTAAATGTTTTTAGATTTTAAGCCCTTGAGGGCATAAATGAAAACCTAATATTTGAATAGAAGGAAGGGTGATCCAAGAACGCCCCCAAGGAGGGGAATATATAGATTTTGGTGTCATTAATGAGTTATAAAGTGCGTAAGAAAAGGTGAGAAAGTAAGGTTTCCCTAAATATGTGTGTGTAAAGTGAGGTTCGGGTGTGTAACCACTCCCTCAATAGTCAAGTTGAACCCATAAACAGAGTGTGTCATCACAAAACGAGGGGGAAAGTGGATTCCTCCCATGGGTGAGTAGTATGTGAACCATCGATGAGAACCTCTCGAGGAGGTGGAGAAGTTTTTGGGGAGATGGAGGCTTAGGCCTCAGTTGTGCCAAAGAATGTGACTCGAGTGCATATTCCATAGAAAATTTGGGATGAGAGAAAGGTGGAATGGATCACAAGAAGCAATGTGTGACTTAGAGGATTGGTGAATAGGAGTTAGAGGGGGAAATTCTATAGCGAAAAAGGTTGAACCATGTATGAATTAAGCACCAAAGTGCATTATTAAGAGGAATATGAGGATGTAATAAATATGCAAGAGACTCAATGTAATGAGGGTAGCTCTGTATCAACCTCAGGAAGAGGGAGAGACACAAGGCCAACCATAAGTATAAGAGGTGATATGGAAGCATTAGGAGCAATAAAAACATACCAAGGGGTGCACAAAGTAGCATATGTAAAATTATCATGAGTGGCACCATGTATATAGGTATTGGCTAACATAACATAGAGAAATGCATCAAATGTAGTGGAAGTAAGCTCATGAACTTAATTTTGTAAGTCACCTATAACATGTATTAGAGAAAGGACTTCTTGTGGAGGAATAACATAGGTAGTAAGAGGTTTTTGGGTGGTGTATGCATGTGAATAAACCAAGCTAAGTTACTTAATGAAAAATAACACCACATAGTCTTCATAACTAAGATAATATTAGTCTTCCTTTGGGTACTAACAAAGTGTATATGGATGTTTGGAATTCCCTTCTTGATAGGTTCTAAAAGAATCTTGTTGGATGAAACGGTGTTGTTCTCTCCAATGGGGAAATGTCTTCTTATTAAAAATGCACCGCAAAATATTTTGATCTATATCATGTTTGTGTTGTTCATTCTAGTAGTTTTCATTAAAAGAATTGAGAGAATATAAAAGCACTTCCTATGGACAGGTACAAAGGAGAAAAACAAGTTTCACCTTGTGGCTTGGGACAAGGCTTGCACACTTATGAGAGTGGGTGGTTTAGGGATTAAAAATATCATAACTATGAACACAACCTTCATCTCCAAAATGTGTTGGAGGTTACTCAAAGAAGAACAACCTTGGACTAACCTTTTAAGATCCAAATATTTAGACCAAGGTATTGCTCATAAATTTCTTAACCTCGATTCACTCCATTCTCGGCTCTATTTTATGAAAGAATCTAGTTAAAACTAGAAGGGATCTAGAGAAAGGATGCAAATGGAAACTGGGTAATGGTGATGACATTTTATTTTAGGATGATAACTAGGTTGATTTTCAAAACCTCAAAAACAACAACTCCTGTGAACAACTTAAAAACAACCTTACCACAACAATTGGATAGAAAGTTAGTGACTAGATATGTTGCATTCATGGAAAGTTCCAATGGAAGATTCTTCATTATGATATCTCTAGTTTTGGGTATCTTATTGCTGAAATCCCAAGAATCCTCAATCACATCCATGTTATTCAGATCTAAAATAAGGATGAATTCATATGGATTAATTCTTTTGATGGTGATTATTCGGTCAAAACAAGGTATCAAATTTTTACCTGGGAAATCCAATGTGACTTTCATTAGAGCAAAATCTGGCACAAAGAACTTACTCCCAAAATCAATCACTTTCTTTGGTTAATGCTAATAGAAGCATCCTTACCATTGACACTCTGATAAAGAGGGGCTCCACCATTCCTAACAGATGTTGCCTTTATAGGAAAGAGGATGAATCTATCCACCACCTTTTCCTACGTTGCCCCTTTACTTCTGATATTTGGGAGCTTATCCTTGCTATATTTTGTGTTGACTGATCATTTATGGATGACATTGTTCGGGATTTTGAGAAATGACAACCTTCATTTAAGCACCGCATGCTCGAGAAAACTTTGGAGAATTATCTTTCCCCATGCTATTTGGAGCATATGGAAGGCTAGAAACTCTGTAATCTTTAGAAATTCTATGAAATGAAGCAAGAGACTCTTAAATGAGATTACCATTGAAGCTAAGGAGAACTTACTAAAGTTCAAGCCTCCTAAATATTCAACCTTTCCTAAAGAGGAAGAGATAATTCTTCTCAATTGGAATTTTGATATTGAAGATTCTCAAGACAGACCTTCCAACATTGACCACTCTCTAGTTAAATGGATACCTCCCCCTGAAGGTTGGCATAATTTAAACTTTGATAGTGCCTCTAAAGGCAATCCAGGTGTTGGTGCTGGTGGTGGCTTAATCAGAAATCATTTGGGTCAACTTCTTGTTGCATATGCAGGGTCCATGGGCATCCAATCCAACCATTATGTCGAGGCTCTTGTTGCTCTATGGGGTTTAAGAGTTGCCAAAGATCACAAGGTTAATAACCTAACTATAGAAGGAGACTCACTTAATATCATTAATCACCTCAAAGGCTCACATCAACCAAGTTGGACCATTAAGGAATTTATTCAAGAGGCTAGGAATATTTGCAACATGTTTTCTAATGTTAAAATTTTTCATACCTATAGGGAAGGTAATAAATCTCTTTGACGCATTAGCTAATGAAGGTGTTCCTAACAATCATCTTTGTTTATGGTAGGAGTAAAACATAATCCCACTGATTCGAATGTAATCATCATTCGAGATGTAGTGTCAACTGCCTTATTCAATGTTACATGTCGGCGATAAAGAAAGGGCTAGAGAAGAGTAGAGATAATGCATACTTCACACGTGTGAATGTGCCTCTCTCAAATGGTTAAATTACACCATACAACTTGGTCTCTTTTTCACTTTTTTTAAGTGTTGTCGTGAATATCTTCTCTAGGATTTCCATCTGCATATCCCATGTTTCCTATAACTTCCATTATGGGTGGCCCTCCATGTTGTGTGGAACCATCTCGTGACCCTACCTCGACAATAGAAGGAGGACCTATGGAAGGCTCTCGTGTCGATGGTTTCATGACTTTCATGAAAAGGATTAAAGGACACGATAAACATATCTCCATCACATTTTCTAGGCATTGGAAGGACAAATTCATTACATATAAAGGTAAGTATTTTTCTATTACTGAGAATCTCTTCTCCTTTTTCATGGGTCTGGGCATGGAAGGTATAATTTTTTTAGGAACAAGTTTGATAAGGAAGTTGAGGAGAACAAGTTTGTAGAAGGGAAGAAACCCTTAAAATTGTCAAGGGGTATAATGTGCTCTTCCATTCCTCCCCGTACGATGAGGTCAGCAAGAATGGTTGTTCGTTACATCACTCTAGAAGGTTGTTTTTCTACCTTGCCCATGCACCATCTAGTCCTACTTAACCACTTCGTTGGACCCCAAGGTGAGCCTTTCTTACTATGTCCTTCATTCCTTGGAGAAGTCTATTATGGAATTCCATGCCCATTAAAGAGGTCTACCTCTCCACCAAGGTGTCATACTTCTTCTACACCAATATTTTCATGATGTGGATTTTAACACTCCTTCTCATGTTATAACCCCTACCCAACCTCCTCAACAAGTATAAAGTAAGGACCAAAAACCTTCCTCCTCCTTCCCAACCTCCGGCTAAAAGGGTTCTTCGTAGTCATGAAAAGGGTAAGGATTTGGCGGTTGTAGAAATCTTGTTATTAATTGGCCAATTTGATTAGAACCCCTCAGCCACAAAATGATTTGAAGGCCCAGATCAGGACACATGCCGAAATGATTAATTCTCTAGGGAAGGATGTTGAATTTCTTCTCCATAAGGGTAGAAAATACGAGCATGATTCAAAGTACTACTCTAGGTTGAGAAGAAACTTGATGAAGTGGTCAAGAAGTAGTAGACCATGGAGGAAACCCTGAAATAGGTTATCAACAAGCAGTTAGACCACTTTTCCATGCATAAATACATACTTGAATTTATTCAAGTTCATGTAAAGCAAGTTTTGTGGTGAGTGACATCTCTGAAAATATCTTGAAAGATGGTAAGGAAAGAAAGAAGGCTATCACCTCCAGCAACAAAGACCCCTCTAAACAAACAAATATGAATCTTTTTACAACTAAGGAGAAAGTTAAGAAATCCTTCAATAACATTCTCAAATGACGACCTTGAGATCCATGTTTGTTTTTTTGGCTTTCACATTTTCTAGGATGGTGTTTTGTGACTAAACAACTATCGTGTTCTTTGTTGTCATTAGGTCTATGTTTTGGCTTCACTAGAAGGCTACCCCTGTATTTGTTACTTCTATTTTATCTTGCTATTTTTGGATTTGTATCATGGGGTGTGGTCCCCATTGGTCAAAAAACCATTGGTGCTTTATTGTTGTAGTTGGCTTCGAACCTTTTTGTACCTCTAGTGCTCTATTGTTCAGATCTCGGCTTGTGAGCCTTTTTGTACTTGGGGTATGGTCCCCTTTAAAACCATTTACCAATAATAAAAAAACTAAGATAATCTATCAAAGCATTGTGATAAATCCATGTAAGGGAAAAACTAACTAATGCATCCAATTAAACATGAAATACTAAGCCATCCCTTGTTGTTTTTGATGGGATTTTTAAAATGTAGTTGCTCCTTTTGTTGAGCCAATCATGATTACGAGTGATCAAAGGAATGATATCTCCATGAAGAGGAAGGGATCTCACCAATATGGCTTGATTTTCATGTATGGTTCTTCCCTTACTACTCTTTGCAAGTAGAGGATAGAATGGATGCTAGATCAATAAGCTTTTCAAAGTTGAATTGCTCTTATCATATGCATATAGTGTAAAGATGTAACACTGGTGTAAGGTTGGAAGGAAGGTACTAAGTTATTTACATATCTTTCCAATTTGGGAGAAACTAAAAACCTAGAGAATGTGGGATAAAGGTAAAGTAGAATTAGAAAGGAGTACATATGATTAAAAGAGATTAATAAAGGATTAACAAGTCATGGGAGTTGGAGATGATTTAATTAATCAACTAGGATTAATTAATAGACCAAGATAAGCTTAAAAATCCATTTGGAGGTGATTTAGAAGGAAATTAGTAGAATTTGAAGGGTTTTGTAGAGGGATTTAACCAATAAAAAGGTTTATTGATTAAATACGAGATTAAAAAGGCTAATTAACTAATAAATAGTTAATTAAAAGAGGATTATAACTAATGAAGTGTCGTTAATTGACATCCAGAATGAAGGAAATTCTAGTTAATTAACAAAATGAAGGGGAATGTTAGCTAATTAGCGAGAAATCACTAATTATAACGAAATGACGGAAAGACGATAAATAGTGCAATTTTAGTAGTAAAACTGCAGTAGTCGATTTAGGTGTCTACATTTTCCCCTCTTTGGTGTGGTGTAATACAAGTGACGCCACTTCAAAGATAGTAGATAATTACAGACAATTAAATTTTGGAGTAGAAGAAAAATTAGTAGGATGAAGGATGCCCCCTCGAGTGTCGATGGGGTGATAGAAGAGGTTGATTGACGCTCAAAAAGAAGAAGGAAACAATCATAACAACTAGAGTTATATAGAGTTGAACCTATCTTGATTGATCATTGTTTAATAAGATTGATTGGAAAATAAATCTTGAGTTTCAACATATGGAAGAAACGGGAAGGGGGGATAAATATGATCCCTATTGCTTGTAGTCTTTTTACACCCACCAAAGAACAAGGGAATCCCATGCGCATCGGCCTATCACCCAATGGGCGCTGGGCACTCACCCGAGGCACGCGCGGGCACCGAGTCTCTCCTTTATGTGAGTTTAGTGGGAAACATCATCTATGATAGGAATTTAAGGAGAGTGAGTAGAAACGAGACATGCAATCATCATAGAGCTCAAAACGGACTTCTAGACCAATGCAATCATTTTCCAGATAGAAATATACTTAACATATTATAGGACTAAACCAAAACAAAAGGAAAATGCATAAGGATTCATACTCATTTCATAAACATACATGAAACAGAACTATGAAGATATGTGTATGGACCAAAATCATTAATGATCATATTCAAATAAGTTGGTAACCTCATTACATCCATTAGATCCATTACAAAACATCATAGTATGGCAGATCAAGTCATACATCATAACTGGATTTACATCCCTTAGCTCTCAAAAAGAAAATTTACAATCCCAAGCCCCTTGATGCATCCTTCTCCTATATTTCATCTACCTAACCCAATACAACTCCTCGCAACGTTTCTGTAGAGCTCTGCTCTCTATTGATCTCTCCCTTTTTTCTTTGTGGGCACTTGTATTTATAGGCCTCTTGAACTACCAAATCACCTTTCTGAGGCTTCAGATCTGTCACCAAGTGTCCTAATGTGGTCCTCATGGGAGCATGCTCCTCCTAGGCCTGAGCTCTCCACTCCTTGCCATGATGGTCTTCTAGAAGCTTCAAATATAGGGTATATTCCTTCATAGGCCAACCTGTCACCAGGTGGCACCTTATCCATTCATCATGCGCAGTCGGGTCATTCTTTTCACGTGTCCTTCTTGATATGCCAAATATGGCTAAGTCCCAAAACCTGCTTTACCTTGCGCACGTGCTACTTGTTTTATTAAACCCTTCTAGAGACATGTCTTGCGCGCTTTCACCTTGCACACCCTTCTTTAACAAGGCCTTGCGTGCTCATGCACCTTTTTGTACTTAGTCAATATTTTAGGGCCCAACATCACCCCACACTTTACCTAGTTCTCCGCTCAAGGGAACACATCTTCAAAGAATAAAGAAAAAAACATATTTAGGAAGAAAATAATGATTTGGAAAAGAATAAGGGAAAGATGAAAGAATGGGGAAGTGTTGTCATTACTACAACAAGATAGGAAAATCTCTTTGCAAGTTGGCCTCCAACTTGTTCTAGGCATCAACTTCATTTTTGCTCTCTGGCAGAGGTCACTGACTAGGGTGCTTACCTCCTCAAAACCCAGTCCATCTCCTCGAGTGTTCATTGTTTCAACAATTCCTTCCAATTCCTTGCCCACGTCCTCAAGCACATCCATCCTTCTTGTAATATGTGGGTACAACTCCTTCAATGGTTTTTAATTGAACCTCGTAAGGTTTCAATAGCTTCTGACTTCTTCTCAACCTCGGCTAGGATCCTCTCCCACTCCGCTCTATTTCCTTTGTTCTTCTCTTGGAATTCCTTGAGCTCTACCTGTGAGTGGTGACCAGAATACTCACCACTCTATCTCTCTACGCAATTATCATATGCGGCCTTAACAACTTTGGTAGCAATTTTTACATCAGCAAGGACCTTGTTGTACTCAGAAATGATTGCTACAACCTTCAGTTTGTCCTCCTTTTCAGGTGCATTGCTACTTCTTCCATGGATTCTAAGGCCAATGGCTTCCTTTCCATGGTGAGGATACATGTTAAGTCCTCAAGGCACTCAGGGTAGATCCATACTTCTACGCGGGTGGTGTTAGATCCGGATGCTTCAACATAATGGCATCTGTGATGGATTTTACCTTCTTATACACCTCGTGTACCTTTTCCTTCTTGTCCCTTAACTCATGCTTTAGTTGGGCACTGACCAACTCTTCTTGCTTCAGATATTTTGTTCTCCCAGCTAGCTCTTCTTCTTTCTTTTCTAGTTCAGCCTCTAGAAATTTAACTCTGTCATTTCTCCGAAAATTCTAGCTTCTACCTCAACCGAAACTTTGTTGAGCGTGTTACATAATTGTTCATCCGAAAAGCTATTGAGCGCTCACCAAGGGGTTGTCTCCTTTTGAATTAGGCACCTTCATTATTGCTCCTTGGCTTACTTCAAATTCTGGCTTGTCAATGTGGGACTCAATTTCCCAAGAGAGCATCTTCCTCGTCCGAGGGTATGCACCTTCCTCATCAAACAACTTCATGGCCAAGAGTTGCTCTGTTGGCACTGTGCTTTGGAAACACGTGCACAACACCTTGTTTGGATCATTTATATAGTCCATTCTTGGTCTCTGGATCTCCATGCACTTTCCTCCTATGCGCGTGCCCTTAGGAACAATTATTGGTCGACTAGGGCCTCCTGCGTTGCCGTGATCTTTTCCTATACTTCCTTCTTTTTCTTCATTCATTATCAACTCAGCGCTATGCTCCAACTCTTCCACCACTAAGGTCTCAATGATCTTCTCCACTTCTTTCTCTGCTACTTTGTTTGCTTCATCCTTAGTGAGGCTTGGAGTCCTCTGATTCTTCATGCTAACCTCTTCACTTCCTCCCATGTCCTGGGCACCCTCCTCCTCCTGGCTGCCCTTCCTTTGCACAAAGTGATAGTCATTCTTCTCCTCTTCGCCTTCTTCTCCCGAATCGTACATGCTGAAAACAAGTGGTTCTTGGTCTCCTTCAGGTTCATCTTCTTCATCATCATCCCTCTCACCCCTGTAGTTCTCCAAGCTCTCTGTGTCCTCTGAATTCGCCTCCTCTATTACCTTCTATTTCTTCCTAACTGGGGATTCCAGTATAGGAGATTCTGCTTTCTCTTCCTCCCTCTCGATGACTCCTCCTTAGTTATGGGCTTTTCTGGTTCTGGTGTCTTTTCCTTGACTAGAGACTTTTCTGTGCATGAGTAAATACTTGTTCTAGTGCTTGTTCCGGAGCACCCACCATTTGTGTATCTTGGACACTTGGTGCCTTTTTATTTATCTCTTCCATCTCCTTTTTCTTGGGTGCGGTCTTCTTTCTACATATTGGGTCTTCAGGTATAGATATCTCATTTTCAAGATAAGTTCCCTTCTCAAACTTGGGCCTTATGCAAAGGTATACACGCACCGCAAACCTCCCTACAATAGGAAGAGTCGAGGTTTCATCATCTGAACTTCATGCGATACGTAATTTTCCATGTATGCACGCTTGTTGGGGTAGACCAACATCCTGCGCATCTCCTTGTGGTCCCGATCCATATTTCCATGGTCAAAATTTGGAATCTTAGATTCCTTGAATCTATTTACTCCCACCTGGAAGTACTGAGTGGTGAAGGAGAATGGAAGTTTACACCATGGGCTCATGTTTTCATCAACCAATTTAAATCTACCAATGCAAAAGTGTTGGTATACTATGAATTCAGCTTCTCCCTCTGGGAGCAGCTGGAAGTTGTTCTGGGATCCTCCACTCTGCCTCGAACACATTCCTCAAGCACGTATACCACTTCTCAAGACGTGCCTTGTGAATGGATTGTCATGCTATCACAAGTGTATTTTTCAAATCTCTTTGCGGGCGAGGGGTCTTCCTCTAAGGTACTCCCAAACGAACTTATCCGCCACATCTGACACTGATCTCTAAAAAACACAATAGTTAAGAGGACATTACCAAAAAGTATCTTGTCTCCTTCTTCTTGTGCTGTTGATGATTTCATCTGCGATGAAGGTAGACAAATTATAGATGGTGCCTTCTAAAATTTTCTGCACATGTTTAACTAGGCCTTATTTACCTGTGTCCACCTTTCTTGGTCATTAAGTTTGATTACCAGGCACGTGCCATTCTCATCACGAGTCTTGGATATCTGCAATATCAAAGTACCTTGACCCCTTCTTGTATGCATATGCGGTGATGGTTTCTTTGATGGCTTCTTTGTCACATAGGTCATCCTCTATACTTTCTCCTTCACAGATGAGACCTGTGAATTTTGAAATTAGTTGAGGAGTTATGCGCATCTTGTGCCCCATGAAGTGAAAGTGGTCTTCGTGTATGTGCGACATCAGCCACTGATAGAGGCACTCAGGCTTCCCAAAGTAGGGCAACTCATAGAGTTGCAATAATCCCACCTTCTCCAACTTCACTTTTACTTTGTTGCTATAAATGGGTAACCCTTTTGGTGTCCTCTTGTTTTTGGGTGCACTAACTCCAACACCATTTCTTTTTCAGTCACGTTTGTGTGATGGTTATAATCGCTTACTATCATGTTTATTAAATGGGACTCCCACTCCTTTCCAAGAAAAACCCCATTTGGGTACTGCATTTCTGCATACCATTCTTCATTGGTACTTGCAGTAGTTTCTTTTTTTGCCCTTGCCCTTGCCTTTTCCCTTCTTAGGTGTTACAGCTGGTTTCTTGGGTGCCATTGTGTAGGTTATCTTTGCACTTCAACTTCTCTTGCTCTGCTTCTCTACCCTTTCCAAGCTTAGATCTCAAACTTGTGAAGAAAATCCTTTTCAACCCGTGCCCTAGCTGCCAAACCCTCACTGGAATATCCCTTTCACAAGATGACGCTTCTCCACAACTCTCTCTACGCCGTGAACTACTTCCCTCCTAGTTTGCAGATCCAAACTAGTCACTCACTGGTTAAATTTTTCTAATTTTTCTTCACACGGATCAACTCTGGAAACCCTAGTTCACAAAAGCTCTTCCTTCTTCGTATTTGCAATGTAAATAATGAAATGTCCAACCTTCTATTTATAGTTTTTCCCACTTTTTAACATTAAATGCTACCTCACCTACCACCGTACTTCAACACTTAATGCATATTTTTCAACAAAACCCGACTTTAGCACCTTAACTCATGCGCCCAACCTGCATGAGAAAATCCCCAACCTTCTAGCATGCAACCAATCCATCTTGACAGGAGACTCTTGCGCGCGCGTCACCAATGTTGAAGGTACTTCCATCATGATTTTTTCTCTCACCTACCTCGTGTTGCTTTTGTGCTTCTTCCTCTCTTGTACATGGATCCACAATGTAGCCTTACCCTGACACCAACCATCCTTTTTCACCTTTCCTTCCATGCACTTCCTTTCTAGGGCCATCCAACTAGGATTTCCAACGTAATCCTTCTGGCGTTTCACACTTTGCAATTTCTTCCACCTTACTCCACCCCACACTAAAATGATGTGCGGTCCTCTGCACATTCACAACCTTCAAAAAGTAATGAGGTTACCGGTGCCTAAGGTGCAACACAAAAACAACAACAAGAAAGGGAAACACAAGAAAAGAAAATGCATTAAAGGAAATCCTAATCTAACTGGAAATACTTGCCTTATTACAAACACCAAGAAGACTTATTTATAGTAGGGCTTTAGCCTACTCCCATTGAAGTGTCCTGGCAATCTCATCCCATCTAGCACTTATAATTGGCACACACTTGAATCAAGGATGTACGAGATGATGTAGGGACCCAACCAATGGACTTTTAACTTCCTAGGATGGCGCAAAAACTTGGAATCATATAGTAGCACCATCTACCCAACCTCAAACTTTTTGTTCTTAATGTGACGATCATGCCATGCCTTTTGTTTTGCTTTTTCAATTGTCTGGCTCCACCTGGCTAATGATCATCTCTCATCCAATTGCATTAATTTATCTATTCTTTCCTCCAAAGTGCTTGTTCATCATCTAATCCTCCTGTGCGCGCTATACACAAAGAAGGTAACATGAATTCAACTAGTAGGATAGCCTCCACGCCAAACACCAATTGAAATGGTGTGGCCTTATTCAACCTCTTGTAGGTTGTCCTATATGCCCAAAGAATGGCTAATACTTTTTCATCCCAATCCTGTCTACCAACATCACAGATCTTAGTCAATGTGTGACTAAGTATTTTGTTAAACGCCTCAGCAATTCCATTTGCTTGAGGGTGATAGGGAGTAGTTTTTGTGATGGGCCACCATGAATTTTGATAACAAAATCCTAACCATTTCATTGAGGAAGTGCGTACCTCTATCACTTTTCAAACTCAATGGGCATCCATACCTACTGATTATGTTTTCCCATAAAAATATAGCAGTTGTAGCCACTGTACAATCCTTTGTAGGCACTACCTCTTCCCACCTTGTCAAATAATCAATGCAAGTGAGGATATACTGCGAACCAGTCCTTCGCGCCACTAGTGAGATTGGTTTGACAAAGTCGATAGCCCACTTCTCAAATGGTTCCACATTGGCTATTGGTCGCAAGGGCATTTCATCCCTTTTTCCAGGTTTGCCAAGGCACTGACAATGGTCATAGGCCTTGCAAAACTCAATGCAATATTGATAAATGGTCTCCCACCAAAGCCCTGCGAGTAGAATATTCCACACGGTTGCATTTCCCGCATAGTGTCCTCTTGCAATCCCACCATGCGCCTCTTCCATAATTGTAATGCGCTCATGTTCTAGTATGCATTGGCGCAGAACCTCATCACGACCCATTTTGTACAGATCTCCACTAATTAGCATGTAGGGCGCGCACGTATGGCCAACTTCTTCTTCTCCAAGGCCTTCATTTCATCTGGTGACACACGTGTTTTAAGGAATACCGAAATGTCCTCCAAATTAGAGGGCACATGCCACAACCTAAATAGTTGTGCATCTGGCATAGTCTCTTCAATGCTCTGCGTGTCCTCTCCTGAATCAATCCTAGACAAATGATCAAGGTCCGGAATTACTTTTACCGGTTTAATAACTACCGTGAACTCAAATTTTTGGAATAATAGGTACCACCGACATATGTGCCCTTGTAGAACGGGCTTGTTCACTAAGTATTTCAATGCCATATGGTCAGTGTAAAATATAAATGGAGTTGCCAGCAGATACTTGTCTGAACTTGTGAAGTGCGTAGATCATTGACAATGCCTCGCGCTCAGTCGTAGTATAATTCTACTCTATTGGTGTCAACTTCCTACTTGCAAAGCACAAAGGATGATCAATAATACCTTCACCAGGTTGTGCAAGTACTACTCCAATGGCGGTTCCTGAGGCATCCACATGAACATGGAAAGGCTTATCCCAAGAAGGGAAACGTAGGATGGGCACGGTGACAAGCCTATCCTTCAAAGTGTTAAATGCCTTCTGTTGCGCCTCTCCCCAATGAAAGGCACTTTTATGTCTAAGAAACTCTTCTAAAGGCATGACGATCTTGGCATATCCCTTGATGAACTTCCTGTAGTACCTTGTATGCCCAAGAAATTCACGACATTGCGCTTTGACTAGTAGGCTCCCTCAATCCCACAATTACTACAACTTTTGTGGGATCTACTAGTAGGCCCTCCTTACATATGATGTGCCCCAATAATGTTCCAAACAGGGTAACAAAGACACATTTCTTAATGTTGAGGGATATCCTCAACTACCGACACCTTTCAAACATTAGCCTTAAGTTGTCACAATGGTCCTTCACTAACCCATATACTGTCCAATCATCTAGGTAGAATTGAAGAAATTTATGGATGAAGTCCTGGAAAGCTTGTACCACAATGCACGAGAACATAGCAGGTGCATTATTCAACCCAAAAGGCATGACTATATAGGAAAAATTCCCCACTCAGTGGTGAAAGTCATCTTCCTCTGGTCCTCCTTCGTGATCCTTACCTGGTGATAGCTCGAGAATCCATTTGTGAAAGAGTAGACCTCACGTCTTGCCACTCCCTCTAAGATTTCTTTAGTAAATGGGGTTGGGAAAGGATCAATGATACACACTGCATTCAGGTCCTTGTAATCAACACAAATCCTTATCCTTTTCATCCTTCTTGATGCTAATTACCATTGGAATTATCCACTCTGACTCTTCAACAACTTCAATGATGCCCGACGCTATCATCTTATCTATTTCTTCCTTGACCTTCACGCGCAGGTTAGGATTCATTCGGTATGGTCTCTTCGGACCGGGTGTGCACCCTCCTTCAACTTAATTCTCATTTCCCCAAGGAATGGTGAATGCCTTTGAGTTCATGATACCCGCACAGAAATAAATCCTAAAACTCACGTAAAAGATCAATGATCTTAGTGACTTATTTCTCCAACCAATAGTCTTCGATGATAGCCTCTTTAGGCTCTTCTTCCGAGTTGATGTTAACCTTTTGTCTTTAAAGTTTTATGATAGGTGCACGCCCACTCATCATAACCTGTCTAACACCTCACGCATCCCTACAAAATGGTCAACATCCAAGTTTTCCACTTCTTCCCCATCAATTATATAAACCATCTTTCCTTTTTATTTTTCCACACACGTGCACTCAAGTTGGACCTCTTCTAGTTATGTCTCCTCAAAGCGCACCTCCAAGCCAGGTTCACCTAGCAAGTCCAATAGCCTATCTTCTGCCATGGCACTATCCCCAATGGTAAGGTGCTTGATAACCTACAATGCCTTATCCACCAAGGGTTTTGTACTCGATACTCAAATGTTTGAATGAGATCAGCCGCTAACTCTTTCCAATTACCTATCTGGTGGCGTGTCTTGGTGTGAATGTACCATGCACACACATAACCTTGCAATGTACAATATAGTTTGTGTACCCATAGGGATGGTGGTAAAGCCTCTGCACCTTCTCTCCAGACCCTCTCACAATCTTGGATATGGAAAGAGGTGGGTTCCTTACCATGATAATATTTGATGGTGGTGGGCGTGTTTCTTCTAGAGAACCAGATAGAGAGGGAAATTCTCACCTCGCGCCATTCCAAGAGGTTCTCCTGATGTGTAGCCACCACCGTGCCGAGTAGGACATAACTTAACATCCCTCTTTATTCATTCTCCTTCTTCTACTGAGCTTCCATCTCCTGCAAAAAGATCTCAGAGAAGGCTCCTCCTAAATACTTAGGTAGCTTCTTTCCTCTTAGGATCTAGACTGTATGCACCTTTGTCACCTTTGTCACCGATCCTCTCAAATGTCGTTCGATCAACTCATAGGTCCCATGTGCCCAATTATCACATGCTATACTGGTGGTGTCACTTAGGGACTGAGCATCCTCAAACCGGATAACTCCCTCTATGGGATGAATTATCTCTAGATCCCTGATTGAGCGCACATATATTCTATCAAGGACCTCTTCTCCTAGGGGTTCAGTATAGGGTGTTGATTTTCCATTAGCTAGGGGTATGATGACATGTTCCTCCTCATTTTAAAAGCTTATGTATCCCTTGTTAAACCAAAGATCCGCATTGTTCTTATAACACCATGGGCACCCCAATGCAATCTTTGGGAAATTGTCTACCTCGGTGAGTGCCAAGACTTCAAAGTCCCCAGTAAACTTAGCCCCTTGAATGGTGATAGCTGCATCCTTTAAGACACCGATGGGAATTGCCTTCATTTTGTTCGCCATATACAACACATTTGAAGATGGATGTAATGCAAGTCTTCCCATCTGATGCCATACATCCAAGGTGAGAACATTGACCTCCGCGCTTGTGTTAATGAGGATATTACTAAGGAGCCATCCATCCACGAATGCATTCAATGTGATCTCCTTATCATAGTCAAGGCTATGAGGGGGAAGGTTTACATGCAAGACCTGCCTCTCGTGCTCTTCTCCGGTGCATGGTACCTTCTCTCTCAACCATGCTCCTAGCAAGGGAATAATATTCTCTTGCCTTAGCATTTTACATACTTCCTTAACCTCATCTAGGTCATCCTTTGGTGCCTTGACCTTCCTTCTTTTCTCCTCCCTCTTGGATTGCTCCTTTAGAAACTGGATTTATCCTTGTAAACTCCAAATGATGTCCATGGTTTCTTGATATACCTCCTTTTGATGCATAGGGTCTGGGTACTTCCCATGTACCACTTCTTCCCTTAAAACTAGGTTCTTCTACCTTGTCATTTCCTTTACACGTGTGGCCTCTACTCTTGTTGTTACCATAACAAGTTCCAAGCATGCATCACATGTCACCCATGGCATCCATTGTGTGTCAGCATTCTTAATGCTTACCATTGCAGTGCCCTTGTATTTATGGTGTTATTGATTCATATGCTCATAAAGTTCCAGACACTCTTCATACTTGTGATTCTTCCCGCACCATGAGCATGTTGGGGTTAGCACACCGGTTATACAGACAATATATCATATCTAAGCATACATGCAAATAAAAGTAGATATTCTACCAAAAGAAATATATAAAACAAGAGATATAAATCAACAATAGATTTAACGTGGTTCACCCAGGTGGGCTATGTCCACCAAGAAACAAGCCAATCTATTATCCAAAGATTTGACAAGATATACAATGAAGATTTACAATCTTCCACACCTCTCAAATGTACAAGTACTTTCTTTCTCTCAAGATTTTGCTTCATCACCAAGAATTCTCTCTCTCACCAACTTTTGCAAGTTCTTTCTAATTCTTGTTAATCATTCCTACTTCTTACTTCTAAACCCTAGCTTTTATGCTTATATAGTCGTTTATAGACTTAGGGAACTTAGCCATGTAATTACAATAAATAGAAATACTTTAATGCTAAAAATAGATCTAATTCCCGAGAGTTAATTAAAATATCCTCGCATAGGTAACCGACACTGGTTAGACCTAACCACTGTCGGTTCCTCCTTGCACGACCGATGCCGGTCCTAGGTGATGATGATGCGGTTCCCCTTAATCGGTGATGGTTAGTTCTTGTATTTTCCAACAAGTTTCATTTACATGCTAAACTGAAGTAATTGAGCTCCATAACTCAACAGAGCACTACAATAAGTCTGAAACTCACACTTGTAGTGGTCTCTGAGATCCACAATTAAAACAGTTCCACTTGGGAACTCACTTCTTCCTCCACGGTTAACATGACCACGAGAATCCTCCATGAAATCTCCTTCGTGCACCCCTCCATCTACGCACTCCTCATAGTTGCGATCATCACCCTTAGAACTACTAGCAAGACTAGTCTAGTGCACACCAAGATTAATGGCCTCATGGATCTGGTCAATAAGCCTATAATCCTTAGTATCATGGGTTGTAGAGGTGCAGATCTTACAATAGCAAGACACATTCTTCCACATTGTGCGTTACAACAAGGGACATCTACTCGCATCATGGTCCCCATGAAAAATCTCACAATCTACTGCTATGGCACGTACTATCTTCCAGGGGAAACTATCCTTGACATGCCCCTCTACTTCACAATCTGTACACCATATACTACTGCGAGTCTCATGGGGTGAGTTCACGTAAAATTCTCTAGGCGCTTAGCCATAGCAACAATTTGAGCCTCCAGGAACGGGCTAACACCAATATCAACACTTCTAACAACTTTGGCACACAGAGCAGCTTCTAATGCCTCACGCGGGTCTGTGAAAGTCTTATGAGATAAAGCTCATTGAAATGGTGTTATCAACCCTCCAACAAACCATTGAGCATGTTATGAAGGGTGAATTTCATATAACAATTTTGACATGAGATTTTTAAACCATGCGTCATACTCTCGCACACTCTCCACCATTCCTTATTGAATCTCCTTTAGTGCAATCGATGTCGTTTCGTTCAAACTCGTGGATGTGGAATTATTTCAAGGCATTTTTCAGCCTAGTGTAATCTACCACCATCATCGATGGGGTTATACTTCCTATACCATCTATGCACTCCACCCTTGCAACATTGTTGCAAACCGGCTTGCTTGCCTTCCTCTCTGGGCTAGTGATCCCTTTCGCATGCCATAAAGAGCTCACACTTGTGAACATGCTCTACAACATCTTCAATACCCATGTAATCTGGCAAATGTAAAGACATCTCAAAGAAGACTTGAGGAGGTGGCCGGGGCCCTTGTCCTCCCAAGCCGAGCCTTGGTTTCCCCTGATGTTTCCTTCGCCGCTAGATCCACTAGATCCACCAGGTCCTATGCCTCCTAACCCACCAAATCCACCTGGATCCACCGAGATCCTGTTCCTCGTGACCCATCGGATCCACTAGGTCCTATAGTGGTTGCGCCAAGGGTCCCCAAAGTTCCATTGAATTGTGCATCGATGGTATGTGATAATGTCCCACTACCAATAGTGTACCTCGTGCCACTCCCGTGATGCGAGATCGAAGGCTTGTGTATCCGCACTTTGCCCAAAAATTCCTCTAAACAATAGAATGGTATGTACTATACCATAGAAGTCCCAAATGAGAAATTATATCTCCTGGGTGTAGATCGGTCACTTCCACCAATACTTGTTTGGGTTAATAATATTCTTCCTTTGATCTCGGAAAACCAAACGCCGAGGGTTTGGTCACTAGAGTGGGTTTAAATGTGTGCAACGACTCTTCTCTTTCCGCGTGATGAACTCTCACCGAAGTTGAAGGGGTCTCTCTTAAGTGCTTGCCAAGATGGGTAACACGCAGACTACTCGCATTCCACGTCCTTTATGTGAACCTCACATCCTTCCCGTACTTCCGCCTCCATATATCCATCACACTTGCAACCTCACATTGTCTAGAAATCTCCCTTTCACGCGCTTCACTATACTTGAGTCGTATCTCCTCCCTTTCTTTCTCAGTCGCAATATCTTCCATCTTCCTCCACCCTAGCTTCCTCGCCCAACACTTAGGAAGGTTTAGTCGGCCATCGGAAATGCCTCTAAACTCAAGGTAACAATCAAGATCTTCATTTCTAGAGGAATAACATGTAGAAATGACCCTCTGGGCTCCCTCAGAAATTCAAACTCAGTGACTTCTAGACAAGAATATGTAGAAATAGCATACTCCAAAGTGTAGCTAGCCAATACTCCTTTCCACCAATGATCCACAACACGAGTCCATGTTAGATCTACATCTTGCAGCCTTTGGTACTCTTCTTGGGTCCACGCACATGATCTATAATACCAACTTGATCTAGACACATATGCCGAGAGCCATTCATACATCTCTACTGGGAAGCAATAGAAAAATATTTCATACAACTCATGGTAGAGGTTCTCTTCTACCCATCTACATGCATCAAACTCAGGTCTAGTGCTAAATCTCTGAGCAAATTCATCCTTCGTGCTCTTAAACCATGTTTCAACACCTTCCAAGGTTAAATGCTTTGTCATCACTCATTACACAGATCATGATGTATGCCATTTCCCACTATAACTTTGAAAAGAGGTCCGACAATGGAACCAAGATGTAGTCATTTTTACACCCACCAAAGAATAAGGGAATCCCATGTGCGCGACCTATCACCCAGCGGGCACTAGGCACTCACCCGAGGCATGCGCAGCGCCGAGTCTCTCCTTTATGTGAGTTTAGTGGGAAACATCATCTATGATAGGAATTTAAGGAGAGTGAGCGGAAACGAGACATGTAATCATCATAGAGCTCAGAACAACTTTTAGACCAACGCAATCATTTCGACAGAAATATACTTAACATATTATAGGACTGAACCAAAACAAAAAGGAAAATGCATAAGGATTCATACTCATTTCATAAACATACATGAAATAGAACTATGAAGATATGTGTATGGACCAAAATCATTAATGATCATATTCAAATAAGTTGGTAACCTCATTACATCCATTAGATCCATTACAAAACGTCATAGTATGGCTGAAGTCATACATCATAACTGGATTTACATCCCTTAGCTCTCAAAAAGAAAATTTACAATCCCAAGCCCCTTGATGTATCCTTCTCCTATATTTCATCTACCTAACCTAGTACAACTCCTCGCAACGTTTTTGTAGAGCTCCACTCTCTATTGATCTCTCCCTTTTTCTTTTATGGGTGCTTGTATTTATAGGCCTCTTAAACTGCCAACTCACCTTTCTGAGGCTTCAAATCTGTCGCCAAGTGTCCCAATGTGGTCCTCCATGGGAGCATGCTCCTCCAGGCCTAAGCTCTCCACTCCTTGCCATGATGGTCTTCTAGAAGCTTCCATCACAGGTATATTCCTTCCTAGGCCAACCTATCGCCAGACTGACACCTTATCCATTCATCATGTGCAGTCGGGTCATGCTTTTCACGTGTCCTGCCTGATATGCCAAATATGGCTAAGTCCCGAAACCCTACTTTGCCTTACGCGCACTTATTCTATTAAACCCTTTTAGATCCTTGTTCTCGTGCTTTCACCTCGCATGCCCTTCTTTAACAAGGCCTTGCGCGCTCATACGCCTTTTAGGGGCCCAACACCCCAGTGTCATGGAAGAAAACGTCGATAATAATGGAAGCTATTCAAACTGGGCCTAGTTGGCCATTGTTGGAATCGATAAAAAATGGAAAATGATTGGTAGAAAGGTAGTTATAATAGTAACAAGCATATACATAGAGAATCAAGATCGCAACGAGCCGACAAACCAAATGGCTTAGAGCAATGTTTTATTTGATATAAACATACAACAAAAGTGTAAAATGACATGAAGAGCCATAATACTAATTTTTGTTCATTGCTAAAGGACTAACTCAAAGAAAAATACATAAAGCAATGCAATACGAGAAAGTAAACAAGTAGACCAACAAACAAACAAGCACAAACAAACATACTCAAACAAACAATGTTCAAGAAAGTTGCACTAATGTTTTTGTTATCCAACTTTAGTTCCCACATGTTCGAGTTATATGACAAGGGTTAAAAATGACACCCCAAGCAAGGATACATGCAAGGTGAATAAATGGAGGACATAAAAGTCCTATGGAAAAACAACGTGCACTATGAAACTGCCCCAAGCAATGATATATGCAAGGAAAACAAACATAGCAAACAAACCAAATTTGTTAATGAAGGAAGGTCAAAATGATCTACATGTCATGTGTGAGAACAAGAGAGGACCAAAAGAAGATGTTTTGTAGGATAATTTTCAATCATGTCATGTGAATGATTTAGATGGTTGAATGTTGTTTACCATTTTTTTGGGATTTTTTGAATTTGTACCAATTTTTTTGATTTTTGAATTGATGTTGTGATTTTTTTGTGTTTTGAATTTTTGTGAAAAACATAGTGAAGAGAATGAGAATGGTGTGTGTGGTACGAAAAAGTGTTGAGAAGAAAACAAATTGCCCCTGTGGGAAGAAAATGCTTAGAAAAAATGAATATTTAGATAAATAAGTCATCGCAAATGAATGCCAATGATGCGCGGTGGAAGGAAAACAGAGGAAAATGTTAGGATGTTGTGATGCTTTACCATTTTTTTGTATTTTTATGTTTTACCAATGTTTTTGGATTTTAATGTTTTACCAATGTTTTTGGATTTTTGATGTTTTTCCAAAAAAAATTAGCGTTTCTAGATTTTGAAGATTTACCAATGTTTTTAGATTTTTTTAGTGTTTTTGAATGTTTTTGGATTTTGAATGTTTTACCAATGTTTTTGGATTTTTGATGGTTTACCAATGTTTTTGGATTTTGAATGGTTTACCAATGTTTTTGGATTTTGAAGATTTACCAATGTTTTGGATTTTGAAGGTTTTACCAATGTTTTTGGATTTTGAAGGTTTTACTAATGTTTTTGGATTTTGAAGATTTACCAATACTTTTAGTTTTTTTGAAGGATTTTATGAATTTTTAGGGTTTTGAAAGTTTTTCAAGCTATGTACATGAAAACGAAGATACAAAGATGCCCCCAATGAGAGGTGAGAATTTACAAGGGAAAATCCTGCATGTATATACAAGAGGAAGATAAGCAGGTTCAAGGCCAAGATGGATAGGTTCAACAAGATGATGAACTCAAGCCTATGAAGAGCTAAGAAGGAGCAAGAGTGCCCCAATATAAGTTGACCAAGAAACACATGATATAAAGAAGTAGAAGATTTTTTATTGAAAGAAGGGACAAAGTTTCCCTCAAACATGGTAAAAAGGCAATCTTATACACATGGATGTTCTAAACAAAGAAAAATAACAACGAATGTTATGAAAGGATATGGAAAATGTAGCTAGAAGATTGGTGATGAAAAAGTGATTAGCCAAAGGCACAAATCGTGAGACAAAATAAGGACTAAAGTAAGAGTTTGAACAAGGTCCAAATAACACCTGGTAACATACTAGTCATGTTTTCTCATCGAGATCCAATGTGTGTATGTGGAAATTAATTACTTCTTGAAGTGAAGATTTGATAGGCAACAAGTGAGGACAAACTAGCCAATGTGTAGGAATGATTTATTTTGAAAGGTGATTTGTGAATGAAAGGTGGAGGGAGAGTCATGCATTGCTCCACTACCATCCAAGTATCCATAGCCCTGACGGAGATGTATTTGATTCTAATCACAACATTGTTTTATTGCCACCCAGATGTCCATAGCCCCAAACGATATATTGGAAATACCCCAAGAGAGAGTTACATATTTGTTTTCTTTTGATTTTTGCTTTCTAAAAAATATTTCAGCTCTCTTGATTGTTTTCATGAGGAGTTAAGAACCACAGATGGCTTAATGGAAGGATGTGGAAGTGATTGCGATGATGACATTGGCTAGTGTCAACAAATATGCCCAAAGGTCTTCACAACAATTTTATTAAATGAAGATAGTGAGAGGATCTCTAAGAGGTCATTTGTTCTTTAATTTACCAAGGTGATGAAAGACCAAGGTCAAATAGATACATTAGAGATCAAATGTCACACAATGAGTGCAAATAGACCAACCAAAAGATCACCGAAGGGATGAAAATGGTGGGTGGTTTCTAGAGGAATATGAAGAAAGGAAGGAAATAACATCCATGTGTATGCAATACCTGATTGTAATGTTTGATCTTTGTACCTTTGATTTTTTTTTCAATGTTTGAATGTTTTTCTCTTTTTTTTTGGATGGTTTTGTTTCAACCGATTCTTAGACGTTTCTTTGAAAATGATGAAACAGATAGGGTAACGGGCATAGGAGGAATACCTATTGAAATGATGGTTGATAGGTTGTTACGCGCGTGTTGACTCCTTGATCCACAGCTGATTGTGAGAGCTTCCTTTTGGCTAGGAGGAACTACCTGAAATGGAACACAAGACCACCAAATAAAAGTTAAACAATATGTGCAGTGAACTGCCTAGCATGTGCTAGATCCGGGAAGTGTGATACTTCCTAGATGACTGTTAGTCCACTATTTAAAAAAATTTAATGCTGGTAATGAAGTAAATCCTATTGTAATTAAAATGATTTAGGTATCTCATTTAAAACACAATAAGAAAGATCTAATCTAACATGCTAGGTTAAAATAAGATCCGAAGGTCAAGTAATCGGTTACGGGTCTCTCGCAGCAGTCCGGAGAGGTCTTAGGCAGTGTCACATGTGATTAAGGGTGATGCGGGGATAGGTGAGTAGGTCAACTGCTCTGGGTTATATTGGTAAATACAGAGACCGATGCCGGTTAAGGATGACCAATGCCGATTGGGGAGAACCGTGTGCCAGTATTGTGGAGAACCGGGAATGCCACAAAATGAGCTTTGGATCTCCTTATGATCGCACAAAGGGCTAGGCTGGTCGGGGTGAGGTATTAAGGGGCTTGGATGGGATTTGACAAGGGTTTTATAGGTATCCTGGAGGGGTGAGTATTAAAGGAGGTCAATGGGTGGCTAGGAGAACAAAGGATGAAGATATAATAATTAAATGAATGAACCAGAGGAGTAAACTATTCTACTTACTTGAAATCTGGTTTTGGGTGCCTGTGAGTGATGAATGAAGGTGTTGGTAAGAGGTTGAATGCTGTTGAAGATCACCAAACACTGGAAAGCTCCTACATGGGCTACATGTGCATTCCTTTTTGCCTAGTTGGATTAAATCTATGTTGGGTGGTTGTTAGATGAATGCTGGATGTCTGTGTAAGAGAAAATGCTTGATCTCCTTCCTTGCATGTGTGTTCTCACGGAAACTTGTTCTCAAAAGATGTGTTATCTCTCAGAATCCACCAACCTTTTGCCAACCTCAAAAATAAGGTTATTTTGGGGGTTAAAAGGTGATCGACGGTGGTTCCGGCTTAACTAAAGCAGCATGTTAAGGGTAACCGGCGTCGGTTAGGGTGGGATTTCCTAGGTTTACTAAACTAGGTAGATCCCCTTGATTTTTGGGATCTCATGTCGTTAACCCATGGATTAGATCTGGAAGCTTCTTGTAAGTATGTGGGAATGTGGTTAGAGGGAATGTAGGCATTGATTTTTAGGGTTTGGGTAAGACTTAGTTAGTTATGGAAACTTACTAAGAATAGGTCTTAGGGTGAGGTGGCTTGATGAGGTGTCTAGGTGAGGTGTATGTATGGGCATTATCTAAATTAGGCTATTTAAATAATAAATATGGTGAGGATAATGAATTAATTTAATTTAAATAATTAAATTAATATTCTAGTGAGGTGAAGGGGGCCATGGCTAAGTGAATGTGATGAAGGTGTTTATTTGTTGAGGGACCAAAAGGGAGTGTGACCTAATTTTAGTGTCTATATTTTACCCCCTTTTGTTACGTAGCTTGTATTAGTAAGTGATGCTAATAAAAATAAGATGTGGTTGCCCTATGTGTGGGTGAAGGTGATCCCCTCAAACCAGAACCGACGAGGTAGAAGGCGTAATTAGTGAGTGCTTTGATAAAAAGGTGAATGTGAGAAAAAGAAATATGGGGAACGGGGAAAAGAATAAATGTCTACTCGATCAATCTAGGTAATGGGTCGGGGTCAAAGGTAGTAAAAACCAAATGCATACACACGTATAAACGTCTGTAAAGACGCTATCTATCGGGTGAAGAGCAGGGAAACTCTACATCGTCTAAGGTCGATAGGTTTATCCAAACAAGGTTGAGGTGATTCCGGTATCCAAGGTATAGGATATGGTCAAGAAACACAATGTAGGTTAGGTGCAGGAACGTTTAGGTATGTTCCTCGGAACACCAAATGTAGGGTCAAGATAAATGGTCACGACAAGAGCCAAGGTAAGGTCATTAGGTCAATCAACACAGTAACAGTGTTGTTAAGAAAATAAGGGATAAAATAAGCGGAATAATCCCTCACGAGAATCGCAATAAAGAGAAACTAATATGCGAGAAATTATTATAGATCTCAAATAAAATTACAGAATAAAATAACACAACATAAAGAGATAGTATTTAATGTGGTTCACCTAATTTGGGCTACGTCCATCGGTCTCTCAATACAATATCTTGATCCGTTTGGAGCTATGCTCAAAAACTCTACAGAATTCACACCGAATTCAAAGCACATCTCGCAATGTTTTTCATGTCTCTATCATATGCATAAAACCATATAAATAAACAACTCGCTAAGCAATTTTACAAAACCATGGGTATTAAAATAACGGCAAAAAAAAAAACCATCCCATAAACTTATGGGCGATCGAAGAGGCGGTTTTACAAAACAATGGGTACCAAAAAAACTAAGGGCTCAAAAACAACCCATAATGGTTACCCATTACCCATGGGTTAATAAACCACCCACCCCCTTGATCCGCTCACCGGTGAGAGGGACCGCATAAAAATACCCGAGTGTAACACGTAGAAGGTGTACCACACTCTAACATGAAAATAGGCTCCATAAACATAACAATCTCCCACTGAAACCGATTTCCACTCAACAAGCTTCTCAACCCTTCATTATCATCCGCGAAGGCCAACCAAAGTTGAAAATAACTTTAGTTTATCCCTTGTGACCACCTTGGTCATCATGTCTATAGGATTCTGACTGGTATGAATCTTCTCCAACTTCAACCTATCTTCCTCCAAAGCTGTCCTAATGAAGTGATATCTCAACTGTATATGCTTCATCCTGGAGTGGAAAAGAGAGTTCTTAGCTAGGTGTATAACACTCGACTATCACTATGCAGCTTACATTCCTCCTGCTTATGCCCTAACTCCTCAAGCAATTGTTATAACCAAATCATCTCTTTGCTTGCCTCTATGGCAGCAACATACTCACCTCCGTGGTTGACAAAGCCACCAACTTCGTAGTCGTGAAATCCCGCCTTAATGTTGTCCCATCTACGGTGTAAATATAACTCGTCATGCTCCTCCTACCTGTCTACATCTCCAACCATGTCTGAATCTATATAACCACATAAAGTGGTGTTTGATCCACTAGTGTAAAACTATCCCCATGGTCCCTCTCAAATACCGAAGGATCCACTTTACTGCTTGCCAATGCTCTTTTCCTAGATCACTCATAAATCTACTCACAGCTCCTACTGCATGGGCAATATCAGGCCTAGTGCATACCATAGCATACATCAAACTACCAACCATTGATGAGTAAGGTACCTTGGACATATGGTTTCTTTCTTGCTTTGTCTTGGGACACTACTCCTTTGATAACTTAAAATGGCCTGCCAAAGGAGTCCCAACCGGTTTAGCATCCTGCATGTTAAACCTATCCAATACCTTCTTAATGTACTCTTCTTAAGATAAAGTCAGCTTCCGTTCCTTCCTATCCCGAGTTATCCTCATACCAAGGATTTTTATGACAGCCCCCAAATCCTTCATATCAAAGGATTCACTTAGTTGTTTCTTGAGTACTTTTATTTCTTGCATGTTTTTACCTGCAACCAACATGTCATCAACATACAAACACAAGATAATATAACTTCCATCCTCAAATTTCTTTGTATACATGCAATGGTCAGAATGACATCTGATATAACCTTGCTCCATCATAAAGCTATCAAACTTCTTATACCATTGACGTGGAGCTTGTTTCAGGCCATACAAGCTCTTCTTTAGTTTGCACACCATCTCCTCTTTACCTTTGACTTCATATCCTTTCAAGCTCACCGCATATATAGCTCCTCCTCCAAATCACCATGGAGAAATGCGTCTTTACATCTAAGCTTTCTAAATGCAAGTATTCTACTGCCACTATTCCAAGAACAATTATAATAGAAGTCATTTTTACTACAGGAGAAAAGATCTCATCAAAATCTATACCTTGTTTCTGTGCAAACCCCTTGACCACCAACCGGGCCTTATATCTTTTCTTTCCTCCTTCTTCATCTTTAACTTTGTACACCCACTTGTTCTGCAATGCTCTTTTACCTTTCAATAGCTTCACCAAATCCCAAGTCTGGTTCTCCATGAGAGACTTATGCTCCTCATCCATGGCTTGCTCCCACTTCTTCCTAGCATCTACCTGCATTGTTTCATCAAAGCTCTCTGGCTCTCCACTATCAGTGAGTAATAAATAATAAAGAGAAGGAGAAAAATGTTTAGGTTCTCTTCTTACCCTAGAAGACCTCCTCAATATAGGAGTTTGGGGTTCCTGTTAAGGGGGTTCCGAACCGATTCATGTGTCACTTTCCCATCCAAGAAGATCCTTTACCGCTGCATATTCTTTCTTGGATTCTTCCTTGTTTTCCTACAATTGTTGCTTATACATGACTTTCTCATTAAAGACCACATCCCTAGATCGAATGATTTTCTTGTCCTTAATACTCCAACATTTATATCCAAAGTCATCACCACCATAACCAATGAAAGTACATTTTTTTGATTTAGCCTCTAGCTTGGTCCTATCATCCTTGTCTATATGAACAAACACCTCACATCCAAAGACTCTAAGAAATGAATAATCAACTTTCTTACCATACCAAGCCTTCTCGAGTATGCCTCCATCCAAGGCACTTGAGGGTCCTCTATTTATCAAGTACACAACTGTGCTCACCGCTTCTACCCAAAAAGAAAGAGGCAGTCCTACATGTATCCTCATACTCCTAAAGACATTCCATTATTGTTCTGTTCATCCTTTCGATACCCCATTCTCGCCTGCGGAGTTTCTGGAATCATCTTTTCCTCACGGATTCCATTCTTAGAACAAAGTAATCATCAAATTCATTGCTGCAATACTCCCTCCATTATCCGACCTAAGACATTTTAACTTAAGACTGTTTCATTCTCTACCAAGGCTTTCAATTTAACAAAAGTATCAAATACATCAGATTTGTTTCTAATATAATAAACCCAAACTTTCCTTGTTGCATCATCAATAAAAGTAACATAATAACTTGAACCCCAAGAGATGATACCGAGCTAAGCCCCACACATTAGAATGTACCAGCTCTAACTTACTCTCTTTCTTCGTAGTTCCAACCTTAAGAAACCTTACTCGCTTCTATTTCCAATATATGCAGTTCTCACGTAAATCCAAACCTATTTCGTATATCCAAGAAAATTCTTCTTTATGATGTCCATGCCCTTATGGCTCATATGACCCAAATTGACCTATAGTGCCATAATGTTGTATCTCGCATCCGAATCCACAAGATTACAATCATTAGTACTATCGGTGGATAAATACAAGGTTCCAACCTTCTTACCTCTTGCCACCACAAGAGCACCCTTGGTACTTGTTGTAAATATCTCCCCCCCGGGTAAATATAAACAGGCAAAAGAATATGGAAATCAAAGAAACTCGAGACCCGACATTTATCATATCGCCACAAAGAAGAGGTGTCGACACGAAATAAATGCGCCAAGGCGCAGGTAAAGGGCACACAACAAGAGGTGTCGACAAGGGAAAAGTCACGTTAAGGTGCAGGTAAGAGGCACACAACAAGAGGTGTTGACATGCAAAAGTCACGCAAGGCGCAGGTAAGAGGCACACAACAAGAGGTGTCGACATGCAAAAAGTGTGCCTAAGGTGCAAGTTAGAGGCGCACAACAAAGAGTGTCGACACGAAAATGGATGCGCCAAGGTGTAGGTAAAGAGCGCACAACACAGAGTGTCGATAAGGGAAAAGTCACGCCCAAGGCGCAGTCGAGGCACACAAAGAAGAGGTGTCGACATGAAAATGGATGTGCCAGGCGCAGGTAAAGGGCGCACAACACGGAGTGTCGACAAGGGAAAATTTATGCCCAAGGTGCAGGTAAGTGGCACACGTTAAAGAGTGTCGACAAAAATATGGATGTGCCTTTGGCACAGGTAAGAGGATGTCGACACAAAGATGGATGCGCCAAGGCGCATCTTCAGGAGGCGCAACATTTTGAGCGCTGACAGGAAGCAGACCCTGACCCAGATATTCAGACGGCCATAACTTTTCATAGGGATCTCGAGATTCATGCAAGGTTGGACTTTTCGGAAAGCTTACGAGGTCCTCTATCCAACTACAACTGGATATATTTAATTGGGTGAAAAAAATTCTTAAAAATGCAAAATACAGTTCGCCACTTTTTGGGTTTGCTAGGGTTCTCACCTACCACCATAATGAGATGAATTAAATGCAACCTAGAGGTGGTTGGGGTAGATTTGGAATTCCTCTCTCTTTTCTCTCTCATTCTTCCTATAAATTGTAAGGAGGGGATTATTTCTAAAGGTTGGACATTCTTGTTTTGCCCCTCCCTTCTTCTCTTTGGCAGGTTAATTTGTGGGGTTCAAACCTCCCATTTAAAACTGTAATGCAACTTTGCCTCTTGACATTTTGCAGTGTGTTGTATCAATCTTTGGAGTAAATAATGCATGTTTGTGGATGATTCTCAATCCTCTCTATGTTCATTTGCATCCTCTTTATCTTTCACTGCAAATTTGGTTATCTGTGCATGATCTTGCATTACATTTTTATGGTTTGTGTTTATTGGCAAGATAGGTGTTCTTCATTCCTCGGTGCATCACCTTTGTTAGTTTAGGTTTCATTTTATGCATCTTCTTACCCTGTCTCCTTGGAAAGTTAGATTAGGTTTTGAGTAAACCCTCTGCATCTTTATGTGTGCATCTGAACAGAGGAATAGGAACCGGCCTTCATCCGGAGAGCTTTCCCGATTCACAAGGTCCCACACTTGGGAAAAGCTCCATGTTATGCAATCACACTGAGAGTCTCAACCCATCGACTTGCGAGAAATTTAGGGGTGCTTTGTGATTCAACACCAACAGTAACCTTCCAAGAGTTAGCTATAAATATCACAAAGACAACCATCACTTCCCAATTGCCCCGCCGATATCAAATTTCTCCTTAATGTAGGCACATGTCCGACATCCTTCAATAGCCATGTATTCCCATTCTCGCATCTTAACTTGAAGAACCTTTTCCAACTATACCGCAAGGCTCATCATCACCAAGAGAAACATGCCCAAAATCCCCTGAACATAATCAACAAAATAATGCCTATGTGGAGTAGCATTAAAAGAAGCCCCTGAATCTAAAACCCAAGATTGAAGAATATTATGCAAAGAAAGAATCAAAGTATCCTAACATACATTACCCGATGCCACATTTACCTCCTAGTTTTCTTCCTATTGTTTCTTCTTGTCTCGAAGCTCCCAATAGTCTTTCTTTGCATGCCCAAACTTTCCACAGCCCAACATACAATCTTGTTCTTGGATTTTGACCTTGCATGATCTTTCGATTTTCCACGGTTTCCTCTATTCTTCTGTCTTCCTCTAGTTTCCACTGTCAAAGCATTCCCTAAAGTAGAAGATTCCTGAGCTTTTTCTTCACATTTCCTCACTTAGAATCACCCCTACAACATTCTCAAACTTCAACTTCGAGTTAGCTGGAACCAATTGCTTACCACCGCCATTACTGTGCTATTTTAACTTTCGAGTAAAGAGGACGAATTAATAAAGCCCTAACTTCTTCATCAAATTCTATTATAATCGAAGCTAGCATATTCACAACCATATTGAAATCATTTAAATTATCTCACATCGAACTAACTATTCTCGAAATCTTCATATTAAACAACTCTTTCATTAAAAATATCTTGTTAGAGGCAAGAGGATTTTTCATACAACTTCCCTAATGCATCCATCAGTTACTTTGTAGTCTTTTCCTTTGAAACATTAAATAATACCGAAGATGCAAGACACAACCAGATTGTCCCAAGTGTCTTCCTATCCAAAGAAATCCCATTCCACATCTATCATGCTCGAGGGTTTGTTTACCTTCTCGATAAAGTGGAGTATAAAGATCTTTTCGATAAAGGTAATCTTCCATCCGTATCTTCCAAAGACTCGAAATTCTTCCCGTTGAATTTATCAACCCTAGATCTTCCATCATCGCCATAGCTCCCACTCAAGATAAAACTTTCCCGTAATTCAACACTTCAAACAAACCAAACCAGCTCGATACCAATTGTTAAGAAAATAAGGGATAAAATATGTGGAATAATCCCTCACAGAATCGCAACAATAGAAACTAATATGCATAAATTATTACAAATCTCAAATAAAATTGCAAAATAAAATAACACAACACAAAGAGACAATATTTAACATGGTTCACCCAATTTGGGCTACGTCCACCAAGAATCACTTGCTCAGATTTTATTACAAGCCACCGGTCTCTCAATACAATACCCAGATCCGTTTGGAGCTATGCTCAACAAACTCTACAGAATTCACAGTCAAATTCAAAGCACATCTGCAATGTTTTTTCATGTCTCTATCATATGCATAAAACCATATAAATAGACAACTGCTTAAGTAGTTTTACAAAACCGTGGGTATCAAAACAATGGGCAAAAAACAAAACCGTCCCATAAACCTATGGGTAGCCGAAGAGGTGGTTTTACAAAACAATGGGTATCAAAAACCATGGGCCCAAAAACAGCCCATAACGGTTACCGTTACCCATGGATTAATAAACCACCCATGAAAATTTGCTTTAGGGCTTCACCCCGAACCCCTCGACCCGCTCACCCGGCGGCGGGACCGCCGTAAAAATACCTGAGTGTAACACATAGAAGGTGTACCACACTCTAACATGAAATTAGGCTCCATAAACATAACAAGTGCTACAAAGTATAGCAAACACATGAGGTCAAAGGTCACTAGCGATGGTCTAGGTCCAAATATCTAGGTCACGGTGCGGGTAAGGCCGAGGTATGGGTAAAATAATGAGTCCCCAAAGGAGGACGAGGTTAGGCAGTAAATGATGAGGTCAAGGGGTGAGGTAAATGGTTTGGGTAAAGGTTGGGTGTGGAAAAAAGAGTGATGGGGGGTAATAGGGTAAAATTTAGGGCAAGGTGCAAGAGAGGGTGACTGATGCTAGTCAAGGGTAACCGACGCCGGTAGAGTGGAACCGATCATGGTAAGGTAGGGCACATGACTGATGTTGGTGAAGGTAAAACCGGTGTCGGTTAGGTCGGGTTTGTTATAAAAACAAAAATCCATGTTTTGTTATTCATTTTTCATTTAGCAAATTGAGAAAATGACAAAGGAGAGAGAAAAAAGGGAAAAGTGTCCAGATGGAACAGAGTGGTGAGTTGGTGATCTGAGCAGTGGGTGATTGGTTGTAGAGAGGTGGGTCCACAAGATCGGTGGGTGTGATTTGATTGGTTGGAGACGTGGGTAGAGATTTTGTGATGGCAGAGGCCGGAGAGGGATCGGGTGGGCCACCGGTGCAGCGGCAGACGTGCCACCACGATGACGGCAACATGATGAGGTAAGCATCCAACTCTTGTTGTATTTTGTTAAATAGATTAGGTGATTTGCAAATTGGGTTTTTGTTTTTGTTTTATTGTGGGTGGGGAAAATAAAATTGGGAAGATGGGAGGCTAAATTAGGTCGAATAGGAGGGGAGAGAGATAAGTGGGAGAAGAGGGGAAGGAATGAGGTGTAGGGGGAGGTGTAGGTGATTTTAGGTGGGAGAAGTGTCAGGGTAGGAAGTTTTTGAGAAGGGAGGGTTTGGGGGTCACAGGTTTCACTGCAAATGTGGATCGGTGTCGGTCGGGTTGAATCAAGCGTCAGATATTATTGAACCGGTATTAGTCACGAAATAGGTGACCAATGCTGGTTTAGGGGTGACTGGGGTCGGTTAGAGAGAACCGGCACCGGTTAGGTTTTGGAGAGTAAGGGGCCAAAAGTGCCACAGGTTGGGTGGTTGAGATGGGTAGAGGTAAAATAGGGTGCAGAAAAATGATAGTGGGTGAGTATGGGTATGAGAAATGTAGATTAATTTGTTATTTGTATTAGATGCAAGGGAGATAGTAGTTACACATGTGGGATAGGGTTCCCCCGCTCGTGATAGTTCACGACGCACCGACCCTGAGGAACTGCAACATGTGGAGGTAGTGGGCCTGAGTGGGGTTTGACACTATCAACATGTGGTCACAAGGCTAGTATGATGGTCGCACTCATCGATAGATGGAATTTCGTGACCAACACATTCCACTCTGCCGACAGTGAGATCAATGTCACCACCCGGAGGACGTGTTCAAGATTTTTTTCGGCTACCCATATTGGGTACACAGTCTATTCGATCTCCTTCGAGGCATTAGAGGAGCCGATGCGCTTGATAGTGTTTGGAGAGGGGATGGCCGAGTTGACCTTCCATAGCGCCAACTTGCACTATGGAGAGATGTACCTAGCCATCCAGAGGAGATGAGGCTAGTAGTTCTATTGATGGAAGCAGGTGTCTTTGCTTTGCACCGTTGGATGTAGAGGGTGGATGGTTTTCCGATCTTTGATGGGGTATTACACGACATGATGATAGAACAAACCTGATTTTCCGGGCACCATCATTCCTGGTGCATCTATACAGGAGTTATAGGCATATGGGTGGCTATGCAAGTTCAACCTGTGATGTACCTTTTTACTTCATTTGGGCTTATGAGCACATAGTTTGTGTGTGGCCAGTAGGGATGCCTTGAGCAGATGCATTTCCACCGAGATTGGTGTGTGTGGGGTATGGCGATGGGTGCCCGCTTATTGGAGAATGGAGATCGACAGCCCACACATGATGTGGCCTATTTCTAGCATTTATTAGAGGGGTTATGAGTGGACATCATATGGAGGTCATATGTGGACTTCCCATCATATAGGCATATGCATGATGAGCTAGTTGAGCTCCAGCTACTGAGATGGATACAGGGTCGCCGTCGTGCTGGGAGCACGAGATGATCCCGGTTGACAGAGTTAGGTGGCAGTTTGGGCTACTACAGGACATACCTCCACCCTTCTACAATATAGGAGAGATGACGTGGAGAGGCCCTTACCTCTACCATAGCCGGAATGTGCCACAAGCAAGGAGAGGAGCAGCGGTGGACCGACTGGATTGATGATGCCGAGGTAATAGACCAATATAGATAGTGGTGGGCGGTTCATTTATGAGCCATACCACCCTGTGCCAGTGGCCGGATCTAGCCACCATCATGGTGTAAAGGGATGCCCCCTAGGGCAAGTGGTGACTCGATTACCCAGTTGGGTATCGTGCAAACACAACTTGTGAGCTCAAAGGCAGAGGTAGTGAGAAGTTACATGCTCAGTGGCAGTCTTTAGCCCAGATGGCCGGGGGTGGGGATGGAGATGGAGATGGGGATGATGGTCAGGTGGTTTCCTTACAGGCATAGGTGACAGGGTTGCAAGGCCAATTGGCCATAGCTCAAAGCACACATCGGGCCTTACATAGGCCCATATATAGGCACAAAGTGAGAGGGCACACGAGTGCACCGGGAAAGGGTCCCGATTCACAGAAGTAGGAGCGGGACAAGGTCCCACGAGATGATAGGTACAGGGGCCGAGGCCTATGGGGCTGCCACAGACCGTGCCTATATCCAAGTTATGGGATGCCTTAGGTGAGGCTAGATACTACCAGGATTAGCTAATGGCGGTCGGGATAGAATTTCTATCCTATGGAGAGTACCTGCACAAACAGTAGGCCTTGAGTGAGAGGACTAGATCTCGTACTCACAGTGTAGAGAGCACAGGGGGACATTGAGCTCTGAGGCCGATTATGGAGAGGCCACCAGCTCATGGAGACCAGCTCTAGGTGAGGCGTCAGCAGGGACCCAGCCACCACCCGTGATGGGTGGGGAGATGTTAGCAGGTCACGTGACTAGGGGACAAGGAGGCAGAGGGTACAGAAACACGAGATATGGAGGATGTGCACCGAGATATCTGATATATGGCTCCTGATTGTTGATGTATTGTAGTCATTTTTTTATATATACCGGCCTATGTGCCGAAGATAGTGAGGATGTATGAGAGATTTTTTTTGTATATTTTGAGCATATACACAACTGCATGCCGAAGAGATTTTGTATTGGTTTATTATTTTATTATATATGAGACCGGCCTACGTGTCGATGACATTTTCTATCGAGTATCGACCTATGATCGATGATTTGTTTGAGATAGACATGATGGGATATCCGTGTACATTGTATTGAGACACATATTTATTTATATGATGAGATGGATGAGATTCTTGATTTGTTGATGTTTTGAGGAGACTTTTGATTTGTTGTTGTGATATGGAGTTAGGTTGGTTGTAGGCATGGATCGAGTCAGGTTTGGTTTAGGCATGGATCAAGTTGGCTAGTTTAGGCATGGATCAAGTTAGGTCTTAGGCATGGTTGAGTTAGGTCGGTTTAGGCATGGATCGAGTCAGGTTTGTTTAGGCATGGATCGAGTCAAGTTTGTTTAGGCATGGTGGAGTCAGGTTGGTTTAGGCATGGATCAAGTGATCTTAGGCATGGTTGAGTCAGGTTGGTTTAGGCATGGTCGAGTCAGGTTGGTTTAGGCATGGATTGAGTCAGGTTGGTTTAGGCATGGTGGAGTTAGGTTGGTTTAGGCATGGTTGAGTTGAAATTGGTTGAAGTTGTGATTCATTAATTTATATAATGAATGATAATATGGGCTATTTTTAAGATGCTTTATAATATATGGATGATGATGGTAGTCATAATAAATGTATGTTGTGGTGATGATAAAAATGTTAAGCAACTTGTTATTTGTTTGGTTTAATTTCCAAGTTTTAGATATAAAAAGGAAACTAAGTAGGGTAGAATGTAATTTGAGGAAAATGAAAGATGAATTGGTTAGGGTAGAGAGTGGTGAGCTAACCTCCAAGGGCCCCATGCCCTCAGAGTGCTACCTACATAGTCCCGACGAAAAGGGACCTCAAGCCGATGTAGTTCTCCCATGAGCTAGGGAAGAATATGAGGATGTAGGAAAATGAGTTGGTAGGTTTTAGGCATGATTTGGGTTTAGGTCTATTAGGTGTGAGTGGGTTATAGGCAAATTGGTATAGGTGATGTCGATTGTGGCAAAAGAAAAATATTACCCCAAAGGTAAGCGTCGAGGACCAAGTCCTGTATAAGGTAATCAAAATGTAAATAAAGACGGTTAAAAGATAAGAAGGGGCAATAAAGCCACCTGATTGGTTAGGATCATACCGAGTAGATCATACCTTGGAGGAGGTGATGAACGTAAGACCCTAAAGACATTGCATGATTGAGTGTTCTAAGGTGAAAAGTAGTCACATGATCACCAAATGTCTTGGTTTCCAAGAGGTCCCTTGAGGTGGTAGGAAATGGGAGTGGGAATGGTGAGAAGTGTGAAAGGTGGTTAATTTTTATATGGTATGAGGTAGCATGCTCTTTGGGCAAGAGATCCGAGGTCACAATGGGCAAGTCCATGACTAAATTTTTTTCAGTTTTGACTTGTATTTGAGATAGAATGATCGATGCGGGAAGTCTACATGGGATGAGGAAATGAACTTCTTGAGGTCTTTGTGAAGTTGATCGATGTGGGAAGCTTCAGTCTCTCTTGGTTTTTTGGAAGAGCTTTACATAGCTATCCTTCGAGGGAGTAGTCTATTTATAGCAATGATTATAGAGAGGAAGATGTCCTTTTGAGGGAGTCATCTTTTTATTAGAAGTTTGACTCAAGGAGTTGGGTCCCAAGTGGGGCTTTGAAGTCATGGACAAGACCAAGGTGAGGAAAAGGATTCTTGTTCAGAAAGCAGGGTGAAATGACCATGGGATCTCATCTATAGGTAGATGAAAAGTATCCATGAGAATCATGCTATGTGCAATGTCGTGGTACACATATTCAAGAGAAGATAACAAGTGATGGGTGCTCACATGATTCTTGTTTAATCATTGGTGAGGTGTATGAAGTGGATAGCGCTCAAGGGATGAGCATGGAAAGAGGCAAAAGGTGAGGTAGGACTATAGGTCAACAATAGAACGGTCAAAGATGCAAGGCATTAAGGGGCTTAGGTTTGGGTTTACCATCGAGTGAAGCTAAACGATAGGCACCTGATTCGTAAGTATGGCTCATGATGTATGGTCTAAGCTAATTAGGAGCAAATTTTCCCCGTTTACTTTTTTCTGCTTTGGTTACATGTTGATTTTCTTTTAGGACAAGGTCACCGACTTGGAAGGTTTGTTCATGGACATGTTTTTCATAGGCACGTTTGATACGTTTTTGGTAAACTTGAAGGTGATCAAGAGCGTTAAGACAATGTTCGTCTAATAACTCAAGCTATGCTAAACATTCTGACGAAAGTCATCATCATTGAGCATGTCATGGAGAGAAATGCAGAGTGAGGGAATCTAGACTTCGAGAGGTAGAACAACCTCGGTACCGTAGACCAGAGAAAATGGTGTGGCCATAGTGGAAGTGTGGATACTAGTGTGGTATGCCCATAGGGCAAAAAGGAATGTGTGTATGCTAGTCCTTCCTAGTATCGTTAACCACTTTCATGAGAATTTTGTTTAGGGTTTTATTAGTGGATTCGGCTTGGCCGTTGGTTTGTGGGTAATAAGGTGATGAGAAACTTAGTTGAATGCCGAAGGCATCGCAAAGTTTTTGTAATGTTTTGTTTTTGAATTGTTTTCCATTATCAGTGATGAGGTGATGAGGAACACCAAAGTGACAAATGATGTGATGATTGATGAACTCACATATTTTCTTGGCTTTTATGGAGATGAGTGGTATGGCCTCAACCCATTTTGTGTAGTATTCGGTAGCGGTGATGATCCATTGATGTCGTTGGGAAGAATGGGGTTAATCTCTCTGACAAGATCAAAACCCCATTGAGAGAAGGGCCAAAGGTCATGGGTGAACTGTAAGGCATGATTAGGTGTATGATGAAGGTTGGCATGTTGTTGGAATTTTACACAACGTTTGACATAATCGCAACAACCATGGTTGAGGGTCGGCTAGTAATAGCTGAGGTGAAGAAGACGCTTAGCCACAGTAAGTCCACTGAAGTGACCTCCACATATGCCATCATGAACTTCCTTAATTGTATAAGGAATTTCAGAACTCGTGAGGCATCATAAGAGAATACCATCAAATCCATGCTTATAGAGAAGGCCCCCATGATGATGTAATGAGAGACCTTTTTAAGGAAGGCACGTTGTCCATTACGGGTGAGATCAGGAGGTAAGATGGAGAGAGAAAGGTAGTCAGAGTATTGTTTATACCAAAGGTCACTCGGATCGGGGGCAGCGGTTTTGATAGAGTAAACTTCATGAGGTAAATAAGAGGGTGATTGGAGTCATTATATGGTGACAAAGATTTTAGAATCGACAGTGAAGTAGGTATTTGAGAAGCCAAGTAGGCCATGGTATCTGTAAATTTGTTGGTTGAACATGGGACGGTTTGAAGGGCATAACGGTCAAAGGTGGTCAAAAGTATGTCTACATGATGTTTATACTTTTGAAGTATCTCATTACATCATTGGTATATACCATTGACTTGGTTTACGACCAATTAAGAATCACCAAAGAGGTTGATTGATTTGACATCTAGGTGTAGGCGGCTTGGAGACCTAATACGAGCACTTCGTATTTGATAATGTTGTTTGTATAATCAAAATCTAGTTTGAAAGACAAAAGCATGGGTTCACCATCAAGCGGACTGAGGATAATACCAGCCCCACCCCCATGTTGACACTTGGAACCATCGAAGAAGAGTGTCATTTGATAGGTGGGTTCATCCAAGGAAAGGGTAGCAATTGACTCATTTGGAAAGTCAAGATTAGAGGGTTGATCCCTAAAAATAGGTGCGTCAGCCAATTGGTCAGTGATAACTTGGCCCTTGATGGACTTTTGATAAATGAATTTGAGATCGAGGTCAACTAAAAGCATAAGCCAACATGTGGCACGTTGATTTTGGTAAGGTTTAGCATACATGAAGTGTAAGGGGTCGGTGTTGGTCACGACATAGGTTTTGTGGTTGAGTAGGTAATGACAAAGTTTTTGGCAACAAAAACTAAGGCTAAGCAAAGTTTTTTGGGATGGGTGTATCAGGTTTCATAGTCCAAAAGAGTACGGCTTATGTAATAAACCACCTGCTCCTTGTGTTGTTCATCGCGATGAGTGAGCATGGCTCCCAAGGAATGATCGGTAGTTGAGATGTATAGGTAGAAAGGTTGATCATATTTAGGTGGAATGAGTATGGGTGGTTGGAGAAGGTATTGTTTTAAGGCCTCAAAATATTTGTGGCAATCATCATCCCATTTAAAAGAGATATCCTTCTTGAGCAGATGATGAAATGGTTGACACCGATCAGATAATTGTGAAATGAAATGGTGAATAGATTGCAACTTACCTTGTAGGCTACAGAGTTGTCTAAGGTTAGTGGGTGGAGGCATTTCCAGAATGACCTTGACTTTAGTAGGGTCAACTTCTATACCACGTAGGGAAATGATAAAGCCCAAAAGTTTTCCTGAGAGGACCATGAAGACGCACTTCTTAGGCTGAAGGTGAACACAATATTTAATGAGGCGGTCAAAAATAGTTTTAGGATGACAAGGTGCTTAGAGTGGCATTTATATTTGGCCAGGAGATCGTCCACATAATCTTCCAATATACGATGCATGATGTCATGGAAGATATAAGTCATAGCCCATTGATATGTAGCACTAGCATTTTTAAGTCCAAAAGGCATGACTTGGTAGTAGAAGGTCCCCAAGGGGTGATGAATGAGGTCTTGTGTTGATCTTCCGGGAAAACAAGATTTGGTTATAACCGAGAAGCCATCCATGAGTGATAGCATCTCATGATCAAAGTGGTAAGGTCAACCAGTTGGTCAAGACTAGGTAGAGGGAAATCATCCTTTGGGTAGGCAAGGTTGAGGTCACGGAAGTCCGTGCAAATGTGGATTCCCCCTGTCACCTTAGTGACAGGGGATAATGTTAGAGATCAACAAGGATAATCAATGGGTAATATGAAGGAAACAGAAGAAGATGCTGAAGTTCTTCTTTGACGAGAAGGGCAATGCGAGGGTGCATTTTCCTCAGTTTTTGTTTGATGGGTTTGGAATCGGGAACAATTACGATATTGTGGACCACTATGGTGGGGTCAATACTGGCATGTCTCGCATAATACCAAGCAAACACGTGGTTATGATCTTTGAGAAAAGAAGTGATGGCTTCCTGTTCAGAAACATCTAAAGATTGGCCGATCTTTAGGATGTGCGGGTCATCTTGAGTATGAATGTTGATCTCGATAGTCGATTCATTTAACATGGTTTGCATCTCAGAAGGTAATGACCGATGAATATATGAATCTTCTGCACCAAGGTAGGTGAGTATAGATTCATCATCCCGACATTGAACAATGTTAATGGAAGGTGTATCATCATCGATCATTTTAGGGTACATGAAGGGAAGAGAGGAAGGGGTCTCGCCCTCGTGTTGATAAGTCAAAGGCCCTAAGGAAATGATGTTTATGAAAAAAAAATAAAATTAGGAGGGATAGATTCGGATCCATCGAATCATCGGCAAAGGTGGTGATGAAGGTGGAGTGGTGGATGAAGAAGGTGGAGAAGGGTTTACGTTCTTGATGGGTTCAATGTGGGCTTGCTTAGTAGGTGGTTGGTAATCGATACCACTATAGTTGTCATTATGTTTGCAGGTGGTACATGGGATGACAAGTATGGGAGGCCTTGTTCATAAAATCCAAAACAAAAACCCTTCCACACACATCGGTGCATGAAGGTGTGGGCGAAATGATGATTGGTGAGAGACTGGAAGTTAGCAGAAAATGGGTGGGTTTGTGACGGTGGTTCAGGTGTGTAAGTGGTAGTATCAGGTCCCCCATAGGTGAGATTGGTACGAAAATGAGAAGGACCATAAAGGAGGCGTTCTCCTATGCGGTGATCATAATGAGGGTGTTGGTGAAGACTTCCATACTCTTGTGGAGTAAGGAATGTGTTGACACTATATAAGTGATATTCTCCCAGAGTGAGGCGTTGAAAAATTCCTTCCAAGGGATGATAGTTGGTATGTGGGTAGCTAGAATAGATGATGTGTCGAAGGTCAATGTGGAGGTGGAGCTAATAGATTGGGAGGCCGATGGGTCAGCCGTGGAGGTTGTGGCAGCGGTAGGAATGGAGGAGGTATGTGCGGTTGAGGTAGCAACTGTACTGGTAAGTGGGGGTGTGGGTGCAACGGTAGTGGTCGAGGAGGTAGATGCCTTAATGGGTATGAGCATGTCATTGGGTCAGTAGAGCATGTTGCATGTTTTAAAAGGTGATGGATCAACTAGAATGGTATAGGTGTGTCCTTCATGTTCAAACTTTACACAACGATGTAAAGTGGAAGGAACGCAACCCATGACACGAATCCAGGGTCTTCCAAGCAACAGGTTATATTGAAATTACCCCTCCAAGATGTAGAATAGCTCTAGAATAGTGCAGGGCCCACGTGAATGTGGAGAATGATGGTGCCTAGTGTAGAGGTGATAACATCATTGAATGAATGCAACATGACAAGATGTTTATGCATGTAATTATCGGGTATGTGCATTTGAGCGAATGCATGGGATGAAATGATGTTAATGCTAGCACCCCATCAATCATTACATGTCGTACACATATATCATCGATGTGGATAGAGATGAAGAGGGTTGGGTCTGGGTCATCTGTTTGGTGTGGTGTGATCTCTTCCTCTGAGAAGCTAAGGGAGGCTACTTGGTGAGTAGGGTGAGGTGTGGATAAAGGTGGCAATTTGGTGAGAGAGGCTACATGATGGGGTGTGATAATGGAGGCTACGGGTGTAGGGTCATTGGGTAAAACCTCAATAGATTGAAGAACCTCCATGAGAGCTTGACGATGGGATTTCGAGGTTTGGATGAGGTCATATAGGGACATTTTGAGGGGATATTGGTGTAATTGTTTGAGCATGGTGTGATGTGTGACCCCATTAGAAATAGGGTATATGGGTCCGCGGATAGTAATCTTAGGTGTGAGTGCAGATGGCATGTTGGGTATAGGTGGGTTGCCTTTTCCTTACCTTTATCCTTCCGAGCACGGGTAGCAAAGAACGTGGACCATGTTTATTTGAGGGGAGTTGGCAAATGGAGAAGGTGTAGGGTGAGTGGTATAATGACATGATAGGCAAAAACCTACCGAGGAGAAAACTCTTGTGGTGAGTGGGCAAGCAACGACATTTAGGTGATGGTGTGGTAAGTTCTCTATTGCGAACCATGTTAATTTCAAATATTTGAGGTGGCTCTAGGAGCTGTGGGGGTGGAGGTCATGGTTGTTGAGAGGTAGTGATGGGAAGGACTGTGGGAATGGGTGTTGGTGAAGTAAGGTCCTCATCGAGAAGGTCGTCATCGTCAAAGTTGGCTTCTTGAGGACACAACTGGTTAAGGATGATTTTCAAAGCCTTATAGTTCTCCACATCATGCCTTGACACATGATGGTAGGCACAAATTGTAGTGTTATCAAACCCTTTTGGCTTGGGTTTGAGGGGGTCATAAGGTATGAGTGGCGGTAATGTGATAACATAAGTCTCAAGGAGGTTGGTTAATATTTTGGCATAGGACCCCGCTAGTGGATCATAATGGGAAGTGAAAGTGGGTTTGGGTGTAGGTGCGGTTGATTGTTAAGGAATGGTCCTTGCAGGAGGGGGAGTGGGTTGAGCCATGGTTTTGGGTGCTGGAGTGGTCTTGGGTGTTGGTCGTGTTTGTTTGGGTAGGGGTATGGTAGATGAACGGGAAGGAGGGTGTATGGTTGCTTTGACTACCTTATTGGAGGGTACGCATTTTTGTTTTGGGTTGCACCTTCTTGGGTAAAGGTGATATGGGTGTACGAGATCTAGAGGGAAAAGCAGATGGGGGAAGAGGGCGAGTTACCCACGGGGATAATGGAGGTGCTATGAAGGTAGATGATGCGGGTTGAGCAGGGGGTGTGAGAGATAGAGACTGAAGTGTAGTGGGTAATGAAGAAGTTGTTGAGGGTATTGGAGGTATGGGTGGTAAAGATGTTGCAGGTGTAGGTGTAAGTCATGTCGGGTGCTTGGGTAGGTTAGAGGTTTGCGAGGAAGGAGTGGGCTGTTGTGTTTTTGGTTTATTGATGGGTGGAAGTTTCTTGATCATGTTGGGAGGTTGAGGTCCTAAAATGGACGGAAAGGGTGAAGGTGATGCAGGTATGATTGACACAGCCGGGGTATGAGTTCTATGGGTTTGGTTCTTGTTTAGGTGTCCGGAGTAGGTTTGGTGTTGACTTTGGAGGATGTAGCTAAATCTAGTTTGATAGGTGGATGAGTAAGGTTGGTGGTTGGGGTGACCCATAAGGTAGTAATATGTTTAGTCGAGGATGTTTCACCCATTTCTTAGATTGTTTCTTTGAAGTGTTGGAAACATAGGGTATGGTAACGAGTGTAGGAGGAATACCTTTTCAAATGTTGGTTGATGGGTTGTTGCATGCTTATGACTTCGAATCCATAGCTAATTGTGAGAGCTTCCTTTTGGCTAGGAGGAACTACCTGTAATGAAAACAAGACCACCAAAAGGAATTAAACAATATGGGCAATGAACTACCTAGCGTGAGCTAGATCCAGAGAGGTATGATACTTCCTAGATGGTCACTGTGAGGTGAGGACCCACTATTGATTTAAAAAAATTAATGCTTTAAACAAAGGAAATCCTATTGTTATTTTAAAATGATTTAGCTATCTCACTTAAAAACAAAATAAGAAAATAGATCTAATCTAATGGATTAGCTAGAATAGAATCCAAAGGTCAAATGGTTGGTTCTGGGTTCAGTAGGTCTGATAAAGGTCTCGGGTAGGTCATAGGTGAGTGAGGGTGAGGTAAAATTAGGTGGGTAGGTCTCTATTTAAGGTTGTGTGGGCAAACATAGAGATCGGTGTCGGTCAGGGGTGACCAACCACGGTTAGGTATAACTGCACCGACATCGTGAGATTTGGAAATGTCACAGAACAGGGTTTTGGCCTCCTTTGTGATTACACAAAGGATTTTGGTTGGTCGGGATGAGGTATTGGGTGACTGGAGTAGGATTTTGTGAGGTTTTAATGAGTCTATGGAGGTGAAAATGTTAGAGAAGGTCAATAGGGAGCAAGATAAACAATGGGTGATAAAATAATGGTGAAATGAAATAAACCAGAGAAGTATGACGTTATACTTACTTGGATTTCGTTCCTGAAGGTTTGTGTATGAAGGATGGAGGTGCTAATGATGGGTTTGAAGGCTGCAAGTGATCACCAACTAAAGAAAAGCTTCTGCATGGGCTGCATGTACACTCCTCTTTACTTGGATAGATCAGATCATGGCTGGGATGGCTATGTAGGAGAAGATGCTCAATCTCCTTCCTTGGATGTGAGTTTTCATTGGAATTGGCTCTCTAAAGATGCGTTATCTCTCTGAGATGTGTTCTTTCTTGTCAACTTTCTTGCTTCTAACTTCCAAGTTCCCCATTCCAACCTTGAGAATAAGGTTGTTTTGGGTTAAAAGGGTAACCGATGGCGGTCCATCTTAGCTGCGGCGATTTGTTAGGGGTAACCGACGTTGGTCAAGGTAGGATTTCCTAGGTTTACTAAAATTAGGGAGATCCTCCTGATTTTCTTGGATCTCGTGTCATTATCCCATGGATTAGACTCGAAACCTCTTGTGAGCGTGAGGGAATGTGGTTAGAGGGAATGTAGGCATTGATTTTTAGGGTTTGGGTAAGTCTTAGTTAGTTATGGTAACTTGCTAAGAATAGGTCTTAGGTTGAGTTGGCTTGGTGAGGTGTCTAAGTGAACTATATGTGTGGATATTATTTAAATAAAATATTTAAATAATAAATATAGTGAGGATAATGCATTAATTTAATTAGATTAATTAAATTAATATTAGTGGGGTGAAGGGGTCATGGCTAGGTAAATGTAATAAAGGGTGCCTATATGTCGAGGGACGAAAGGGGAGTGTGACCTAATTTTAGTGTCTACAGAGGAAGATGATGAAGGTGTGGGTTTGGATTTAGATGTATGTTAGGTTATGGGTAAGGGAGTATGTTGAGCGGTCATTAAAGAGGGTTATGAAAGAAGTAGTGATAGAGGTGGTTGTGCTCGGTTAACCGGCCCGAATATTTTTAGGTAGATAGTGGAAGTATCAACAATTTGTTAGGTTGTGGAGCCTATTTTTCATGTGTGAAAGTGTTCAAGACTCGTACACTAAAGTAATTGTACACTTTTCATGTATCCTCAAATGGGCAGCACCAAATTTTTTTTTTTTAAGCCATAAACTTTTTTTTACCTCGAAAAATGCACTCGACATATCGGGAAACGTGCTTTTCTCATATGGGCGATTTTTTTGACCCATAGGTTTATGGGAGGTTTTGCCCATGGTTTTGATACCCACGGTTTTGTAAAACTACTTAAGCAGATTATCTATTTATATGGTCTTATGCATATGATAGATGGACAAGCAAATGTATGTAGATGTGTTTTGAATTGGGTGTGAATTCTGTGAGAGTTTGTTGAGCATAGCCCAAATGGATCCGGGTATTCAGATTGAGAGAGCGGTGGCTTGTAATAAAAATATGAGCAAGTGATTCTTGGTGGACGTAGCCCAAATTAGGTGAACCACATTAAATATCGTTCTCTATGTTGTGTTATTTTATTCGCAATTTTATTTGAGATCCAGTAATAATTTCGCATATTAGTTTCTACCGTTGTGATTTCGTGAGGGATTATTCCGCATATTTTATCACTTATTTCCTAACACAAGCGACATCTACATTTGTGTTGAAACAGGAAGCAGAAGACACCCCCACAATAAGGCTCTATCCACATAATCTAGGCGATCGGCCAAATGTGAGAATGACACGTCTATAGGTGATGTTGATGAGGACCCAATGGCTATTCCCATAAAATGTGTCTTAGAGATGAGAAATTTGTTAGCTTCAGCTTCCGTGGGTAAGAGAGCCGAAAGTAGGTCTACAGGATCTTGGGTAGCTGATGGAGAATGTTCGCCTAGAGGAAAAGGCATCTCTACTGGATCTTTGATAGGTGGAGGAGAAAATGGGTGCTCCTCTGTAGGTGGAGAAGATGATGGGTGCCCCTCTGTGGGTGGAGGTGATGATGGGTGCTCCTCTGTGGGTGGAGGAGATAAACAAGTATCTTCCATGGACTGAAGAAGTACTATGGGTGATGGTTCCCTAGGTGGAGAAGTAAAAGGTGAAATGGTCTCGATATTAGTGAAGGGCTCCTCCATGAGTGAGGAAGGAGGTGAAAGGTGTTCCTCTATGGGTGGAGGAATAGGTGAGGTAGGTTCCAATGCAGAAGGAGGATTTCAAGCTAGAATTTCCTCTATGGAAGGAATATGGGGTAATTGGGAAGCAATAGGTGCATCACTAAAAATAGCGTGGACCTCGCGGGTATGGCTATCATGAGTTGAGGTCTCACCGGTTTGATCAGATGAAGGGGCATGATTGGGAAAGGGTTTCTTGAATATGTGTAGGTTTTGATTGGTAGTGCATTAGGATTATCCATAGTTAACTCACCTTTCTTGAGCATTTCTTGGAAAATATTTTTGAAAGTGATGCAATTTCTATCACTATGACCCTTTACTCAATGATAGTTACAAAAGTCACGTTCTTTATACCATGCGGGCATGGGCGAGAAGGGTCAAAACCAAAGTGTGTGGTTTTATAGGTGGAAGGTTTGATGGCCCAGCTTTGATGATCTTTTCTAAGATGAAGAGTAAGGCCCCTAATTGAGGTGTATTTCCGTTGTTCGTTTGAATTGAAAAGTTTGGATGGGTGAGAGATTAGATGAGGGGGTAGCCTAATTTGATGGATGAGCCAGACCGGCTTGGAGTACCACTGTGTTAGCGGTGCTCTTAGCTTTTGAATAATTTCTCTATGGTTTGGAAGAAGAAGAGGTATCATTCGACTTAAATGTCAAATTATTATTGTGTAATTGGATTTTCTTCTCTTCGATGTCATGAATCTCTAACTTTCGTGCCATGGTGAATACTTCATCAAATGTTTGGAAAGTTTGAACCTGTAGGGTCGATGAGATGTGTCTAAAGACAAAGCCCACATGAAGAACTCGACGAGTTCGGTTTGTGGTAGTTGGAAGGTGAGTTGATTGATCAGGCTACACTAAAGCAAGTGACAAAATCTATGATAGATTCGTCATCATACTGATGCGTGGAGTATAGGTTAGTCATGGTAACCTTCTTGACGATATTAATGGAGAAGTGATCTAAGAAGGCTTAGGCTACCTGATTAAATGAAAATATAGAGTGTCTAGGTAACCCACTATACCAATCTAACATAGGTCCAATCAGAGACATGGGAAAGGTCCTTAAGAAAAACATCATCATGGGCGATTAGGTAGCACCCGTGTTTGAATGACCACAAATGTTGTTACGGGTCTTCCTTGCTATTGAAACGGTTGAATTTAGGCATTTCCTAATGCATGGGGTATGGGCGAATAGGAATGGATGGGTGGATAGGCTCGTTGCAAATTTCATCGTAGGTGAGGGTGTTGTGGGAGCCAGAAACCGATGCTTCCAATGTCTGCATCTTGTCCATCATTAATTTGATTAGGTCGTTGGTAGGTTGTGATGGTTGGGTGCCTCCTGTAGCGTAAGAGGGTTGGTGTTGGGCATATAACAAGGGTGGCATTCCAATATATGGTGCTTGCCGTGTAGGTAGATTGAGAAGGAGGTAGTGAAATAGGGGGTACATACCCAAAATGAATAACAAATGAAACAAGAGGCTACTGATAGTACGTATATGGAGGTGGAAGGGTCATGGTGACCCTAGTGGCAATGGGGGCTAATGATTGGGGAATAGAAAGGACCACATTTTGAAAGGGGGTGGGGGTCACCGACACGGGAGGTGGTTGTGTAGCCACGGGTATATGCGAGACAATAGGGGTGGATGAGGTTGTGTTTTGAGTGGTTGTCAAAGGTATGGTGGATGTGGCGGGTGCAATAGATGTAGCGGGTGTAATAGATGTAGCAGACACTGCAGTCATAGTGGGTATAGGACCTAGCTGTGAAACGACTGGGGGCAAGGTAGATGCCAAGAACATGTGCGGAGCAAGATGGGGCTGACGTAGGAGTGGGAGTGAGAGTCAGGGGGATAGATACAAGCATGCCATATATCAACTGACCCGAGGCATCTCGAGTGGACGAGTGGGAAAGGTAAAATTGCAAGGCGGCAGGGTTTTGGTCAAGGAGTCATGTGAACTCCTCATCTCTCGGTAGTAATAGTGATAGGTTGGATATGATCCATGGTGGGTGATAAAATGGAAGGTGGTGAAGGGCTAGGTGGGAGTGGTTGACAACTGGTATGGAATACGAGGGTGCTAGCTTGTCGACGTGTCAGTACCATGTGAATAGGTACTGATCAGGTTGGGTTACCTTTCTGTAAATGACATAGAAATACAACGGGAATAGGAAGAACATGCGGTAATAAATGGATTAGGTACCAAATGTTAGCTGGAAAGTGGCACAGATAATCGATTCCGGTCAGGGAAGATCAATACGATTACTGAGTAACCGCTGCCGGTCACTGTGGGAAATGGGCAGTTGGTCAAAAACAAGGTATAAGGCCAAATTTGATAGGTATGCCAAATACTGATGAGATTTACAAGGTCAATGGGAATGATAGTAGTGACAGGGACTCTAAATAGTTGAAGAAGGTGAATAAATGTCCTTTTGGGTAGGTTAACCAAAAGGACCTGGAACCAACGCCGGTTGGGTATAACCGACGATGGTCAGAGGGTAACTGATAACGGTCGTTGGACCAACACCGGTCACTGTGAAATTAAAACAGTGATGAAATAAAAGTGGTTGTGAATTAAAATTTGATGTGGAATCAAACCCAAAATTTTGAGAATGATGAGAATGTGGTCCAGGCACACTCAGAAGAAGCCATAATACACCAACTATGATGAGGAGCATGCAAGGAGAAATAAGAAGAATGAAGAACGTGACCTCTCACCTCAAAATGCAAGCCAAACAAAAACACTAAAAAAATGTGATCCTAAGAGTGCCTTTTCTATTATGTTTGTTTAGCTTATGCTATTTAAGGACTGACTCATGAACTGTAGAATAGAATTTTTTTGGTGAGGATGACTTCCTACAAAGAAGGAGATCTAAAAGGTGAGGTTTTAGGTATGTTATGGTGGGGGTGGGCTTCGCTCTGAAGTATGACTCGATAGAGTAGTGAGCTGGGGAGTACCTCAATCCTCATATCAGTGTGATTGTTGACAGGCATTCCCTAGGAAAGATGTTGTTTAAGAATATGTATTTGTTTTGAATTTGTGCAATTTGGTAAGACTTAGAGAGAGAGGAGAGATGTGCTTTCTATGATTCATTTTTCAACCATCAACTGGGAATGACTTCCAGCGTATAGGTTTCCCTCAATTAATGTGAGCTAATGTGATAAATCAAAATGAAATGCAATGATTTTTAAGCCCAAATCAAAATATGAAGTTTGATGACACAAATAGATGAAGAGGAAGAGGGATGCTCTTTCACTAAAATGCAGAAAACAAGAAGAAATGGTTCTTTTTAAGTACACCAAAAGAAAGGTTTCTTTTAGAGAAAATAGAAAGAAAAAGAAGGTTACCAAGGAAGAAAATTAATGTGTATGCTTTTCAGAAGGGAAACAAACACACAACTTTTCCTAGGAATGAATAAAATGCAAGGAACCCCGAATGGGTCCCACCGGGCATGCCAAAATGTTTCACCTGATTCTTAGATGTTTCTTTGAAAATGAAGAAACAGATAGGGTAATGGGCGTAGGAGGAATACCTGTTGAAATGATGGTTGATAGGTTGTTGCGCGCATGTTGACTCCTTGATCCACAACTAATTGTGAGAGCTTCCTTTTGGCTGGGAGGAACTACCTGAAATGGAACACAAGACCACCAAATAAAAGTTAAATAATATGTGCAGTGAACTACCTAGCGTGTGCTAGATCCTGGGAAGTGTGATACTTCCTAGATGGTGTCAATCCACTGTTTAAAAAAATTAATGTTGGTAATGAAGTAAATCCTATTGTAATTAAAATGATTTAGGTATCTCATTTAAAACACAATAAGAAAGATCTAATCTAACATGCTAGGTTAAAATAAGATCCGAAGGTCAAGTAATTGGTTATGGGTCTCTGTAGGTCTAACAGAGGTCTTAGGTAGGTCACAGGTGATTAAGGGTGATGTAGGGATAGGTGGGTAGGTCACATTTGCAGGGGTGTATTGATAAATATAGAGACCGATACCGATTAAGGACGATCGACGTCGGTTGGAGAGAACCGGTGCCGATTCATCGTGGAGAACTGGGAATGCCACAGAATGAGCTTTGGATCTCCCTTATGATTACACAAAGGGCTAGGCTGGTCGGGGTGAGGTATTAAGGGGCTTGGATGGGATTTGATGAGGGTTTTATAGGTATCTGGAGGGGTGAGTATTAAAGGAGGTCAATGGGTGGCTAGGAGAACAAAGGATGAAGATACAATAATTAAATGAATGAACCAGAGGAGTAAACTATTCTACTTACTTGAAATCTGGTTCTGGGTGCCTGTGAGTGATGAATGAAGGTGTTGGTAAGAGGTTGAATGCTGTTGAGGATCACCAAACGTTGGAAAGCTCTTGCATGGGCTGCATGTGCATTCCTTTTTTCCTGGTTGGATCAAATCTATGCTGGGTGGTTCGTTGGATGAATGTTGGATGTCTGTGCAAGAGAAAATGCTTGATCTCCTTCCTTGCATGCGTGTTCTCATGGAAACTTGTTCTCAAAAGATGTGTTATCTCTCAGGAATCCACCAACCTTTTGCCAACCTTGAAAATAAGGTTATTTTGGGGGTTAAAAGGTGACCGACAGTGGTTCGGCTTAAATGGTGGTGATTAAGGGTAACCGATGTCGGTTAGGGCAGGATTTCCTAGGTTTACTAAACTAGGCAGATCCCCTTGATTTTCTAGGATCTCATGTCGTTAACCCGTGGATTAGACTGGAAGCTTCTTGTAAGTATGCGGGAAGGTGGTTAGAGGGAATTTAGGCATTGATTTTTAAGGTTTGGGTAAGAGTTAGTTAGTTATGACAACTTACTAAGAATAGGTCTTAGGGTGAGGTGGCTTGATGAGGTGTCTAGGTGAGGTGGATGTGTGGGCATTATCTAAATTAGGCTATTTAAATAATAAATATGGTGAGGATAATGAATTAATTTAATTTTAATAATTAAATTAATATTATAGTGTGGTGAAGGGGGCCATGGCTAAGTAAATGTGATGCAAGTGTTTATTTGTCGAGGGACCAAAAGGGAGTGTGACCTAATTTTAGTGTCTATAGGTTTTTGCAAAGGGAAAACCGTGAAGGGAGAAGATGATGAAGATGAATGATTGGGAAGTTGGGACCAAAAATGTCACTCCGCGTGATAAGATCCAACAATGATGTTTGTGATTTCTTTAATGAGGGATACTAGGAGTGTTTTCTTATCAAGAGTAATATTATCTCCAATCTTGATGATCATGGTGAGCTCATACTCGATAAGTGACTGTGAATTATCTTTCAACATGGATTTTATATGTGGGATCTTGAGTTCCCTATCCATAGATTTCTACACTTTTTCCATACTTGATGGTTACGTTGGGGTGCATTCTTGAATCACGTTTGATTTGTAGATTTTTGGTTATTGGATTTGTTTGGAGCTTTGGAGCTCTTCGGATTTTGGATTTTAGCTTGATGAAGAAACTGTTTATGTTTCATACCAACTAATGCATGATTTTTCTGATCCCGAGAAGTGGGAGAAGAAATTGGATGTTTAGGATTGATGATATGACATTAAGGATGATGGTGGGCTTGCCACAATTTTTGATAGAAGGATGATATGATGGACGAAGAGGATATGGTCCAAGGATTGAAGAGGATGGGCTACCGGGAGGTGAGCCACAGATAAAAGATGAAGGGCTACTAGGATGTGGCCCAAGTATAGAAGATGAAAGGCTACTAGGACGTGGCCTAAGAATAGAGGATAAAGGGCTATCAGAGGTGACCCACAAATAGAAGATGAAGGGATATTAGGAGGTGGCCCACATATAGAATAAGATGATGGGATCCTAGAAGGTGACCCAAGGAGAGATTACAATTGAGGAATCATGATATGTAAGGAATGATTGGGTGATGAGAGGATAGGTCATGGATCAATGAGACCCATGTGTTTCTCCATTTAATGGGAAATGTGAAGATGGAAGAACAAGAGGAGGATCAAGTTTGATGATCTTAGGATATTTCCTATTTTCTAATGAAAGGACTCAACCTATTCTCCACATTACGTGGAAACATTAAGGTCAAAAGAGAATCCTTTCTTGTGATCCTCTAGAAGAATATCATCATGCAACCCCATGAAATATTCGATTGCTTCTTCATTCTGAAAGAAATCAATTAGTATGGGTCATTGTTGGTTAATAATAGTAGGTTGATTGGAAGAAAGGGGTCCAATAAGTGTTGAAGATTTAGAATATGTTTGATGATGGATATGATGGGAAGGTTTGACCTTATTGTGTCCACAAATAAATTGGATAGTGCTTCAAAAATATATCTTAGCACATCGTTTCTTGTGAATGGTTTGATGTGGAGGAAAACATCAATCTTTAGAAGATCGATAAGGATATGGTAAGATATGGTTGAAAGGGCTTGACGGCCAAAGAGAGATTGGATTTTGATTGATAGAACTATGACTTTAGAGATAAAGTAGATTTGGATTTGGCTATCTCGTGAGTTGAAGAAGATGTGGATTTGGGAAAGGTTGGTATAGGTTTTCCTAGAAGACAATATAATGTAGGTAGACTAAGAGGATCATATATAAATTCAATAGATTGCGCGTAGGGGTTGATTTGGATGATTGATTATAACCCTTATCAAGATATACGAGACTTCAAATTTTTGATTGTATCCCTCAAAATCACTCTAATGGATTTATTTAGGTCTTCATAACCCTTTAGACCTTCACTTGTTTTACAACTTCTAGGTCTTGAAGAATATTCAAGTATTCTTAACTATCCTTCATTACTCATATCTCTCCATAAAAATTCTTGAAACTTATCTCTTAACAATATGATTTCATGAATTAGATTAGGACAATAATCATATACCTCAATCATCTTTATTGTCCTTCTCATAGTTGTGTCAAGTCTTAACAATTAGTAACATACCTACAACACACCCCATTACTACTTCTATTAGATGATGAATGCCTCTATGAATCCTAATAGAGACACCCCAGCTTCTTAGGGAACTTAGAACACCATGAATTTAGGAGATTACTAAATCTCCATCATATTCTCACTTGAGACCGATAATTTGTCTTTAGTATCCTTTGTGTCTTCTTGATTGGATTTACGATCCTTATTCTCCTCCTCTATTTGTATTATTTTCGGACACACGTCTTTCTTAGAATACTTCAACCTCGGCTAATTCTTGATCATGACAAACAATCCATCATTTCTTGTATGCAGTCGGGACTAGGCTTGACTATCTTGGTTTCATCCTTCTTAACCTTGTCTATAAAATATTTCTTCTTAGTGTCTTTGCTCATTATTCACTTCATTCATAGGTTTGACAATTTGATGTACACCTTATTATCTTGTCTTTTGAACACTCTTATCCTATCTAGGTGCTTTAAACCTTGTTTTGTCTTGATGATCGTTGTCCACTCAAAATTCCCTGTCGATAAAAGTAAAAAATTTCAAAATTTTGAGTTTAAGTGTCCATAAGTCGTGAAATTGAGAAAAATCTGTGTTTTGGGTCATTTTGTTCCTTTTTCGGATCGGACATTTTTGTCCCACGTGTCCCAAGTTCCAGTTGTTCCATTTCCCGGGCCGAAATCGGAGTTGTTCCATTTTCGGTCGGAAATTTTCGTCCCAACTGTCCCAAAGTCAAAAAGTGCAAGTTGGAACCTTTTCGGCCGAAACTCCCAAACCGCGTACTTCGCTCTTGCATGTCCCAAATAGCCCAAGTAAAAAAGTGCAAGTCATTCCATTTTCGGCCGAACCGGCCGAACCGCGTACTCCGGAACTTTTTGTCCCAAATGTCCCAAGTTCAAATGGGCCTTTTTTTTCCTTTTCGGCCGAACCGGCCGAACCGCGTACTCCGGAACTTTTTGTCCCAAATGTCCCAAGTTCAAACGGGCCTTTTGTTCCATTTTCGGCGGTCCGCCCGAACCGCGTACTTCGCGCTTTCCTGTCCCATCTGTCCCAAGTTAAAAGGTGTGCTCTGTTCCATTTTCGACCGAACCGCCCGAGTCGCACACTTCGCACATTTTTGTTCCAACTGTCCCGAAGTCAAAAAGTGCGCTCTGTTCCATTTTCGGCCGAAACGCCCGAGTCGCGCACTTCGCACATTTTTGTTCCAAGTGTCCCGAAGCCAAAAGTGCGAGTTGTTCCATTTTCGGCCGATTCACCGAACCGCGTCTTTCGCACATTTTTCCCGAGTGTCCCAACATGCATTTGTGCGTCTTCTCCCTGTTTCGCCCGAACCGGCCGAGCCGCGTGTTTCGCGCATTCGCGTCTCACATGTCCCTAGCGAACCAAAAGCCATTCATACTTGGTTTTTTCCGCTCTACCCGAATATGCTTTGTTTTTTCAAACTGGTATGAAGATCAAGTTTCAGGAACAGGAACAAATTTCGCCGCTCGAGTCTGCCATTGAAGAAGCTAATAATGATTATCATACTCACGTCGAGTTTGATAAAGAGATAGAGGAATGTCTTGGATTTTGGACGCAGCCTTCGGCCAGCACGTCAGACCTCGTGGCAGGGACATAGCTGAGGCGTTAGAGAGATTCTGACAGCGGTTTCTGAAGTCAGTGGGTCCCTCTCAGCGACTGGCCACCTGTCTTCTTCTCCTTGTTCTTTTCTCCTCTTCCCTTTCTTTTCCGTTTTCTTTGTAATAGGTTGAGGTATTGCGGTTGGCAGTCCTTAACGGTTCTTGATTAAAGAAACGGTTACGAAGGGTAACTGATTTGTAATCTATATAACGGCATTTCTACGCCACAGGTAAGGGAGAGAACTTGGCGTATTTTCTGGGAGTGTAAATAGATCATAAAGAAATCAATACAGAGGACTTTCCTTTCTTTGTCTATCTGATCCCTATTTTCCTAAGCTTTCATTTATTTTCCTGGTGAAGATCATTTATCCCAAATTCGTTAGTCTCACCGATTGACTCTGCAAGCACGGTGATCTTGTACAACCAAGAAGGAACTTTGTTTCCTTGATAATGAATCTGTGTTACGTTAAGAAACTTTGTGTTCTGGCAGATGCTATTTACAGAACTTTGTGTCTTTGAATTCCATCTTATTTGTCCGATACGAATGATCTTGTTTTCAATCCACTGTGACTTCGCAAACATAAAGAATTACTCTGATATCTATAATTCCGCATGTTTGCCTTTCTGCTCTTTTCCGTACTCTCATTTCCTCAGTCCTTTTGTAACTGATGATCCTTGTGGAAAACACTTTCGTAATATCCAAGTTCAACCATAAAATCATGTTTTGTATATTTGTAAATAAGTTCGTTTCTGAATAAGGGAACCTCTCCCATTAAAGAGGAGGGACTTCTTGTCCCCAAACTGTTGCTCTTCTTAAAAGTCCTATTTGACGACCAACGAGTTTTGGCGACTCATTTGAGGGAAAATCACATTCCAGTTCTGTAATTTTCGATCATCTTTTGATCTGGCGACTCCGCGTTTTACTCGAGGGAGAAGGACCCTTGGTATTGAAGACTCTCAGTTTCAGCTTTTGGAGCAGCAGGGTTTTCCTCTTCCTTCCACAAGAAATAGAAGGACTCGTTCGACAAGCACACCACCTGTTCAAGAAAGAAGTCCTGCGGGTGGTATTCCTTCAGAGCCAGCTAGCCCTAATCTTCAAGCTTTGATTCTTGCTGGTGTTACAGTTCCTCTCCAAGCCGTTTTTCAAAGAATGGCGGCACCATTACCATGGGGTCATCGTGTCGGGCCCCTGGCCCTTGCTCAGCCTCTGCATGAGTTACCCAGAGGTAACCGGAAGAACTTCCCCAAATTCAAAGGCGATGGCAAAGTGCATCCTGACGAACACATCGCAGCCTTCATTGTTGCATGTGGAGTTCTGGGAGTCGAACATGAAGACGTCTCCGTAAGGAACATTCGTTGAGGCGTTACTGAGACAATCTTTGCTGATTGGTTCTACCACCTTCCGGCTAACGCTATCACCGACTGGACCACAATGAGAACTCAGTTCGAAAACCGTTTCAAGCCGGCAGAAGATGTGCATGCTTTGCTTGCCCAAATTTCTCAGATAAAGAAAGATTCGCAAGAACCTATGAGAGAGTTTGTGGCCCGATTCAACAGACTGATCAACAAAATTCCTGCAAATACTCGGCCTGTTGATCAAATTCAAAAGTGTTTCTTCCTGAATGCTCAATCGCCCAAAGTTAGTTATGCACTAAGAAGGGCTAATCTCGCAACATTAGTCGAGGATCAAACTCTTGCTGTTAGTATCGAGGATGACTTAATCATGTCAGGGAAGTTGAGAAGAGACCCTCCCAAATCCAAGTCTGCTGCTTCTTCCTCCTCCACTCCTGGACCTAACACTGATCCATTAGTTCAGAAACTTGCAAATGATCTTATTGCTATAAAGAAACAACTGGCTCAGCACGCTCCTTATGCAGACGTTCCGAGGAGAAATTTCCAGCCCAGGAATCGTTTGCCTGCTTCTCAAACAAGATTAGCACTTGAAGGACCTCCTGTTAGAGTCCCTGTCAATGCGACCTGCGAGGTGGAAGAACCAGATGATGATGAAGATAACGAAGCTTGCGAAGAGTTTGCGAGAGAATTTGATGATGAGGCAGAGGAACTTGAGGGATCTCGAGTGAATTTCTTTACCACTGAGGGCATTGATGATTATGATGAAGTGGTAGCAGACATGAACAGTGAATCTTTTGCTGTCATGACTCGAGAACAGACAAAGCAGAGGGAGAAGGTGACCCAGCCACCTAAGAAATCCAAGGAGCAGTCGGCAACTATCCCTGTAATTGCAAGAAGAGGATCTCCTATCCCTACTTCGTCTACACCAAAGGTGAGTCCTATCAATCCAGTTACCAAAGTTGCTTCTTCTTTTTCTCCTAAAGTTGATAAGCCTAGAATTCCAAATGATGATGGCCCGTCCACTTCTGGATCCTTTGATATTGTTGATCACCTGAAAAAGACCAAGGTACAAATCTCAGAAGCTGAATACTATCAAACCCATCCCAAAGCTTTTGCCAAGATGATTCAATTTGTTAATTCCCATTCCAAGACCACCTCTAAAGGTCTTTTGCCTACTCCTTCTTCTGCACCACAGCCTAGCCTGGTAGCTGCTGTCACCTCTCCTGGTGACAAAATTAAACCTTTTTATGTAACACTTCTTATAGCTGGCCATAGGCTCAGTAATTGTGTCATTGACTCAGGAGCCTCAGATAATGTAATGCCTGCTAAAGTAGCTCATGCTTTAGGCCTGACCCTCACTCGCACTTATGGATCCTGTTACTCCATGGAAAGCAAAGAAGTGCCCCTGGTCGGGAGGATTAAAGATGCACAAGTGGCTTTTGCTGCCTTGCCTGAAAAGAAAGTGTTGGCTACTATCTTAGTAGCAGATATCCCTCCTTCATACGGGATGTTGCTAAGTAGGAACTTCTGCAAAGATGTGGGTGGAGAAATCCAAATGGACTGGTCGCATGCACTCGTGCCTGTCAATGGACAAATGAAGAAGTTGTTGCCCGAGAAGCAGTCTGAGTATATTGTGTAGAAAACAGATGATCCTAGAGCACAAATACTCTATGAGGATATGGGTCATGGCAATTACATGATTATGTCCCCTGATGAAATCCAACTTCCCAGAATGTCACCTAAAGATCCTAATGGTATTTGGATTTTAGAATTTGATGGAAGTTGTTCCTCGGCTGGTTCTGGAGCTGGTGTTCTGCTGGTGTCACCGGAAGGTGTCCTTCATCCTTTTTCGTTTAAGTTGCAGTTCGAAAACACTAATAACACAGCAGAGTATGAGGCTCTCATTCTTGGACTGCAAGTGGCCAAAGAACAAGGTGTGAAGAATCTTCTGGCTCGTGGTGATGCAGAATTAATTGTAAAGCAAGTCAGGAGCCTTTATCAAGTAAAAAATGGAAGGCTGAAGCATTACCGGAATCAAGTCTGGGATTCTATTGAATTCCTGGATGCTTTCTCCATTGAAGCAGTGCCTAGGGAGATGAACAGCAGGGCTGACTCACTAGCTGTCTCAGGATCTCTACTAATTCCTCATCCTGATTTCTCTCAGGATAAGTTCACTATTGAAATGGTCCATCGGCCTAGTGTACCTGACAATACCAATAACTGGCAGGTTTTCAATGATGATCAACATTTGCTTTCCTTCCTGGAACTCAAGGGCAATTTCGAACAACTGTATTTTGAGGGAAGTGACAACCTACCTCGTGAGAGTGTGCCCTTTGACAAAGCAGTCGCCCAAGGGGAAGAAACAGGTCAAGACGGATGCATCAATCTCAAAGGAAACAAGATTCCTAAAGGGTTGGTAAGTTTGGAGGAACTATTTGATAAGCATGACAGGTATGTGAAATCTAGAGCTTCTTCTGGGCCTCAGCAATCAGCTGAGTACGATAAGATTGACATTGGGAGTTCTTCTGACCCCAAGCTCGTGAACATTGGAAAATGTTGCACAGCAGATGAGAGGAGAAAAGCAATTGATCTTTTGAAGAGGTATAAGGATGTTCTCGCTTACTCTTATGAAGATTTGAAAGCTTTCAAACCAAAAGATATGCAGCACTCTATTCCTCTGAAGCCTGGAATCAAGCCTTTCAAGCAGAAACAGAGACAATACAACCCCAAAGTAGCTGACACCATCTTTCAGGAGATACAGAAGTTGTTGAAGGCTAAAATTATTTTTCCCATTCACCATTCAACATGGATTGCAAATATTGTGCCTGTTAGGAAGAAAAATGGTGAGATCCGCATCTGTGTTGATTTCAGAAACCTGAATCAGGCTTCTCTGAAGGATAATTACCCTTTGCCTATGATGGATCAAGTATTGCAAGCAGTAACAGGATCTGAAATGTTATCTATGCTTGATGGGTTTTCTGGATATAATCAGGTAGAGGTGGATACTGTAGATCAACATAAAACGGCTTTCACTACTCCTTGGGGTACCTTTGCCTACAAGAGAATGCCTTTTGGGCTTATTAATGCTGGTGCAACTTTCCAGAGAGCTATGGATCTGGCCTTTGGGAGTTTGAAAGGGAAATGTATTGTCATATATCTTGATGACCTGACAGTGTTTTCAAAGACAAGAGCGGATCATTTTGATCACCTAGAAGCAGTTCTGTTGAGATGCAGAGAGCATGGAATCTCTCTGAACCCTAAAAAATCTGTCTTTTGTGTCACTGAGGGAAAACTACTAGGGCACATTGTCTCCAAGGATGGTATTAAGATTGACCCTGAACGAGTACAAGCTATCCAGCAAATTCCTCTCCCAACCAGCAAGAAGGGCGTGCACTCCTTCTTTGGTAAGATAAATTTCTTGAGAAGATTCATCCCTGATTTTGCAGAGTTAACTTTGAATATTTCTCAGATGATGAAAGGGAAGCAAACATTCGGTTGGTCCTCTGAGGGAAATGAATCCTTTGAAGGTATTAAGAGAGCTATCGCTAAAACTCCTGTTTTAGCCTGTCCTGATTTCAGCAAAGATTTCATCATCTATTGCTATGCTACAGATAATACCTTGGCTGCTGTGTTAACTCAAGAAGACTCTGATGAGCATGAGATACCAATTGCGTTCATGAGCTATATTCTGAAGGATCATGAGTTAAAATACACCATGATGGAGAAGCATGCTTTTGCAGTGGTCAAAGCTGTCAAGCAGTTTCACTTTTACATCCTCAACTCTCACTCCATGGTGTTGGTTCCAGATACCACTGTTAAGTCAATTCTCACACAACAAGAATTTGGATCCAAGAGAGGGAATTGGGTTGCTAAGGTCCAAGAGTATGACATTGACATTAAGCCGACCAAGCTGGTTCGTGGAAAAGGTCTTTGTGAGCTCATTGCTGAAGGAGCTAAACATGAGTTGCTGGAAAAGAAAGTTGACCTTCCCTACATTACATTCCTTAGTTCGGTTGTGAATGGTATGCGACATCGCCCATTTTCTCACCTATGGGAATGCCCCTCTCATTTAACTACCAAAGAAAAGAGGGAATTTATTAAATTGAGATCAGTACAATATGTATTATGGGAAAATGCTTTGTTCAAGCGTGGCTTAGATGGGAGATTTTTGAAGTGTGTGGACAAGGAACAACAGAGAAAATTGCTCTCAGCTTTTCATGATCAAGCATGTGGAGGGCACTATTCATCAACGGTCACAGCACATAAGATACTCCGTGGAGGGTACTACTGGCCTTCTTTGTTCAGAGATGCATCCAAGTGGGTGGAGAAATGTGAGGCTTGTCAGACCTTTGTGGGAAGACCTAAATTGGCTTCTTTGCCTCTCAAGCCAGTTGTGATTGAGGAACCATTTCAACAGTGGGGTTTGGACTTCATTGGTACACTTAATCCTGCTTCTAGTGCTGGTCACACTCATGTGCTAACTGCCACTGACTACTTCACCAAATGGGTGGAAGCTATTCCAGTTAAGAGCACTACTTCTGAAGTGGTATGCAGCTTCATCAAAGAGAACATCTTGGTAAGGTATGGTGTACCTAATAAGATCGTAACAGATAATGCCTCGAACTTCTCTTCAGCTGAGATAATGGACTTCTGCTATGGGTATGGCATTTCTTTGTCTCACTCTTCAGATTACTACCCTCAGGGCAATGGACAAGCAGAATCTACTAACAAAAATTTGGTGACTATTATCAGAAAGTTAGTAAATGAGTCTCAACGAAACTGGCACAAGAAGCTCTATGACGCTCTTTGGGCAGACAGGGTTACACCAAAGAGAGCTATTGGGATGTCTCCTTTTCAAGTGGTATATGGAGTAGAAGCTCAATTGCCAGTGACAGTGGAACTGCCGGCCTTGCACCTAATGAAGGCCATTGAAGATACTGTTTTCAGAGATGCCCTGGACAAGAGAATTATGTACCTGCACAAGCTGAATGAAGACAGATTGGAGGTTGCTGATAGGATATCTGTTCACCAGCAGAAGGTAAAGGTCCTGTTTGACAAGAAAGCTAGGTTCAGAGATTTCCAAGTTGGAGACACTGTATTGCTATGGGATAAAAGGCATGAACCTCGTGGCAGCCATGGAAAGTTCGATTCCCTGTGGCTCGGACCTTTCAAGATCAGGCACTTTGCTGGTGAGAACTCCTTTTATCTTGATTACATGGATGGTTCTTCTCTCCCACTTCCTTATAGTGGGCAGTATCTCAAGTTGTTCAAGTCCTAGGTGATTAGGGAGCCCCTTGTATATTCTGTACAGTGCTTTTGCTTCTGCGTTTTGGCGTGTTTCCCTTCCTCCTTTTGTTTTGGTGTGTTGCCCTCTGTATTGGTCTGTTCTTGACTCCGTTGCCCAATGGATAAGGCACTGGTCTACTTCCACTGAGTTTGTCTAAGTTCTTGCCTTGCCTCATTCCTTGAATTATGCCAAGTCATCCCCAGAAGGAGCCAGCTGTTGTCCACTCAAAATTCCCTGCTCTGATAAAAGTAAAAAATTTCAAAATTTTGAGTTTAAGTGTTTTTCTCTTAAGTGCATAAGTCGTGAAATTGAGAAAATCTGTGTTTTGGGTCATTTTGTTCCTTTTTCGGGCCTGTCGGACATTTTTGTCCCGCGTGTCCCAAGTTCCGAAGTGCGTTCTGTTCCCCGATCGGCCGAAATCCCCGAAGTTGTTCCATTTTCGGGCCCGTCGGAAGTTTTCGTCCCAACTGTCCCAAAGTCAAAAAGTGCAAGTTGGAACCTTTTCGGCCGAAACTCCCGAACCGCGTACTTCGCTCTTGCATGTCCCAAATAGCCCAAGTAAAAAAGTGCAAGTCGTTCCATTTTCGGCCGAACCGGCCGAACCGCGTACTCCGGAACTTTTTGTCCCAAATGTCCCAAGTTCAAACGGGCCTTTTGTTCCATTTTCACCGAACTGCCGTCCCGCGTACTGGAACTTTTTGTCCCAAATGTCCCAAGTTCAAACGGGCCTTTTGTTCCATTTTCGGCCGGTCCGCCCGAACCGCGTACTTCGCGCTTTCCTGTCCCATCTGTCCCAAGTTAAAAGGTGTGCTCTGTTCCATTTTCGGCCGAACCGCCCGAGTCGCGCACTTCGCACATTTTTGTTCCAACTGTCCCGAAGTCAAAAAGTGCGCTCTGTTCCATTTTCGGCCGAAACGCCCGAGTCGCGCACTTCGCACATTTTTGTTCCAAGTGTCCCGAAGCCAAAAGTGCGAGTTGTTCCATTTTCGGCCGATTCACCCGAACCGCGTCTTTCGCACATTTTTCGTCCCGAGTGTCCCAACATGCATTTGTGCGTCTTCTCCCTGTTTCGCCCGAACCGGCCGAGCCGCGTGTTTCGCGCATTCGCGTCTCACATGTCCCTAGCGAACCAAAAGCCATTCATACTTGGTTTTTTCCGCTCTACCCGAATATGCTTTGTTTTTTCAAACTGGTATGAAGATCAAGTTTCAGGAACAGGAACAAATTTCCGCTCGAGTCTGCCATTGAAGAAGCCAATAATGATTATCATACTCACGTCGAGTTTGATAAAGAGATAGAGGAACGTCTTGGATTTTGGACGCAGCCTTCGGCCAGCACGTCAGACCTCGTGGCAGGGACATAGCTGAGGCGTTAGAGAGATTCTGACAGTGGTTTCTGAAGTCAGTGGGTCCCTCTCAGCGACTGGCCACCTGTCTTCTTCTCCTTGTTCTTTTCTCCTCTTCCCTTTCTTTTCCGTTTTCTTTGTAATAGGTTGAGGTATTGCGGTTGGCAGTCCTTAACGGTTCTTGATTAAAGAAACGGTTACGAAGGGTAACTGATTTGTAATCTATATAACGGCATTTCTACGCCACAGGTAGGAGGAAGAACTTGGCGTATTTTCTGAGAGTGTAAATAGATCATAAAGAAATCAATACAGAGGACTTTCCTTTCTTTGTCTATCTGATCCCTGTTTTTCCTAAGCTTTCATTTATTTTCCTGGTGAAGATCATTTATCCCAAATTCGTTAGTCTCACCGATTGACTCTGCAAGCACGGTGATCTTGTACAACCAAGAAGGAACTTTGTTTCCTTGATAATGAATCTGTGTTACGTTAAGAAACTTTGTGTTCTGGCAGATGTTATTTACAGAACTTTGTGTCTTTGAATTCCATCTTATTTGTCCGATACGAATGATCTTGTTTTCAATCCACTGTGACTTCGCAAACATAAAGAATTACTCTGATATCTATAATTCCGCATGTTTGCCTTTCTGCTCTTTTCCGTACTCTCATTCCTCCCTCCTTTTTCAGAATCGATGATCCTTGTGGAAAACACTTTCGTAATATCCAAGTTCAACCATAAAATCATGTTTTGTATATTTGTAAATAAGTTCGTTTTTGAATAAGGGAACCTCTCCCATTAAAGAGGAGGGACTTCTTGTCCCCAAACTGTTGCTCTTCTTAAAAGTCCTAATTTACCAACAATGACTCATAATGATAATTTTTTTCTATATGACCACTATTTTGACAGTTATAACACACAACATTACTCTTACCACTCGACTGATATGAGTTGAGTTTCCTTCCACATTCCATAGCATTTTTCCATATTCATTAGATGAATAATAGTAGTAATTGAAGGAACTTTCATAATCCCATGAATACTTATTCCTTGAGGACCTCCTTTCATATTCTCTTTCTCTATGACCAAACAAGTTACATATATAACAATAATCATTGAAATAATTGGAATACCTTATTACATTAGGTTGTTGATGAGATTTGAATTTTTGATGTTGACCTTCTTATTCTCCTCTGTATTCTCATTGTTCTCTTTTTGACCTTCATTGAATCCCAGAACTATTTTGTCATTAGTATACTTTTGATTACTCAAAATGTCCTTTAGAGCCTCAGAGATCTTCTCAAACTTCTCAAGGTTCTTGAAATTTCTAGATACCGATCCAAATCTATTTTCATGGACTTCAATTTAGTTTCATACCTAATGCATTCATCCTATTTTGCCTTAATTTAATATAAATTGAATTAAATCTAATTGCAAAGTAATTAATGTAGTGTATGATATACAAATGTTAATGCACAATAAAGATGCAAGCAATGAAGCATGTAAAATATGTAACCCTACGGAAGAAGGAGAGATAAAGGGACCTAGCTAATTTTCGAGTAAACCTGGAAGTGATATGGGGCAGTGAATATCAGAAAAAAACTAAGAAGAATGCCATCAATACTTGTTGGAGGTTCAGAAACTTAGAATGTGGGGACATGAGCGCCCACGGTAGGACAGGAGCACCTGGGCACTAGTGTCCATTCTTATCGCTAGTTTCTATGCTAATGATCAAGATCTGGTCTCTTTTATGCAGGAGGAGCTTTGTTGTTAGTCTCTGTTTGTCACTCTAATTTCACTCCTTGATCGTCGAATGTACATGTAACCTGTAAAACAAGTTGTCTACTTGCACATGTCCACAAACCACATCAAATCTAATAAAAAATATGTAAAATATGGAGTCGAACGAACCCCGTCGATCACCCGAAGAGTGAACTTAGTATTGAGCATTGCACTACATTTCAGACTCCATGTAGTTCTATGTGAGTGTGTGTAATGATGCCCTATGATGCCCTTGTGCAAGTTACACTATGATAGCGAGCTAGATCTAGAATGCTCCAATGATGTAAATGTGTGTGATGGAATATAATAAAATTCCCTCCTATGTTGTGTATGTATAAGTGATGTAACCCTTTTCCCTTGATGAGTGTGCTAGATGGATGCTTTGAGATGCTCTTATGCCTTTGGATGTAAACTTAGGTGATAATAGATAATGTTAGTGCTTGGCCCCTTATTTGAGAGCTATAACTATGTATATATATGATTCCCTTATTTGAATTTTGTAATTGACAACTGGAAGGTGACCCAAAAGTATAAAAGATGCCCAAGAAGTAAAAGAGACCCAAAAGAGTGAGAAAAGGGAGAAAGGGTCAGGAGTACCCAGGAGGGACATGAGCACCTGAGCACTAGTGTCCTAACTAGGCGCTAGTGTCCGAGGCCATAAAAGATAAATCAATCAAATATAATGACAGGGTTGTAGGGTGTGTAAGGTCAATAAAAGTATAAAAAACAAAACAAAAGGACCCAAAAGACATTGTCAATTACTAGTTTTCTTACTTAGGAATCATGTATATATTAGTATGCTCTAAGACCTAGAAATGTACCCAAGTGCATAGATTTTGTGTCTACATTTCCCCCACTTTATGTTTTTGAGTGAATACTTGATAGCATAAAGTAGATAAAATATGTGTACCTTATGATCTTGTAGAGAAGAGTGTAGCCAATGCCAGTGTGCCGAGTGGACAAGTGAAGCGTGAAGTGATGATCATAATGAAGCGTGTGGAACTAGGAAGGGGAGGTAGACCCTAGGGGTGAAGTGTATATGTAGTAGTGTATGTTGTTAGAGAGTTTTTTGATGTGAGTTGCTTCTTGTTGTGTATTAAGGATGGACCTGTACAAAAGAAGAGCGAGAAAGTAGTCAAAGTTTTTGTATATGAAAAAAGTAAGAGATGTACTTGTATGTAAAAGAGTGTAAAAGTGTAAAAGGAAAGTGTGTCTGATGTAAGAGAGAGTAAAGAGATGAAATTTATCTTGATTTTTCTTGGAGTTTTGATTTGAATTCCAATGGTGGTTTTTGGGCGATCTCACGCCAAGAGTGAGTTTTTTTGGGTGATATCACACCAAGAGTGAGTTTTTTGGGTGATCTGAGTTTTTTGTGATCTCATGCCAAGAGAAGAGTGTTGGGGAGAGAGGTATAGATTTTCTCTCCTTCCATGATGCTTCCCAAATAAGCACCATTACAGATGGTACATCTTAATTTGTTCCGATTTATTTCGATTAGTCTCGATTATTTTGATTGTAATTGAAATGTACTTGATAAACTGAATTTTTAATTGAGAGGTAAGTTCCTGCTATACTATAGAACTATTCTAAAAATTGTTGGAATTGTGTTGATATGAGAAATTGACTATTTTTTTCCCCAGGACACAAATGCCTAGGGGGACACAAGCGTGCCCACCACTACTTTCTAGGTTTGGGTGCTAGTGTCTACTGCTTCTATATTTTGGACCCAAGTTTATTTCTAGGCCAATCTATGAATGTGTGCCTATGTTTTTTTTTGTAATGTGTTTTTTGTACTATAGCTCGAGCTGTTGTAGGGGTGATTTATTCACCCAATAGATGCCCCCTCATTTGGGGTGCATGCAAATATGGAGGAGAATGCGGTCCAAAGGAGAGGACCTTGATGATATGCATATCTGAAGTGGATACCTATAGGGGGTAGGGGATGTGCATGGTAGAAACCAAGGCACATGCAAAATAAGATGGACTAGTAACAAGTGTTAGTATAAAAAAGCTAGCATGCAATAGAAGATAATGTAACAAACAACTAGGAAGACAAGATGGACCATAAAAAGTGGGTTTCAAACATGGGACATCACTCACAATGTCACAAGACAATCAAGGTCAAAGTGGCCAAAAGCATACAATGATCAAACAAGACATAGGCATAGCCCACAAACAATAAAAAAAACAATAAAAAACAAGAAGTGACAAATAACCATGGTTGTATTGATCTTGAAGAGGAAAATGCTACACATGAAGCACCCATTAGCATGTTAGAAAGATAAATAGTATGTCAAAAAGTGTGTATAAATCAATGAAAAAGTAAGTGATGGTGATGAGAAGTAGTAAATAATGTAACAATAAAACCTGTGATGTGTGAAGTATAAGAGTAGCAAAAGTAGATGCCCCAGAGAGCCTCGGTGGGACTGGTAAAGAGATGTGTCGAGCATCATGCATCATGTATGAATCTGTAAAGGTCTACATTCACCTCAAGATACCAAGTGAATGTGCATGTGTATATAGAAAAAGATAATGACATACTAAGAATCATCTAGCATAGTAGTAAAAAAAGTGTAACATGTAAGTAATATAAGCTAATAAGAGTAAATGCAACCAAGATATGCAAATGCTGTGTGAGTGTGATGGTATGTGATATGTAAGATGTGAAGATGATAGGAGCAATGTTTCCCCCAATAGATGTGTATGAGATGAGGTTCATTTAGAAATTCCCCTCAACAATCAAGAATGAACCATAGAACAAAGAGTGCATCATCGGGAAATGAATGTGTGTGTGCGATTATATACTAGAAAGATGTATCGTGAAGCATTGTAAGTATGAAGTGTGAATGATGTGAGGTTCATTTAAGAATTGGACCTCAAAGATCAAGTATGAACCATGGAACTAGAGTGCGTCATCGGGTAATGAGTGTGTTATGTATGTGTGGAAAGATGTATCATGAAGCACCATGTGTGAAGTGTGTAGTGAAGAAGATGTGAGGTTCATTTAAGAATTAGACCCTCAATAGTCAAGTATGAACCATGGAACTAGAGTGCATCATCAGGAAATGAGTGTATTACATGAGAGTAGATGCTAAAAAGATGTATTATAAAGCATTAAAGCGTGAAATGTGTATGATGTGAGGTTCATTGATGAAGTGTGCCCTCAATAAGAGTAGAAAGTGTGAACCGTAGAACTAGAGTGATGAAATCATAAATGATAGTAAAAGTACCATAATGTGTAATGTAAGTGTAGTATGCATGTGTTTGAGATTGTAATCTATGAAATATTTTAGAGTGAAACATGAGCATAAGTGTGTAAGATGAGAAGGAGCTAAGAGTAGACAATATAGACATCAAATAATGATGGATGATGGGGAGAAAGTGTAATGCCTCCAAGTGTGTCATAAGATGAGATGTATGTGGCGATGTAAGAGAGATTGTGATGGTGATGGAGTTTGGAATGTATCATAATAAAGTATATTATTTTCACAACAAGAGAGGTAGAAGCAAGTGTAGGACCAAGATGAAGTGGATATGATTGACAATAAAGAAGTTTAAAGAGGTTAGATACAGTAGGGATAATGAATTGGTTGGACTTGCTTGGTTGGTGGTTACTGATTTGGAATTGGTAACATTGTAGAGGACTTGATAGGAGGAGGTGATGATGGGGAAGTATATTTAAGAGGTGGTTGCTTAGTTGGAATTGGTAATGTTGTAGAAGACTTGATAGGAGGAGGTGATGGGGTATAAATTTTGAAAGGTGGTTGCTTAGTTGGAATTGGTAACGTTGTAGAAGACTTGATAGGAGGAGGTGATGGGGTACATATTTTTAAAGGTGGTATGACATTGGGTTGGATAGGTAGCTCTTGACTTACCAAAGAAGGAACATTAGTAATTATGGCATGATGCTCACTAGACATGGAAGGATTGGATTTGGGAGCCTAATGGGATTTAGAAATTGGAGATGAGCATGTAGCATAATGTTGTGTAGAAAATGAAATAAAACCTGATGCTCAAGGTGCTTAATTCTTCATTTTAAAAGCATAAAATCATTGTCATGATGTCCATTAAGTCTGTGATAATTACAAAATGGGAGACCTTTGTATTTGGAAAGCTAATAAGGAGGGTAGTAATGAGTAGGTGGCAAGTTGATCAACTGGTGATTGAGGAGCTCAGGAAGAATATCATGTTTTTAGCATTTAGATCAAACTTGAGAGGTTTTGGTAGTGGTAAGACTTGGGCTTCACTTATATGAGCACATGTAGTAGACATGGGATTAGATGAGGTGTAGAAGAATAACTAGCATGGGCATGAGAAGCATCCTTAAGATGTTGGATTTCAGCTGTGAGAGATGTAATCAGTGGTTTCCATAGCTTGAAATTTATCTTGAAATAAACAATGTAAATCTTGAATTGAATTGAAGATGGATTGATTGGTTGTGGTATCATGGGAATGATAGGGTTCATTGGAGAGACGATCAAAAATGGAACTTACTTGTGTAGGTGGCGTATTGCGAGGGAGGTACATAGTGTCTAGGGATTTTTAGAGAACATCTTTGCAAGGTGGGTGCATTTGAAGTAATTGATGCAAGGAGACTAGAGGATTTTAGGAGCCATGAAAGAAGATCAGATAGAATAGGAAAATAAGGATCCAAGTGTTTGATCATGAGTGGGGTTCACCAAATGATTTAATATAAATTGAATTAAATCTAATTGTAGAGTAACTACTATAGTGTATGATATACAAATGTTAAAATATAATAAATATGACAAGCAATGAAGCATGTAAAATATGAAACCCTAAGAAAGAAGGAGAGATAGAGGGACTTAGATGATTTATGAGCAAAATAAAAGTGATCTGGGCAAGTGAATACCTAAAAAAATGAGAAGAGTGTCATTAATGCTTGTTGGAGGTTTTGAAACTCAAGAAATGTGCAGACAAGAGCACCCACAGGAGGACAGAGAGCACCTGGGTGCTAGTGACTAGTGTTCATCTGGTGCTAGTGTCTATCTAAATGATCAAGATCTAGTCTCTTTTGTGTAGGAGGAGACTTGTTGTTAGTCTAAGTTTTTTTCTCTAATTTTTCTCCTTTATCGTTGAATGCACATGTAACCTACAAAAAAAGTTGTCTACCTACACATGTCCACAAACCACATCAAATCTAAAAAAAAAGATGTAGAATGTGGAGTCGATGACCTACGATGGTCACCCAAAGAGTGAACTTAGTACCAAGTGCTACACTACATTTCAGACTCCATGTATTTTTGTGTGAGAGTGTGTGTAATGATGCCCTAGGATGCCCTTGTGTAAGTTGCACTAATGATAGTGGGCTAGATCTAGAATGCTCCAATGATGTAAATGTGTGATGGAATAAAATAGACTTCCCCTCCTATGTTGTGTATGTAGAAGTGATGCATCCCTTGTCCCTTGAATGAGTTTTCTAGATGGATGCTTTGAGATGCTCTTGTGCCTTTGGATGCAAGCTTAGGTGATAATAGATAATGCTTAGTGCTTGGTCCCTTATTTGAGAGCTATAACTATGTATATATATGATTCCCTTGTTTGAATTTCGTAATTGACAATTGGAAGGCCGAACCCAAAAGTATAAAAGATGCCCAAGAAGTAAAAGAGACCCAAAAGAGTGAAAAAATGGGATAAAGCATTAAGATCACCCTGGAGGGATATGAACACTTGGGTGGTAGTGTCCAAGCTCATGAAAAACCATTCAAATAACAACGGGGTGTAGGGTGTGTAAGGTCAACAAAATTATAACAAATAAAGAAAAAGGCCCAAAAGACATTATCAATTACTAGTTTTCTTGCTTAGGAATCATTTATGTATTAGTATTATCTAAGACCTAGAAATGCACCCAAGTGCATAGATTTTGTTTCTACTAGCCTTTAAGCTTTCTATCATATCCTTAACTTGAGATTCCAACTCTTTAAGGATATCTTCATGATAATTAAGCACAAACAATGAGAGGGGGTGAATCGGTGGGCATAAAACAATTTCATTCACTTAAACATTTACATCCATCAACCATTCAATTCAACTTAACCATTAAGCATGCATTCATCAAGAAACATAACCATATATGAGCAAATGAGAACACAAGAACACATGAACACCATATATAAGTGGGAAACCCTTATAGGAAGAAAACCCATTGAAACAAATCTTTATTACAGAAATTAATCAAATTTAGTTGAGCACAAACCCAACAAGGAGCACCAATCCCTAAGTTTAGTGAGGCACCAACCCCACAAAGAGTACCAACCCCTATATTTAATAGAGCACCATGTCTAAAAGGAGCACCAACCCCTAAATTTAGTAGAGCACCAACCCTACATGGAGGAACCAACCCCCTAGATGACTCAACACCAAATTAGCCACCTAAATTTATTTTTCACCTCTATAATGTTGCCACAACAATTGATGATGACTCTATTTAGCTCTCCTTTCTTCTATCTTCACCAAATCTACCTTCTTTGCTAACTCGCTCAAGAACTTCTTCACCAAGTTGATTAGGTCATCTAACCTGTCTCTCCAATAGCATCACACCCTTTAGAACATCATGAAACAATATCTTCCCTCTCTTTATGGTCACAAATACCTTCTTTACCTCTTCAAACCGCCCTCTTACTCGTAGTTTCTCATCCTCTCACTCACCAACACCAAATAGGCCTAACAACTTGCTTATATACATGAATCAATCATAAAATACATATAGGTCAGCCATCATATTACATAAACCATGATAAAAACATGAAAACATCATACAAAAGACCACTTAGGTCGGCAATAGCATACAATGACTTTCTCCATTAGGTCTCAATTAGGCCTAATGTACTCAAACTGCCCTCTCACCAAGATTGAAACCTCTTGGTCTACATGTCCTTTAGAAAACTTATGAAACCAATTAGACATGTTTTCTAATACCACTCCATTACTTCTACCAACTTATTCAGCTCTTCATAACCATCTTATGCTATGAAGCCACCCATTAGGACTTAATCCTATTAGGTCATGTGCACCCAAAAAAACTAGTCTTCACATTTGAAGCTCAAACACCATCAAAATAAATCAACCATGCATGAATGAAATATTAATAGAAATATTATTACCTCATGGTCATCACCAAATGCATAAGACACCACAACTTAGGGCTTAGGGGCCCAAGAACACCTCTCAGTAACTAAGACCACCAAAACTGCCCCAAAACCAGTCTTGTAAGATAGACTTCCACATACCTCCTAAGGCTAAAACATGATGTGAAACCACCATATAAATGAAGAAATACTTCTATAATCCCTAAAACATCAATTTATTCATTTGGTCTAATGTAAAACCTAAGAGAAAACATAATTTCTCCATAAACTTGTAATTTATTATGGGGTCCACTCACTATCAAGACACCTCAATGCCACCTAGAGAGAGATGGAGTCATCTACAACCTCCAATCACTAAAAATGTCAACCAATCAATTTGATGTATGTTTGAACAAGTTATTCTCAATCACTACCTAACTAGGGTTTAAGGAGGGTTTAAAACCACCTTACCTTCTTAACGATTGTTCATAAAGCTCTACCCCTCAAACCACAAAATAATTCCAGAAAATTTGAGCTAGGACCCTTCCCCAACTACCATGAATATATTATCCTCCCATGTAGACTTCACACATGCCAATGAGCATCAAACAATCCTTCTCGAGCTGGGTTTCTCACTTTCTAAGAGCTTGGTAGAGGCAAAAATCACTTTTCATGCTCAAACTTGCAAACCATGACCTGAAATTTTGACCGTTCACTTGAAACAACCTGACATACCTTTTTCCATGCTCATATTTTCATCTCCATGCTGAAATATGTCCAACCTATCTCATTAGACCACCTAGGGCTTAAGACAAGGTCTAGTGCAAACCTAGAAAACATGTCTAAACCCTATATAAAAATTATGAGACACTTGTGAGTGTCTCTACACTTCATCCTCATGTTCTCCATGCTCTCACAATGCATAACCAGCTCATACATACTTGAGAACCACCATGACACACCATCCTGCTGACTAGGCCTCCTAATTAGGCATCTTAAACATGCTTACTCCTTCCACGCTTGCCAACTCATGACATTTCCATTCTTGCCCACCTATAAGAGCCTTCAAAAATATTCATGACATCACCACAACATGGAAATACCTTCACATTACTCCTACAATCCATCATACTTACTCAAGACACCTCATCAATGACAACAAGACCAAACAACTCAACATTACATCAACACAACACATGACATCAATGACTGACACTACCAATCAACATTCATGTTCCTTACTCCTTTTGACATCAATGAAACCTATTGACATCAATGACAACACTACTTGTTAATAATGACCCTAACGACAAATGTTGCATGACGTCTTTGAAAGATTGATCTTCCGGTAATTTGGATGAGGGGATGGAAGAATTTGTTGAAGCTTGATCGAAGAGGTAGAATATTGTAGTGGGAGTAGTATGTTTTTAGGTCTATAGGTCATGTGACGTTGATTGAAGGGATTAGGGTTGGTGGGGACTATAAAGGTTTTGCCTTTATGTTCTATTTATACATCAATGTAGTGTTGATGGGATACAACGCATGATATCTATCCAAGGACGCAACATGTTATATGGGACTATCCTTCTACAATAAAGAAGAGTTTGTGAAGAATTATAATACCTATTTTGATAGGTAAAATGACCATGCCTAATGTAGGGGTGACAATGTCATTAAAAGCACAAAGTATGACATGTGATAATGAAATTATGGTGTTTGGTAGTTGAAGTTTCTTAAAATCATGAGATGATATTATGTTAATGTTTATGTCATTATCGATCATAACCCTCTTAACGAGAGTGTCTTTAATTTGGGCGGTAACAAAGAGAGGAAGGTCGTGGTCTCCAAATTGTAAGGATGGGATTTTAGAGTCTTAGAACATGATAGTGGTAGACATTTTTAGAATGCTAACAAGATTGAAAAATGGTTGGGGGTCATCTGATGGTATTGAGATGGATTCAAGAGCTTTGATCATGGCTTGGCAATGTTGTGGAGAGTTTTGAACAAGATCATAAAGAGACATCTTGACATGAGATTTATTTAATTGCTTAATGAAAACATTTTGTGTGGATGTAGTGGATTGAGTTTGAGGTGCCGCAAGGATGGAAACCTTGGATTTATAAGCTAATGGCTTGGGTGACTCGGAAGGAATGATGGAGATGGAGACCTATTGGTGAGAAAAGTTTCCATGTGGAAAAGTTTATGGTTATCCCGCAAACATCCATTGGACTCTAGGTCATTCTACTTTGGTGGTGCATCTCCACTTTATTGTGAATGAAAAAAAAAAATTGGTGTTGACCAAGAGGTTGGGGTTCCAACAAGCACACTCCACTGTACTCGCGACAAATGCTTACAAGGTATTGTAAGGGAATAATTTTCTGAAGAAAGGGGGAAAGGGAATGAGAAATTAGACAAGGGGAATTAACTCTGCAAGTAGAAAATCATATTCTTGCCAAAGTTAATTATAAGTTTCATATTCACAACTTTTAAGAAAAAAACAAGTTTACAATATCAATGACCAGAGGAAACCATGCACACAAAGTTGCACACATTCATGAGTCATGAAAAAAAGCAATCCCTTTCTTTAATGACATTTCAACAAGTTGTACACTGCAAGAATGGGAGGAATAAAAAATGATAAGTAGAAGAATTGCTATCTATTTGTCTTTTCACAAGGTATGCTCTCTCATGAATACAAAATTGAAAACCATTTGGGAAGAGAATGCCATTACAATATATATAATTAGAAGAGAATATTCGTTTACTCCTTGCAATACTCTTCACATTCCTATTCCACTTGTGACCCTTTGTATGCTCTGTAACTCCATATTTTCCATTACCATGTTGAATACGACAAAAATACCTTTCCGAAAAGGCTAATTTTGTGAAATTTGGACAACCTGGCCAAAAAGTATGCTCATGCGGATATCTAGGGGTCAAGAGGAACAAAAACTGATTTTTTCCTTTACAACAGATGCGGGTATTGCAGGGTTCGGGGTACTTGAGGAACAAGGGTCTCCTGGGCCTTACGGGCCCACATTCTCTGCACTCTCCACAAAACACCGATTTCTACTTCCCGCCTTCATTTTCTGTTGTTTGCGGGTGATTCGGGTCATTTGGGTATATGAGGAACTGATTCGGTTGGGCCTCATGCGGGTCCGCACTATCCACATCATCCGCATCATTTTATTTGTGGGTTTCAACTCCTCACTGTGGGACAATGTTTCATGGGGAACATTGTTCCTCGTATCCCCTTTATTCTCCGCATCATTATCGACCCACAAAACACTACATCACCGACACCCTTTACACTTTGAAAAAAATTAGTTCTACAGGAATTGATGACCTCACGGAACTTATTCCATCCGGGCTCGCCATCCCCGTAACACACTAACCCCAACCTCTTCCTTCGACTTCGACTTACCAATTCGGGTATGCAGGGAACCTACTACACGTGAGAACATGTTCCACTCGTGCCAATTTCATCTAACTTATCCACATTTTATTGAATCCTTTATAGTTTAGTTAAATCAAGCATGTGGGGAACTCATGCCTCCAAGGAACTTATACCCTGTGTTATTTTAGAATCAAATGTCCGCAATACATTGTTTTTGGACCTTTATTCCATTTCCTAAAATGTTTCTAACTATTTGGGATTTTTTGGATCCTGGGGAGATGGAGAAAAATGTTCCAAAATGAATGCAAGTTCCCAAGATGATTGTAGGTGTTCTAGACATTAAAAATACATGTTTTCCCTTGTTTCTTCACCAAAGTCACTTTAAATTGCCCAGATTAACAATGTGGTGTAACTTGAGTGTCCGAAAATGTTTTCGTGAAATTCCTTATATGAAAATGACTAAAAATGGCCTTTTAAAAACAATAAGAGGGGTCCCATACCCCGATTCTCCCTACAATCTCCCGAGAAAACATGATTTTATTTCGAGCACATAGGGGTACATGTTGAAATCTGATTGTGTGCATATATGCTTGAGTCTTGTGAAAGATATGAAACCATAATTCTATAGAGCTCGAGATAAATTTCCAATGATGTTTTGTTTTGCCTCCAACTCTTTACGAAGCTCCCAAAATCACTTCCTAAAATTTAAGGATTGCTTATATACCACAAGATGCTTCATCCTCAGTAACCCACTTTTCTTTGAAACTATCCCAAAACCACCAGAGACTTCCTAGAATCTCCCAAAATCTATTCTTTGATGTTCGAGGCACACAGGTACTCTTCCATGGTGAATGTAAGGATTATTCACTACTTTGATGACCTTGAAAATTATCCAAGAAAGGTGATGGGAGCTCTTTCCAAACTTGCTTGAAAACCAACATTAGGAAATGTTGCTTCAAAGGCACTTGAATGATCTCATTTTTCCTAAATCACCTAAGGGGATGGATTACATAAAGAAATGGACCACTTAAATGACAAGATAGGACTGAATCGGGGATTAGGGTGATATGAAGTAGGGCTCAAAATGACCTTTGAGTAAAAATTTTTGGGTAGGGTATGGTTTTCATGCTTGAAAACTGGGAATTTTCTTGTTACACATTTGCATGACAACAAGACCTTAGGTTGGTATTTCAAGTCCCGTGCATGCGATCTTATGGTTATACGAATGATATATATATTTGGAAGTGAGGGGTTTTCCTATAATTAACCTTGTTTTTAGATATGATATCGAGTGATGGTTTAGAACTTATATGTTTAGTGATATGTGAACTCGATTTGATTTGATGTTGGAATTTGGTTGCATTGAGATTGACGGATGGATGAGGATAAGTTTTATCTACGGGAGAATTCCTTTACTAGCGTGACTCCGGACTATGGAATGGAGGGATTTTTAGTCCTCGTATGATGTCCTAGTATTTGATGATAAGCACAAAATGCCTCATAGTTATACCAGGAAGGTTTCCACCCCTAGGATCATAGGGCTTAATAGGTGGCGAGTGTTATTACTATTGATCGAATTAGTCTTTTGAGGATGTTAGTGTAATATCCTGATGATGAGGATGATAGATGGGGGATATCGTTTGATAGTTTAGGAGCATGAGATGCTTGAGTAGTGTTTTATGAGGCACGTTTAGGTGTTGGTTGAGGGACGGGTTTAGACTCTGTGATAGTGATTGTAAATTTGGATGAGGGATGAGGTACCAAATTGGAGGGTAAGGACACGTTATCTCATGGTGTGTTTGTATGGCAAGTGTCTTGCAAAATTTCTATTTTGAAGGAGGTGATTTATATGTGTTGGGTCAACAAGGCTTTGGGATCGATGTTGGTTGACATGGTATTGGAATGAGCTATTCAGGATTTCGATGACATGCTTCTTTTCTAGTGATTATGAAGGAATAATATGGGAAGTTTGATCCAGAGGATATTTTGAGTGTAGATATTCCCTAAATATCTCTAAACCATTACAACATTGTAGAGCGTCTCGAGAGTTTTATGTTAATAGAAATATTGCAGAAAATGAAGCTCATATGTGAAAGTTATTGCAGGTCAAAGTTTGGTAAGAATATGGTCAAACTTGGTCAACTATCCAATCAAGACATGACATGTGCCAAAAATGGGTAAAAGAGTAACAATTGTGTTTTAATCCTCCAGTATTTGACACACAATAAATGGTGGGCCCTCGCTATTTTCTTTGGCTTGGGGCCCTTAGCCAGGTTTGACACACTCTTTTAACGGAGGGGTGCCTTGGCCTCTGACTCATTTTATCATTATGTTGATATTGCTTATATTTTCCACATTATCTCTATATATCCTTCATGTGGTATTATTCTTGTAGGTATTTGAATCATAGTGCAGGGTTTGGTTTTCAACTTCATTGGAGCAACTCGGTGAGCTATTTACTAGCTCGGTGGGGTGGTCAACTCCCCACCGAGTTGACCTTATTTATCTCCACATTGATCGGTCATACAACTCAGCCCTATATGTTATTGGCTCGACTGGTTGGTATTGTCTCCACACAACTTGACAGAGATACATAGCTCAGTGGTATGAATACCATACAACTTGGTGGATCAATATCACAGCGTGGCGGTTGTATATGCCACAAAAAACAAACCAACAATGCCCATACGTGTCGAGTTAACAACGCATGACTCGTTGGTTCGAACCAATGACTTGGCATAACCCATATGGCCATTCAAACATTGCATAGGCCATAATACGTGGTAGAAAAAAATAGATCAAGCGTGGCCAAAGCCACAGGAGTATTGGGTGAGCGAGCCTAATATAAACACAAACAAACCCCCATGACCTACACATGTGGGATTTTTATCCCAAAAGGTTAAAACAAGCCGAATGATAAGGAGGAGAGGGGATCGACCCTACAACCTGCGGGTGAAAAAGTAGTGACTTGTTGGTATTCCATAAGGGATTTTCAATGAGTAAAATCAGCTCGAAAGAATTTGACAAGGACTATTGATAGGTTTGAGACAAGGCAACAAGGAGGTTTTCAAAACTTGAAATTTGAAGCACTTCTTGTCAAAATTGAGACTTGGCGCAAAACGCAAAGTTGCTTAGAATTCAGAGAAGAAGACAAAGATTTTATTTTGTTCCCATGAATTTTTGTATATTTCCATATGTATGTGGTTTTTTTATCGTAGTTGCATGGAAAATCCACTTCGGAGAGAACTCGTAGAGCCACAAGTGAAGTTATAGATGATATATGAGAAAATTAGAGTCTCGTAATTTTGTTTAAGCTGAAAACGCATGTATAAAGATCTATTTTTCATTATTGAAGGTGATAAATTATACTTCATTGGACATTAAATAGATTGATTCACAATTCATGAATCCAGAGATGTAGCTTTGGGTGAACTCCGTTAACAAGTTTTTGTGGATTTTCTTTCAGTTTTTGAAGCTTTTGATCATATAAAAAAATTTCAGTAAAGGAATTTATTAAATTGATTAAGCAAAGCAATCAACTTGTTAAAAATTGGATTAAGCACAAAATTGAATCCATTATCCACAACAATGTGCACAAATAATTTTAGATTATAAATCAAATTAGATGCACCATATAATCAGCTTGTGATAAGAATATTAATAGATTTGTAATATATCTATTAAATCATGAAAATTTGAATAAAAACAAAAATTGATCGTTAAGAAAGAATTTGGAAAATTGGGGTTTTAAAACACCCAAAAGTGAAACCAGAAACACTCTTGATCAATTTTAAATCAGATAATTTAAGTATCCAAAAAATTTACAATGGTACCCATGGGGTGAAAACCGTTTTCGGATCAAATTTTTGTATTAGAGATGGTTTAGCTCTTTATTTGCTTCAGTTGAATTGGATTTCAGTGGTTTTACATTTTGGGCTTGATCTTTCATTGCAGTGTGCATAGTTTGGAAGTATAGGTGTGTAGGAAACCATGGGAAAAATATCAAACAAGGAAAATATTGATGAACTTGAAGCATACAATCAATAATTAGGAAGATAAGGCCTTCTTAAGGTGTCAGTTGTTCGCTCTTGAGGAAAAATTGGCAGTCTAAAAAAATCTAGAATCCAAGGATGAGCTCTTAATGGTGTTACAAATTGGTGGATCCAAGAAAGAGGTGCCACACTACTAATGCATCCACTATGACCGAAGAGTGCATTGTAAGTATTGCAGCATCTAATTCCTCTCCCCATTTAGAATTAGATTTAGGTAATGTTCTGGGTGACTTTGAAAATCACACAAGGGGCATAGGATCTAAACTTTTAAATAAGATGGGATTTAATGGAATTATCCTTGGTAAGAATAATCAAGGCATATCTAACCCCATATAGGTTGAAGAAAGACCTCGTATTTTGTAGGATTGGGGTATGCTAATGTAGGGAAAAATAAGATTGGAGAAGGATCCAAGATCGTTGAAAGAAGACAAGCTTCTAACAATAAAGAGGCTTCCCCATTAGCATCAGGTGATTCATCCTTAGAAGAAGGATTTGGTAAGAATTCACCACAAGAGGTATATAGATTCCTCCACCTCTTGTTTACCATAAGTGTAAAGGAAAAGGTAAACATATTGATCCATTATCTACATTTAATAAATTTGGCAATGATATGCAAAATTGTGGTATAGCTATCCATGCACATTTTGTGGGTTATCTAACCATTGTGTAGCCAAATGTAGGAAACGACAATATTTATTGGAAAATATTGAGAAATTTCACTCCTAAACATGGCTCAAAGAAAAGTAGTTTAGGTAAGTTTCCTAAAAATTTGGATCATAGAAATATGGACACAAGATTTTGTGATCACTATAAAAAAACAAGTCATGTAATTGAAAAGTGTTGGTAGCTTCATCCTGAACAAAAATTAAAATTTGTTAAGAAGGAAAGCATTGTAAAACCAATCGACTTAAATATGACTCCTGCAGTGAATCATGTAAACACTGAAGTGAATCAACCACCTAAACAATAAAATGTGATAAAAATGGTGGGTAGACAATTCCTCAATTTTATGTTTGCATAGTGTAATTGATGAATACATGCAAACTAACAAAGAAATTTTGGGATTCTTATTGTTAATTGTGAAAAAGGAAATAATTCCCATATGTATTTTTGCTTTGATTTAGTGAAGTAACCTGAAGGGAAAATCCAAGTGACAGTTTATCATGCTTGGGTAAATTTCTCTTTTGATGGTTTTGAAAAATCATTTTAACAACAACATTTACAATGTTTCTTATGGGCATGGTCAGTAGATCGGATGTCTATTTTTGGAAATTATTCAGAGTATGTTGTTATTGTGCAAATTATTTCATATAGGCATTGTTTGTGTGTGTAACAATTATACAAACGTTTTGTAGCTATGCATGATGCTTGCACATGTTATAAGTCTTAATTTTAGGCTTAAATATTTGTAACTGTCAAACATAGTTACAAATAGTATGTATAATTTTTACACTAACAAGTTTGAATGTAGGTTACATTTGCATATCTGACAGTGGTGTAGGATCAAAGTACAATAGATGAGTATGGCAGTTTCAGTTGTCATATCAGTTGCAGTAATGGCCATGGGTGATGTTACTTTTAATGGCTTTTCGATTTATTACAATTTTTTTAAAAAAATTACCATGCTATAAACTGGGTTTTGTTGTTTGTAAAATGTAGAGGACTTGTGAATAGTTTAGCTGGGTGAGTTTCCCTTTTGAGGACAAAATGGTATTATTGGGGAGGAGTGATCTAGAGGACATTATGAGTGTAGATATTCCCTAAATCTCCTAAACCATTTAAGCATCATGTAGAGCATCTCGAGAGCTTTCCATTAATATAAACTTGTAGAAATGGAGCTCATATGCAAAATATATTGCAGGTCAAAGTTTGGCAAGAATATGGTCAAACTTGGTCAACTGTCCAATCAAGACATGACATGTGCGAAGTAGAAAAATGGGTAAAGAGTAAAAATTTGTGTTTTAAGCCTCCGGTCTTCGACACACAAATAAATGGTGGGGCCCACTATTGTTGGTTGGGGGCCCTCAGCCAAGTTCGACACACTCTTTTAACAGAGGGGTGCCTTGGCCTCCAACTCATTTTATCACTATATTTATATTGCTTATATTTACCACATTATCTCAATATATCCTGCATGTGGGATTATTTTTGCAGTTATTTGAATTATAGTGTAGGGTTTGATTTTTCACATCATTGGAGTAGCTCAACAAGCTATTTACAGCTCGGTGGGGTGGTCAACTCCCCACTGAGTCGACCTTATTTATCTCCACATTGATCAGGTCATACAACTCGACCCTATATGCTATACTCGACCATTTGGTATTGTCTCTCGCTGACAACTCGAAGAGATACATAGCTTGGTGGTCCGATCACCATACAATTTTATGGATCAATATCACATTGGAGTGTGGTAGATATATGCCATAACGAACAAACCAACAATGCCCATACGTGGCGAGTTAACATCGCATGACTCAAAATGGTTCGAACCAACAAATTAACTTAACCCACATGGCCATTCAAACATTACATAGGCCACAATACGTGGTGGAAACACAAAAAGCGAATCATATAAAAATCCTTGGGAGTATTAGGTGAATGAGCCCAATATAAACACAAACAAACCCCCAACCGATGCATTTGGGATTTTTATCCCGAAAGGTTAAAACAAGTCGGGATAAGGAGGAGAGGGGTATCGAACCCGAGACATCGTGGTGCAAACAAGGTGACTCATTAATATGCCATAAGGGATTGATAGTGAGTAAAAGTGGCTCATGTAAATTTAACAAGGATTGTTGATAGGTCCGAGATAAGGCAATAAGGAGGCGATTTTAGAAAACTTGAAATTTGAAGCACTTAGAGTCCGAATTGAGACTTGGTGCAAAAAACAAACTCACTTATAATTCAGAGACAAAGACAGTGATGTTATTATTTTTCCATAAAGTTTTGTAGATTTATAGGTGTAGGTGATTTTCGATCACAGTTGCACGTAAAAGGCACTTCAGAGAACCTATAGAGCCACAGGTGAAGTTATAGATAATATCTTATAGGAAATCAAAGTCTAAAATTATGTTTAAGCTCTAAAATGTAGGTATAAATATCTATTTGTCATTATTGAAGGTGATAAATTATACTTCATTGGACATTAAATAGATCAATTCACTATTTGTGAATCCGGAGATGTAGCCTTCGGGTGAACTCGTTAACAAGTTTTTGTGGATTTTCTTTAAGTTTTGAAGCTTTTGATCAAATTAAATTTTAGTAAAAGGAATTTATTAAATTGATTAAGCAAAGAAATCAACTACTTAAAAATTGGATTAAGCATAAAATTCAATCCAATATCACAACAAAGTGTGCACAAATAATTTCATATTATAAATCAAATTATATGCACCATATAATCAACTTGTGATAAGAATATTATTAGATTTGTAATATATCTATTAAATCATAGAAAGTTAATTAAAAACAAAAATGATCGTTAAGAAAAATTTAGAAAATTGGGGTTTCAAAACACCCAAAAATTAAAACCGAGAAAAACACTCTTAATCAATTTTAAATCAAATAATTTAAGTATAAGAAAAATTTACAATGGTACCTGTGGGGTGAAAACCATTTTGGATCAAATTTCAAGCATGGGTATGTGTGGTAAGGTTTGGATGTTGTGATGTGGATGGGATTGGGATCTCAGTGGTAAGGAAATTTGAGGAATGATGTTGTTCACTCGATGCTCTTGTTGTGGCAATAAATGGTGCTGCAGATGTGGGTGAGGAATTTCGATAATATTGATGGTGTGATGAGACCCTATGACATTGGACTAAGGTTGATTTTTGGTTGGGGGATGATTTGGGAAGGGTTGTTTAAACACATCCAAATTTTGATTCGGAGGTGTGTTTGGATTGTCAAGTTGTAATTCACCACAATCGACAAGGTTGTGGAGGACATTTATGAATGAATGACATTTCTTGATGTCGTGTCCTCAAAATTGATGCCATTTATAATAATTATTATTCCTTTACCATGATGGTTTGGAAGTGGATATATCGATGGGCTGGATGGGGGAGTGTAATCATACAAGTAGAAATAAGTTTGTCGAGAGATAGTGCTTTATAAGACTCCCCTAAAGGCATCTATTTATGTTGAGGCTTGGATCGTTCAAAGTATAAATGACCTTTAGACGTAGTTTTCAAAACAAATGTTTTTGCCAACGTTTTAGAGTTGTCATTGTTAGAAGAAGTTTTAAAAGAGGACTCGGGTTTTGATTTTTAGATCAAAGCTTAACTTTACCATCCTCGAGAGTGTGGAGCTCTAGTTTCTAGGCCATGGTAAAGGCCTCATTAAATGTTTGAAAGGAGTGAATTTGAAGAGCTGATGATATGTTTTGGCACAAGATCAAGAAAATAAATTGATCAACTCAATTTGTGGAAGATATAAGGATAGTTGGTTGATATTTCCTCGCCATCCTGGGGATGAAATTAGCAAAAGACTCACATTAAAATTGGTCAATGGTATAGATATCAATGATGAAGATATTACAAGTGATTTTGATGTAGAATTTCTCTAGGAACAATTGTGTGAGTTGTGTGAAAGAGAACATAGAATGTTGCAAGATACTATTAACCAATTGAGGGAGGGGCTAGCTAAGGACATGGGGAATGTCCTCAACATGAGATATTGTTCATGAGCAATAAGATAACACACATGATGGAAATTATAGAGTGTTGTTTTAGGTCCAAAGTACTATAAAACTTGATGAATTTAGGGATTTCCCAAGATGGAGGATAGGACTTAAAAGACATGGATGTGTTGATTGGTTTATTTCAAATTTGTTTGTATGAGAGGTTGTTCTTAGGTCTGTTGTCTCCGAAAACCGCTTGCGTTTTCATAGCCAAATTCAATTTTTTGAGCTCATGCCCTTCGTTGGTGTTTAAGCCAAGTTAGAGATTCAAGTAATTATCAAAATTCGTTCCCTAGAGTTGTTTAAACCTCTCTGTTTTGCTCGTTTTAGAAATCCTCCATTTCTGGTCTGTGCACGTAATATCCTCTTTGTAACCTCCATTTTTATCAAAAATTTTCACTTGTTCTATGGCCTGGGTCGTCAAATCATTGTTTTTCCTCCATGCCTCTGGTTCATGAAGGAAATTCAAAAATTGGACTCAAAACGATGAAGTTTTCTTCCTCTGTGTATTTTCCATAGTCGGGATGATGGGTGTCTTTTCCCCATCAAATTTTGACCCCAATGAATGCAGGTATGTGGTCAGATCCTATTGGATGGGGAGGAATGAGATTTTTGGTGAACTTAACACTTTTGGTCACTTTTGGCAAAAATGGTAAATTTTCCCCGCCCCGGAAAGTTTGAAGGGAAAAATTCAAAGTTGAAGCCCGCCATCAAAAAGTTAAAGTGGAAGAGAGTGGGTGGTGGAGCAAATTGAGTTTCGAGCCTTTTTACAAAAAGGTTAAAATGTTGAGAAAAGAGCCGCGACCCGTCTTCAACCAGAACGTGTCACGTGTCCTAGTCAAATCGAGAGAAGCGGGTCGGTAGAGAAGTTTGTGTTTTTGAGCCTCTTTGTAAAAAAGGTGAAAAGTTAAAAAATGACCCATAGCCCCGATCAGGCTATAAAGGTAAAAGTCAAAGTTGAAGCCGCAGGGAAAAATTCAAAGGTGAAGCCCGCCGTTGAAAAGTCAAAGTGGGAGAGTGGGCGGCGGAGGAAATTGAGTTTTGAGCCTTTTTCCAAAAAAGGTTAAAATGTTGAGAAAAGGGCCGCGACCCCATTTCCAATGAAAACATGCCACGTGCCTAAGTTAAAAAGTTGAAGCAGGGGTGTGGGCCAATTTGTTCCAAATTGCCAAATCTCTAAAAAAATTGTAAAACGCGAAGGGCTTTCCCCGTACTGCTCCAATCTCTTCCTACCATGTGGATGACCCAATTTCAAAGTTATATGAGAAAATCAAATGGTCTGTATTCAAACTGGAAAATCAAATGTAATGTTCGTGTTGCAAGATTTGGTTTTTAACCCACCATGAGCGTTTTCTTCGCAAAGTGGAGGAATTTGAAGAGGTGTAAATGATTTGTAAAGATTGTAACCATTTTGGCAAAGGATATAATGGCTCCTCAGAGCCATTCCAAAGGGTCTGGCGATTGATTTCAAAAAAGACCAGAGTGCTCTATACCTGGAAAAGACAAAAAACACCATACTTCTTCTATTTTCCCTTCTCCTTAGATTTTCCTCTATTCTAAAAGCTCTGTACAAATTCTACTTTAGCTTCAATAATAAAAAGAAGGAATTTTGCCTCTTTGATTGAGGGATTGATTGGTACTTTGTCGACCAATGAATTTCATTCGGTCTTGTAGCTTCTCCTACGGATTTATTTTTCTTCTATCTATAAATGCATGTAAACAAAATTTCTAATTAATGTGTGTGGGCATCTGATATTCTACTCACAACATTAGTTTTCTCCTATTTCCATTTCCACTCCCCTTCCCCTTTCCAAGACAAAGTTTCTTCTCTAGTGAGACATTGCTAGCTTTGCCATAGGGTCAGTGGAGTGCCCCTATTGGATCTCTGGTCGAAAGGACACCATTTAAATCCACCTTTTATGCACAAACCTACGGAAGTTGCACTGTTCAAGTAGAGGGACTTAGATTCCCATAGCGTTGGCTTGAAACCCACCAATTTACTCACAAGACAAATTTTCTCGCCAACAGTAGTTTTGGCACCCACCGTGGGGTAGATTTTGTAGCATCTGCGCCTTAAAATGACCTCGAGGGTCATAAAAATATAAAATTATAGAAGAAAAGTTTATGGAGATTGAATAATCACACAACCTACATGGATGTAAATCATGGTTATTTTGGGAAATCCTCCTATTGAGAGACATGATTTATTCTTTCACATCCAAGAAGACATTGCTTCTGATATGAGAGAAGTTATTTGGCATAATAGACAAAGTGTTAATAAATACTTCATTGCTATAAGGATTCTGGACCTGGAAGAGGAATGTGCTGTCGAATTGAAAAGGCAAAGACAAATTCTAGCACCCCAGAGAAGAGCGTAAAATTTCAAGCTGGCTGATAGAATATACACCCAAGAACCGAGGTAAGGAGGACAAATTGATCCCACATTTGAAGAGCTTCAAGAGAGGCAAGTTGTTCAAGAGGAGATAAGGGCTCAACTTGAAGAAATAGAAAGACTCCAAATTGAAGTAAAAGAAAGAGAAGCAATGTTGAAAATGTACCTTAGCAAGACTCGGAGGATAGAAATAAGAATAGAATGGGTGATCATGAGCGTGAGGTACGTAGGCCTAACGTACCATGGGGAAGAAATACTGGTCCACTTGCTCTTCCACAACCACTTCATGACCTCCAAAGAGGCTCAAGAAAGAACTTCCCAAAATTCAAAGGGGACGGTTCTCAGCTCCCCAAAGAAAATGTAGCAGCATTCATCACTGCTTGTGAAGTGTTGGGAGTTGAAGATGAAGATTTTTCAATTAGGCTCTTTGTGGAGTCACTCTAAGAAATATCTGTTGAATGGTTCTACATTTTACCCCCAAGGTCTGTCACATGCTGGGAAGATATAAGAAGTGCATTTGAAAATAGGTTCAAGAGCATAGAAGATTGGGGATCTGTTGGTCCAATTGGTTTAGATGAAGAAGGAGACTCTCGAATCAAGAGAGATTTTGTAGCAAGGTATATTAGGTTGAAAAGAAGGATCCTAGAAGATGTGGTACCTCCCGAAAATAACTTGAAAAAGGTTCTTCATCGCTGCTTTGCCATCGAAGTTGGTTTCTTCATCGAAGAGCCCACCAAGAACATTGAGGGAAGTCTAAGACTTTACGGTTGAGACTGATGATGATCTAATTATTTATGGCAAAGTGAAAGGACCAAATGGGAAGCAAAAAGGTTAGAGTTCAAATTCTAGTCACCACTGATCCAATGTTCCAAAAAATGGCAAATGACCTAGTTGCTTTGAAGAAGCAATTGTCATAAATCACAATGAGGAATGCTCCAAGGAGACAAAATCCTCCTGATAGACCAAGAATTGCTCCACCTCCTCGTAGGATTGCTCTTGAAGCACCACTAGTCAATGTCATCTATGACACTAGGGAATTAGAAGAAGGAACAAACATTGAGGAAACTGAAGAAGAAAACATGGATGACTATGAAAACTATCTTGAAATCGAAGAGGTTGGCATGCACAATGGCCTGATTGAATATGTTGATGATGAAGAGGAAGATGATGAAGAAGCTCCAAGTTTTTCATGTGCCATTTTCACTCGTGCACAATCCAAGAATGGTGTTTCAGCCTCAAGAATCAGAATCGAGAGTAGGAAGAACAAAGAAGATAGCTCTTCAAAGCCTCCACTAAACAAGATCATCAGCATGGGATCACCATTACCACCTTCCATGGAATCAGCTAGAGAGAAATTAGATTCACTAGTTGTCAAGGATCACACCATTGTGCCAAGTAAGTTATCTGATTCTTCTCCCAACTCAAAAGTTGTTAAGAGAAATTCTCTTCTAAATGTTGGTTTTGTAAAAACATCTAAATTTCAATCAAAGGCTATAGCCTCACCTCCTTCCAAGCCAATTGCTACATTTGAAAAGGAGAACCCAACACCAAAAGTAATGACACATTTGCCATCTAAGTCCTCATCCACTGCTGGAACCTCTTCCTCATCTACCATAACTTCATTTGACTTTGTAGAGCATGCTAGCAAAACCAAAGTCCAACTCTCTGAGATTGAATACCTACAAACAAATCCTACCCAAATTGACATATTCATCAAGGCAGTTCGTGGTAGTAACCCTTTTTCTTCAAGCCCAATCTCTAAAGGCCTATTACCCACACCATCCATACCACCTTCCCAAAACATGTTAGCCCTCAGTGCCTCCAACACTAATAGAGTTGAGCCTTTCTACCTGTCACTTCTCATCAAAGGCTTCCAGTTGAACAATTGCATCATAGAATCTAGAGCCTCAGATAATGTGATGCCAACAAAAGTTGTAAATTCTCTTCGCCTCACTTTGACCTAGTAAATGACACATGCTATTCAATAGAATCCAAACAAGTTCCATTGGTACGAAGAATCAATGATTCTCAAGTTGCACTAGCTGATTATCCGACAAGAAGATACTCTTGACCATCTTGGTGGCAGACATCCCAGCCTCTTTTGGTATGCTATTGAGAAATTTTTTTTGTAGAGACATAGATGGAGAAATAAAAATGGATTGGTCATCTGCAACTATCCCTATGAAAGGAGAAATGAAGAAGTTGTTACCAGTCAAGAAAATGAAATTCACAGTAAGGAAATCTGATGATCTAAGAGTTAACATCCTCTTTCAAGATTGTGGGCTAGGAAACTAGTTCCTTACATCACAAAAGGAAGATAAATTTCCACTCCTCATGGAGGAAGAAGAAGACCGAATCTAGACAATGGAGTTTGATGGCGCAGTCATTCCCAGTAGGTTCGGGAGCTGGTGTAGTATTGTACTCTCCTTCCAAGGAGGTATATCCTTTTGCCTACAAGCTGAAATTTGACAATACAAATAATACAACAAAGTATGAAGCATTACTCTTAGGCATGAATGCGGTAGAGGACATGGAAATCAAGAACTTGAGATGCAAAGCTGATGTAGAGGTTGTGGTAAAGTAGGTCCACCGAAATATCAGGTGAAATACGCCAGACTCAGGCACTATAGAAACAGAGTGTGGGACTACATTGAATCCTTTGATGCATTCTCCATTGAAGCTATCCCTAGGGAGAAAAATGAAAAGGCTGATTCTTTAGCTTGATGTCAACTTCCTGGTGATACCTCATCCTTCTTTTGGCAAGGATAAAGTGACCATTGAGATGGTGTTCAGACCCAATATACCAAACAATGCAAATCACTGGCAGGTCTTCAATGATGACAATCAGATCCTAGCCTTCTTAGAACAAAGGGATAACTTCAATAATCTTTTCTTTGAAGGAAGTGAAAACCCACACCATGAATCAATCCCTAAAGAAGAGAAGGAAGGAATTGAGGGAATTGATGAAGAGGGAGTAATCAAAATGAAAGGAAACAAAATCCCCAAAGGCCTAGTTTCTTTGGAGAACATCTTTGACAAGCATGATAGGTTCATCCAAGAAAAATAAACAGTCTTCTCGGTGTCCATCGATTTTGATCAAGAAAACATTGGCACTTCGAGAGAATCCAAGGATGGTTAACATTGGTAAATGTCTTTGCTCACTAGAAGAGAAGAGAAAGTTTGTTGCTCTGCTAAAAAAGTACTCAGATGTCCTGGCCTATTCCTATAATGAACTCAAATCTTTTTATCCAAAGGAAATGCATCACTCCATTCCTTTGAAGCAAGGAGCTAAGCCCTTCAGGAAAAAACAAAGGCCCTACAATCCAAAGATTGCGATGTAATCAAAGAAGAGGTGACAAAGATGCTCAATGCTAGAATCATCTTCCCATCCACCATTCAACATGGGTGGCCAACATTGTGCCAGTAAGGAAGAAGAATGGGGAAATAAGGATTTGTGTAGACTTCCGAAATCTGAATCAAGCATCTCTCAAGGAAAACTACCCTATTCCAATCATGGATCATATTTTGCAAGCGATCCTTTGGATTTGAAATGCTCTCTTTACTTGATGGATTCTCAGGGTATAACCAAATCAAGGTGTTAGAAGAGGAATGCAACAAAACATCCTTCACAACACCTTGGGAAATTTTTCCTACAATAGAATGCCTTTTGGCTTGATCAATGTTGGAGCTAATTTCCAAAGAGCAATGGACTTGGCCTTCAAAGATTTGAAACATTGCATTGTCATTTACCTTGATGACCTCACAATTTTTTCAAAGAGGAGGGGAGATCATATCAGTCATTTGGAGCAAGTCCTTGCAAGGTGTAGGAAACATGGCATTTCTCTAAATCCAAAGAAGTGCATTTTTGGAGTCACAGAAGGTAAGTTGCTAGGACACATTGTGAACAAACATGGAGCACACATTGATCCTGAGAGGGTTAGAGCTATCCAAGCACTAGCCTTACCAACTAGAAAGAAGGGAGTTCATTCATTCTTTGGAAAGGTAAACTTCCTTCATCATTTTTTGCTTGAGTTTTCTGAACTGACTAAGCATATAACTTCCATGATGAAGCCTCAAGCAAGTTTCAAGTGGAATAAGGAAGGAAAAATAGCATTTGAGGAGATCAAGAAATCCATTGCCAAAGCTCTAACTCTGGTATCTATAGATTTAAATAAGGAGTTCATCATGTATTGCTATGCATTAGAACATACACTCTTTGTTGTCCTTGTTCAAGAAAAATGATGAAGTTTTGGAAGCACGCATTGCTTTCATGAGCTTTCCTTTGAAAAATCATGAGCTAAAGTACAACCAATTGGAGAAACATGCCTATGCAGTGGTCAAATCTATTAAAAGTTTCAGATTCTACATTCTCAATTCCCATATAGTGGTGATGGTCCCTGGAAGTGCAATCAAGTCCATTTTGACTCAACAAGATCTTGGGGCTAAGAGAGGAATTTTGATTGCAAAGACCCAAGAGTCTGACTTGGAGATTAGACCCTCTAATCTGGTAAGAGGAAATGGTTTGTGCCAGATGATTACTGAAGATGAAGCTCTCAAAGCTCAGTAGGGAGAAAAAGATGGTGTTTGCATGACTGTTAAGGAGACAGTCCACAAGAGCTCTTTGTCACCACTACTGATGAGTGGTATGTTGACATTGCTTACTATCTCACTTATGGAGAATTCCCTCCTCATCTTGATTACAAACAAAGAAGGACACTCAAGCTAAAGGCAGCCAAGTTTGTGATATGGAATCATGCACTTTACAAGAGAGGCCTAGATGGTTGTTTCCTCAGGTGTGTAGATAAGGAGCAACAAGAAAAGTTACTCATGGCATATCATGATCAAGCTTGTGGTGGACATTTCTCAGCAATGGTCACCGCACATAAGATCCTCAAAGGAGATATTATTGGCCCTCCATCTTTGTAGACACTCAAGATTGGGTTTCCAAATGCAAAGCATGCCAATAATTTGTTGGAAAGCCACACTAGTTGCATTGCCACTCAGACCTGTGGTGATTGAAGAACCATTTCAACAATGGGGGCTAGATTTTATTGGTGTTCACGAATCCTCATTCAGTGCGGGGCATACTTATGTACTCACCTGTGAATGGACATTACTTCACTAAATGGGTGGAAGCCATCCCAACCAAGCAAGACAACTAAAGCAATCAGAACTTCATCAAGGACAAAATCATTGTTCATTTTGGCATACCACGAAAATTGTTGTCAGAGACCATGCCACCTATTTCTCTTCTAAGGAGCTCACAAAGTTTTGTTATGGCTTTGGAATCTCCCTATCTCACTCTTTCGACTACTACCCATATGGAAATGGGGGCCGTGAGTCAAGCAACAAGAACATTGTGACCATATGTCTGCAAGTTGGTAGATGAGAATCAAAGGCGGCACAAGAAGTTATATGATGCATTGTAGGCTGATAGGATCACTCCTAAGAAGGCAATAGGTATGTCACCCTTCCAAATTTTGTATGGAGTTAAGGCAGAGATTCCCCTCACAATTGAGATGTTAGCTCTCAAGTTGCTGTAAGAAATAGAAGATGATCAATACAAAGACTCCATTGATAAGAGGATCCTCTTCCTGGAGAAGCTGGAAGAAAGCAGATGCCAAGTGGTGGATAGAATTAAAGAACACCAATTGAAAGTGAAGAATATCTTTGAAAATAGGGCAAAGGCAAGATAATTCAAGGTTGAAGACTTTGTCCTGCTATGGGACAAGAGAAGAGAACCAAAAGGCAGCCATGGAAATTTTGATTCATTATGGCTCGGCCCATTCCAAATTCATGGAGGTTGTGGTGAGAATATTTTTCTCCTCTCATACTTGGAGGGAACACCATTGGAATTGCCTCAAAGTGGGAAATACTTGAAACTGTATCATTAGTGAAAGCAGGTTGTCCCCGCCTTGTACCATAGGTGATTTCGTAGGTGTGTTTTTCCCTTTTCTGTTGTGTGGTTTTGGTTTCGTTTTGTTTGGTTGTGTGTGGTTTGGCTTGTGTGTTTCCTCCTTCTTCCTTTCTTTCTCAAAATTATACATGACTCTGCATGGCTCAATGGATGAGGCTTTGGTCAACGTAATATGTTTTGAAACTTGAGATTCGGATCCTCATGTCCGCCCTAGCCATGCCTAGTTCACGCCATGTCCCCAAGCTAGAGCCAACTATTGTCTCTTAAAAAATGCTCTACATTTTCATAGTCAAATTCTATTTTTTGAGCTCATGCCCTTTGTTGGTGTTTAAGCCAAGTTAGAGATTCAAGAAATTAGCAAAAGTCATTCCCTAGAGCTGTTTAAACCTCTATTTTGCTCATTTTTAGAAATCCTCCATTTCCGGTCTGTGCACGTAATATCCTCTTTGTAACCTCCATTTTTGATCAAAATTTTTCACTTGTTCTATGGCCTAGGTCGTCAAATCATTGTTTTTCCTCCATGCCTCTGGTTCATGAAGGAAATTCAAAAATTAGACTCAAAACGATGAAGTTTTCCTCTCTGCGTATTTTCCTTGCAGTTGGGATGACATGCGTCTTTTCCCCGTCAAACTTTGACCCTAATGAATGCAGTGCGTGGTGAGATCCGATTGGATGGGGAGGAACGATATTTTGGTAAACTTAACACTTTTGGCAAAAATGATAAATTTACCCCACAACCCCCGAGAAAATTTGAAGGGAAAAAGTCAAAGTTGAAGCCCGACGTTGAAAATTCAAAGTGGAAGAGCGGGTCGACGGAGGAAATTGAGTTTTGAGCCTTTTTACAAAAAGGTTAAAATGTTGAGAAAAGAGCCGTGACCCCATCTCCAACCAGAACATGCCACGTGTCCTAGTCAAATCAGAGAAGCGGGTCACAGAGAAGTTTGTGTTTTTGAGCCTCTTTGTAAAAAAGGTGAAAAGTTAAAAAATGACCCGCAACCCCGATCAAGCTATAAAGGTAAAAGTCAAAGTTGAAGCCCATAGGGAAAAAGTCAAAGGTGAAGCCTGCCATTGAAAAGTCAAAGTGGGAGAGTGGGCGGTAGAGGAAATTGAGTTTTGAGCCTTTTTCCAAAAAAGCTTAAAATGTTGAGAAAAGGGCCGCAACCCCATTTCCAATGAAAATGTGCCACATGCCTAAGTTAAAAAGTTGAAGCGAAGGTGTGGGTCAATTTGTTCCAAATTGCCAAATCTCTAAAAAATTCACAAAACACGAAGGGCTTTCCCGTACCCATTCCAATCTCTTCCTACCACGTGGACGACCCGATTTCAAAGTTATATGAGAAAATAAAATGGTCTGTATTCAAACTGGCAAATCAAATGTAACATTCACGTTGCAAGATCTGGTTTTTAACCCACCATGATTGTTTTCTTCGCAGTGGATGAATTTGAAGAGGCATAAATGATTTGTAAAGATTGTAACTATTTTGGTAAAGGATATAATGTCTCCTCGAGCCATTCCAATGGGTGATGATTGATTTAAAAAGACCAGAGTGCTCTGTACCTAGAAAAGACATAAAACGCCATACTTTTTATGTTTTCCCTTCTCTTTAGATTTTCCTCTATTCTAAAAGCTCTGTACAAATTTTGCTTGAGCTTCAATAATAAAAAGAAGGAATTTTTTTCCTCTTTGATTGAGGGATTAATTGGTACTTTTGCGACCAATGAATTTCATTCGGTCTTGTAGCTTCTCCTGCGGATTTATTTTTCTTCTATCTATAAATGCATGTAAATGGAATTTCTAATTAATGTGTGTGGGCATTTGATATTCTAATCACAACATTAGTTTTCTCCTATCTCCATTTCCACTCACCTTCCCATTTCCAAGACAAAGTTTCTTCTCGAGCGAGACATTGCTATCTTTACCACAGGGTCGGTGGAGTGCCCTTGTTGGATCTCTTGTCAAAAGGCCACATTTGAAATCCACCTTTATGCATGCACCTACGGAAGCTACACCATTCAAGTAGAGGGACTTAGATTCCCATAGCGTTGCCTTAAAACCCACTAATTTTCTCACAAGACAAATTTTCTCACCAACAGTCCTAAAGTGGTAACTTCAAGTCTAGCTATTACGCTCAATAATGCCCGCATGGGATCATTACGAGGTGGTTGTGTATTTGAAGGAGTGTCTTGCTTATACTTAGGGGTTTTATTGTTGATATAAGTGATATGGTAATGGAGTATCTTGACAAGTAGAAATATTGTAGGTGTACTGGGAGGCTAATGGTTGCGAGGGTTGGATATATCGATAAGGGAAAGTAATAGAAGTGTTGATAAGGGGTTGTGATGGTTGTGAGATATATTGAGAGGAGATGTAACTATATTGTGAGACATGCACGATACATGTTTTTGTGAAAAGGGGAGAGTACTAGCGATAACACTCATATCGATAGATGATATAGATGCGGGGATGGATCGGACTAGATTTTGGATTAAAGATGTAGGTTGTTGTGATGAAATAGGTTGAGACATAATCAGCATTGTTGAGAGATGGAATTCAACTAAGCTTACGGGAACATGGGGAGTGACATAGGCCACGAGCCTATATGTGGGTGGGGAGGTAGTATTATGAGTTTGTGTAACCTATGAGCTAGGACGAGGAAGTTGATGAGGTAGGTTCTTGTTGGGAGGTTGTATTCTACGAAGATATGGAATTAAGGTAAAAACTAGCAACATGAGTGGACGTAGCAAGTCTTGACATCCCTATATCACTAGTAGAGGGGTAAGGAGAGATTTGTTCGATGACGGGTTAATAGTTGGGGTCGTAAATTTTGGAGTATTCTCAAGTATCGATGGTAGAAGATGGACAATATTTCTTATAAGGTGGGAATAAGTGATATGCATACCTTTGGTAGAAAGGTAGCCACAAAGGGAAATGGGGTTGGCATCTAAGACTTCTGCAAATACTGGATCACCACTTTGGAAGAATCGCAGAGGGTCGAGACAAGGAGCTTCTAATTTTTAACTTGAGTAATGAGAGAATGTAGAGGTTCCTTATCTATCTATAAGGGTGTTTGTAATGGCTTTGTCATGCTTGGGATTTTTAAATATGAGATCTGGGTTGATTCTAAGGATTTCTAAAGTGAATCTACCATATTTGAGATGTTTTGAAGGTGAGAGTGTAGTCTATTTATAACCATGAATTGAACAAACAAGTTGTTGGAGCTCAAAATTGCACCCGTCCTAAATCAAAATGATCTAGGGATTTAAGGCAACATGAGACTGTCTCCAAGTTGTGGGACTTGCATTGAGACAAACCTTCAGAGAAGGCCAACTTTCTCTACATATTCCTACTACTAAAACTACTCCTAAGAAAGGAAATGCAACTACCTAACTCTACTTTATCATTCCAAGGGACCAAAGAGAGAGGGAAATGCATAAAATGAAATCCTACACTAAGGAGAGGTGATAACACCAAGAAAAAGGGGAAAGATACTCTCAAATGAGGGAAAATGGAATAAAATGAAGGGCGAGGCCAAATATAGGTGACACAAGCCCAATACTTCATTTAGCATAAATTCTCCATGAAACACAACAAGATGAACCTACAAATGAGAAATAAAACTATAAGAATGGAGAGGAAAGGAAATGTAATAAAACATAAGTAAGGGTTGATAAACACCACAAAACAAGGATTTTATTTCTTTCAAAATATGCATAGACCATTACATGTGAAGAATAAGGCACAAGAACACATTACCAAGCTCAACCTGAAAGTCTACAACTCACAATTGCTCAAGAAAATTTTTGTGAGCTCCTTTACATTTAGAACATCCCTCTTGTTGATGACCATCATGTTAGGATTATACCAGTTATACAGATAAACAAGCATGCAATGAATAATGCAGAAAACGTAAAACAGAAAAGAATGCAATAAAACAAAGACATAGATTTAACGTGGTTCACCCAAAATGGGCTACATCCACCAGAAACAACCAATCCTTTTATTCAGTCCAACAAAACTCTCTCTCACAGTGCTACCACTGATACAATGAGCCTCATACATAACGACCCTTTAAAGATATTAGGGTTTTTATCATTTCGGGAAACATAGAAAACCACCTGTTAGATCTGTGACCTAATAAGGAACGGTCCATATTTCACAATGCATAAATACATATAAAATGTGGCTTACGGGGCATTGCCCCTTATAACCCCATCGCTATCAGGCTCCACAACCAACAATCTCCCACTTGGAGACTGATTGTTGTAACTCCACCACTACAGTCCTACTTGGACTTTTCTTCTTGGCTTGTTTCTTCCACTTCAAGATCAATCTTGAAGACCCATAGAAGTTGAATGAAAATCCAACTTCTCCTTTTCATTGGCTTGGTAAACATATCAGTAGGATTATCATCTGTATGAATCTTCACTAACTCAAGCTACCCATCCTCCAACACTTGTCGTATGAAGTGATATCTTAGTTGAATGTGTTTGGTTCTTGAATGGAAGGTTGAGTTCTTTGCCAGGTGAATTGCACTTTGACTATCACTGTGTAACTTACAATCCCCTTGCTCCTTACCCAAATCCATGAACCTACTCATCCATAAAATTTCCTTACTTTCCTCAGTCGCTACAATATATTCTACCTCTGTGGTAGATAGGGAAACTACCTTCTATAACTTTGAGATCCAACTCACTACCGCACCACCAACTATAAACACGTATCCAGTAGTGCTCCTCCTACTATCCACATCTCCTGCCATATCCAAATCTAAAAATCACCTGTAAATTATAATCGACCCTCAGAAGCACAAGTGCCTACTCGGTCCCTCTCAAGTACTCGAGAATCCATTAGACTGCCTTCCAGGTGTGCTTTACCCGAATTTTCCATATACCGCTAAAAATCCCACTACTTGGGAAATGTTTGGCCTGGTACAAACCATGGCATACATGAGGCTCCCAACTGCTGAAGAATAAGGAACCCGTGCCATATAATCTTTTTCCTCTTATGTTGTTGGGCATTGCTCTTTACTTAATCTAAAATGCCTAGCCAATGGTGTACTAACTAGTTTCGCATTCGCATCTAAAACCTTTCTAACACCTTTTCTACATAGTCCTCCTGAGACAACACCAATTTTTTATTTTTCCTGTCCCTCTTGATTTGCATACCGAGGATTTTCTTTGTGCACCCAAATCCTTCATTGCAAATGTTTGTGCAAGATTTTCCTTAAGCTTTGCAATTTCTGCATATTAGACCTTGCTACAAGCATATCGTTTACATATAACAAAATAATAATGTAGCCCCAACTATGTAGCTGTTTAAAGTACACACAATGATCTGATTGACATCTAGTAAAACCATGCTCATGCATAAAACTATCAAACCTTAGATACCATTGCCTGGGAGCTTGTTTGAGCAAGTATAGGCTCTTCTTCAACCTAAGGATTCCCGACTGACGACGACATGATCATTTTTACCTGATAGGTCCCCTTTACTTGATTCACAATCAACTCGACATCTCCCTGCACTTTAAGATTTTGGATTCCTTTTTGTCTTGCCATTTCTAATCCTAATAACAAAGCTTCGTATTCGGTTGTGTTATTAGTATTATCAAACTGCAACTTGAAAGAAAAAGGAAAAATCTCAAAATATGGAGATATAAGAACCACGCCAAAGACAACTAGTAGTTGAGCAGTGCCTTCAAACTCAAGGGTCCAAACAAAGTGTTAGGATCTTCTTCTTTGACTTCTACAGAGGGAACCTTAGATGTCATGAAATAATTACCCAAGCCTGCATCTTCAAAGAGAATTTGAGCCTTAGGATCATTTGATTTAGTGACCAGGTACTTTGCTTGTGCTTCGGGGTGAAGGACACGAGGAACTCCATTTATTGGAATTTTAGATTTGGTCCAATCCATGTTGATTTCTCCTCCAACATCTTTGCAAAAACCTCTTCCTAAGAGAATACCATAAGTAGTTGGGATATCAAAGCAACCAGGATAGTCATTTTCACTCTCTTTTCAGGGAAGGCAACAAATGCAAATTGTGCATCCTTGATTTGGCCAATCAAGGGGACCTATTTGGTTTCCATGGAATAACACCGCCCATAAGATTTAGTCAAGGTGATTCTAAGGGCATGAGATACTTTTGCGGGCATTACGTTATCAGAGGCTCTTGAGTCAATTATGCAATTGTTGAGTTTAAAACCGTTTATAAGTAAGGACAAATAAAACGGTTCAATATTTCCTAAAGTAGCAGAGGTCATATTACTTTGAGGTAAAGGCTGAGTGGGGCTAGGAAAAATGCCTTTTGAAGATGAAGGAATAACAGCCTTGCTTCTAATGAATTTGGAAAGTTTCTCAAATTTCTCAGGGTTGGACTGCAGGTACTCAACTTCCGACATTTGGATTTTGGTTTTCTTTGCATGATCAATGATGTCGAAAGTGGTATATGAAGGAATGATGGAGGGTTTAGTTCTAGTTACACTGGTATGAGCCGAGGTATTGGCCTTGAGGGAAGGAGAAAAAGATTTAGAAGATGAAGTTACCTTTTTAGTTTGTGCTTTGATATGGGAGAGCCTATTTTAGCCACAACCACAAGAGCTTCTTTATTTTTCTCCTTCGATCCTTCAACCAAATTTCTGGGGTTCTGAGATTGGGATCGAGTGAAGACTACAAATGATTGACCATCATGCTCACCTTTTTCTTCCTCGTAATCCAAGTATCCAATGCTGGAGTCGCTAGTTGAATCGTCAAAAGACTCATCAACATATCTTGAAGCTTCGAAAGCTTCATGAGAATCTTGATCTTCTGGTTCTTCACCCTCCTCAACTATTTCAATTCTGTTGTGTTGACAGGAGGAGCTTCAATGGCCAACCTGGTGGGAGTAGTGATCAACCGATTCCTATCTCTTGTGGGAGTGCCATTGGCATTGTTGAAATTCCATCTAGGAATATCCCGATAAGGAATGTTGGTTGCTTGTTGAGACATTTGCTTCTTTAAAGCAATCAAGTCATTAGCCATCTTCTGAATCATAGGATCAGTAGTACTCTGAGAAGAACTCTGATTTTTAGGCTTAGATGATTCTCTTCTGATCTTTCCGGCCAAAATAAGATCATCTTCTATTTTAGTGGTTGTAGCTTGAGTAGTGGCCAAATCGGGGATAACAAATCTTCTCAACAAGAAGCTCACATTAGGGGGTTGAGTGTTGATGAAGAAACACTTTTGATTTTCAAGAGTGGGAATGGCTAGCTCTGGGATCTTATGAATCAGCTTGTTGAATTTGGCTATGAAATCCTGCATGGGTTCATAAGACTCCTTCTTCATGTGTGTAAGCTATGCTAACAAGGCGTGAGATTCTTCAGCCGGTTTGAACCTTGCTTTGAATACAGACCACATGGTAGTCCAGTTGGTAATGCATGCATTCGGAAGATGGTAGAACCATTTTGTTGCTACATTGTGCAATGTCTCAATGAAGAGTCGAATAGAGATGTCTTCATGAGCAACTCCAAGAATGCCACATGTGACAAAGAATGAAGCGATGTGTTCATCAGGGTGCTACTTCCCATCACCGTTGAACTTAGGAATATTCTTACGTGACCCATGTGGTAGATCGTGCAATGGTGGAGTCAGGGAAAGAGGACCAATAGCCGCACCCCAAGGCATAGGTTGTGCTATCATTCTTCTGAATGAAGTGCGTATAGGAATTTGAGTATCTGATAAGAATAATGTAGGGCATGTTGCATAAACTTCTTATTCTTGAGGAACCTGAGTTCTTTGGATAGGCAAAGAACTTCTTGCTCGGCTAGATGCAACACTATTGAGTGAAAGTATAAATTATGTTATCAAGAAAATCAAAGAACAAATCGGTTTCACCCTAGCTCAGCTTGACCAAGTGAAGATATTTCGGACACTTGAAGGCAGGGAAAATAGATCTTCTGAAAATAAGGCAAATATGGAGTCGCTAGACACCAACAGGATAAGCTTAGTCTTATCAATCTGTATTTCCCCAGCGAAGTCACCAAAAAACTGTTGGTTGGATATTTTGTCAAGCCAAAATATGAGGTTCAACCATAGTACATGGGATTAAATCCCTCCTCAAAGATAGGTGAGGTTGGATGTTTATTACTAATCTAAAACACAACAGAAATAATATATACAATATTCACACTATTCTAACCATTGGGGTTGGGATAGAATCCGAAATCCATATCCACACAAGGTGAAGATGTTGCAATTTTAGAAATGAAATGGATTGGAAAGGAAATTATTATTATGGAAGAAACACAATGGAAAGGAAATGAGAGGAACATATTTTCTTTCGAGCAAACATAGATCACGAAATAATCATACGAGTTTTAGATAACAAATGTAATGTTTGAAACAATTAAAATAATCGAGAATGTTAAACAAAGAATAGCTTAAGATTATGAACATAAGAACAATATCTTAAGAGAGATGAATCTCACAACACAAATTTTGTAAAATAGCATCAGTTTCTATTCCTCAAATGATTAAAAGAAAACAAAAGTTTTTCTTCTTCACAATAGTTCTCAATATTCCAAAAATCTCAACCCTTTGGAATGCATAAGTATCCCTTATTTATAATAAAAAGAGTTGAGAGAAAATAGGATAAATCCTAGAAAATAGTCTTTTAATGAGAGTCCTATTTTGCTTGACTCTCACGTAGGAGACCAAGTCAAAATTTGCTTCCTACATGATGAAACAAAAATGAAAAAGACATGTCAATTTCAGAGATTGAAATGACATGAAACATTATGCCTATTTTGTTTCATCATCTTTGTCTTCCTCCAGCAAAGCTTGCTTGTCCCGAAATTCTTGGAACTTTTAGATTATTCCTGCATCTCATCTTCATCAGGCATGGTGGAGTGGTCACTTAGGACCTCACACGTTTCCTGAGTATCGCTCGCATTACCAGGAAGTTTCTTTAATCTCTTGTTGAGTTTCCTTAGTGATTCCAAAGCATGTTCAATCTTCACAAACCTATCAATGATTTCAGACTAAAGCCATAAGTTGGTTCATGTTGAATTGATTCTTGGATCTACTTGTAAATATTGTCAACGGGCGAGAATACTCAAGCTTTCATTCAACACTTTAGCACAGATCTTGGTTAGCTCTTCTTCTATGTCATTTGTGGCATCAACCAATTGATCTCTTGATTCCCTCAATTTGCTGCAAGCTTCATTGAGAATCTTTATTCTAAATCTGATGGCTTTGGTTAGTTGAAAATGCTTGTCCCCATGTGGAATGATTCCTTCTTTGATCAAGATGCGGGATGGAACCTATTTTAGTGTATTGAGAGCTTCAAAAGTTAACTCTAGGTTCCTAACTTCTGCCGAAAACTCATCATCCATTTTCTCGCCATCCTTATTTATATTCTCCAAGGATTTGTAGACTTCCACGGTGTCATCAATGACCTCTTTTCCTTATAGGAGTAGCCTCTGGATCCATTCATCAACCGTTCTCCCCTTCTCATTAATCTTCTCAATCCTGGGTACCGATGAGAAATTAAACCTGATAGGAGTAGGGGTAGAGGATGATGGTGTTGACTCAGGAGGCTTTGAGAGCTTGAGTAGTACTTCTATCAGCTACTCTACTTTCTCTTTTAGCTCATCTCTACTTGCCTTCATTTCCTTCAGCTTCTGACACAACACATTCATGGCATCTTGTGCATCTTGTTGTGCTCCCTCCATTGTTAATTTTCCTAGATCAACCCTTGTGATCTGATAATTGGTGAACATTATATCATTCTTTGTTTTGTCAGCCCACAGAGTGGCAATCTCCATGAACTTATGCCCTGAGGCATCCACTGAAACCCTTGAAACCGTTTTGGGTTTCTTGGCAGACTTGGTAGGAGTGACCTTGAGGGAACTGAAATCAAAGGCTGGTAGGGGAACTACCACCTTCCTCTTCCTTGGGGTCTGATCTATTAACCATTGAGGCATACTGGAAGAAGTTTCTCCCATCGTAGGTGTTACGGTCACATCTTCAGGTGGAGGAAGGTTTGCTTGTGGAGTGGTGATCATTGCGAGTGTAGTGTCCATGGGAATGGACTTAGGGAATGAAGGTACAGAAGGAGGAGGCATATCCATGGTTAACTTGGGTCTAGTGGGGAGAGGTGAGAGGTCAGAGAAGATGCTGGCCATGGTTGAGGAATTTGGTGAAGAAATCTGAAGCAAGGAAAAGTCTGAATGGGAGGAGGTAATGATTCTGAAATTAAAGCTTGAGAGGTAAGAGGAAGACTTACCTCTGATGAGCTGCCAACCAAAAGGGGAATGAGAGGTTGACCAACCTCTTCTCCTGAAGGAAGATTTCCTTGTTCTGGTGGTGGAGGTGAATCAAGTATCTCAACCGTTTGTGGGGAGTGGCCAATGATGTGGTCACTTGCTCTTCTCCCTTTTTGACAAACTTAACCTTTATTGGCCTCTTGGAAGGGTCCTTATCCTTTTCCTTTTTTCCCTTGGAGGGTCCTGCTTCCAAAGTAGCTAGCTTTGAAAAAATATTTTCTTTATAACTCATTCCCTAAGAAATGAGCCATGCCTTAGTACGAGGCAAGAATTTGAGCAGCTCTTCCTGCGATAGAATTTTTCTCAGCAATGGACCAATCAATGGCTGGGAATACATATTGGTCTTCATTCAACCCATCATACAAGGTGTCAAGGACACTTTCATTGTCCATGGTGCCTTCTGGGATGTCAGATAAATCTAACATCTGAATCTCTTCAAGTGTTAACTGTTATTTTCCTTTCTTCGGATGGCAACTTCATCCCAAAGATCAACCCAAATGTCTTCTACATTAGGCACATGTAGATATAAGGTCCCGTATGACTTAAGGACTCCTTGGAAATTGAACCCATCTCTATGCTTCATGTGATTCTTTAACTTGTCCTGTAGCTTGTGCACCACGTTCTTGGCTTTAACCATTGTTGAGCATGTGTACCTTCCGATGGAAATAGGGAAGGAGATGGTGGCCTTGTGCTTACTCTGTTGGAATTTGTGAAAATCCAACAATTGTCTAACCAACTCCATCAGGATCAGCTTATCACCTGGGAACCTGGGAAAATGGAAAGGATCACCTGGGTACATGACCACCTGAAGGTATGTGAAATTCTTGAATTGTAAGAAGATACAACCCCATTTCGATACTTCGGCCCATGCCTCATCAGAGACTCTTCTTTTCCTTAGATTAGGGTTCATCCTGTAGATGTTTTCATAAAAGAAGGCATCGTTCACTCTTCTGAATTGATCCTCAGACCCCTTCATTGTCAGTTGAGGGAAGTACCGATATATGTGTTATGTTGCCCTATTTCCCTTTGCATCCAACCCTGGATAATTCTCATGTCGGACTGTTGCATAGGTGACATATGACGACATATAGAACTTGCTAGTAGACAAGATTGTTTTCATCTGGGAGTCTATCTCATCACTTATAAGACTGCTCCAATTGATCCCTTGGTCATTCTTCTTTATGATGACCATGAATTGATACATCCACCCTTGGAAGTCTCTCGACTCGGGAGTCCAAATACTCGACTTAGCAGGGTGATGATATCACTGATTTCAAGGATGAAATCACTCCTAGGGACAAACTTGGGAAACCTAGAGACGATCTGGCTTGGCCTTGATCAAGAAATTTTTATTTACATGCCTGATGTAATATTCTTGATCATTGTCCCAGGCCTTCTGTGTTGATTGAAGGTTCAAATCAACATATTCTTCAAAGTTGGGCAATCTTAAGAGGTCATCAAAGTAACCTCCATCCAACTTCACTATGGTTTCTCCTGCTTGATTTCTCACTGAGCGGGAAGTTGAGTCATAATTGGAAGTGCATGCCAGAATGAACTCGGGGCATTGAAGACATTGGGAATCCTGCTTTGCAAGAGGGAGGCCATTGCCAGCTATTGACTTCATCCAGGGACTCTGAGAAGAATCCTTGATTTTGTTCCAAAATTCTTCCATGTCTATATTACCAAGCTCCGTGTCCCGGATGTCATAATTACAATCTATGTAGGAAGGGGACTCCATCTTTTGGTACTTGTACTTCATCTTTCCTAACTTGTCTGACTTATCCTTAGATTGTCCAGGATCGACATGAGAAGTCTTGAAGAAAGAATGCCTAGATGACTTCTGGTTGAACAATCGGGCTTGAAAGCTTTCTGAGCAACCCTATAGACCCGCCACACTAACCAGACTTTGGGACTTGCAAAGCACTTTGTGAAACTTGACACACTACAATGTATATCAGAAATTAGGTCGTGTTGAACACTTTGTGAAACCCGACACAAAGGCGGAACTCAGGGGATGTTAAGCACTTCACAAAACCCGATACAAGCAAAGCCAGGGTGATGTTGAACACTTTGTGAAACCCGATAGATTGCAGAAGTCGAGAGGATGTTGAGCACTTGGAGAAACTTGATACTCTGAAGCGAATAGTGTTGGACACTCTATAAAACTCGAAACAAAGGCGTCGATTTGGTATGTCGAACATGTAAAATTCCCACCAAGTTTGTAAGTTAGGATTTTTAGATTCTTCTCAAAAATCAAAAGAGTATATCCCATGGGAAAAATAAGAAAACACCTAAAGGGTGAATTCCAAACAAGAGGTTTCATGGGAATACAACAAGAAATGAAGAAAACAACCCAAAACCCTAAACCTAGAGGAAGAAAAAGAAAAGAGGGAAAAATGCCAAATGAACACCTCAAAAACAACCCCAAAGACCTCAAAGCGGTAAGAAGAGAAAAATACCTTCAATAAATTCAAAAATGGTTGAAGACGGATCACGAAATCGATCAAGAGGTTCATCGGAGTTTGGAGGTCAAAGGAACATGCACGAAAAATCCATGCAACAAAAATATACTAGGTAAAAATGACGTGTAAAATTGAACTATTTATAAAGCCCTAGCATTAATTACACCTCATCTGACACGTGTGCCAACTACTAGACAACTCAACATTAATGCCATGTCATCATGCTCAGAGTGTCTGAAAACCTGATACAAAGGTTTTACTATCAAATCGGGTTTCGGAAACAACTGACATGAAGCATGAGATGTTTGGATGTTATCAAGTTCTGAAAACCCGACACAAAGGATCATTTTGGGTTTGGGTTTTGGGAAACAAGCGACATGGAGCATGCATTTTGCAAGGTATGTTCTGATGCTTCTGAGTTTTGAAAACCTAATACACTGGCTTGTAATCGGGTTTTGGGTTTTGGGAAACAATTGACATGAAGCATGCAAAGGATATGTTTCCATGTGATGGAAACCTGAAAACCCAAAAATCTCCTTCAAAGGGCATTTTTAGGAGATTTTGTCAAAAAATTTCTATGGTTATCTCAATTTTAGCTGAAATCACTAAAAATGAGATAACAAAGATACTATGCTTCAAGCCACTCCGAATATGAGTCTATGACCCTTTCAGTTTTCTGCAGAGCATTCATAGTTGCTAGTTGATTCTCGTGCCTTCCTACTCTCATAATGAAACTCGGTAAATTTTATTTTTTGAGAGTAGAAAATTGAAAAGATGGCCAACAGAATCCTTTGGCTGATTTTAGTTGCTCTGCATTTGCTCAAAGTGAAGCTTGCAATCGCCTCATCTAACTATGGATTCTTCATCGAGTCGGAGTCTTCATAAGATCTGGTGCCTCCTTAATAGTAAATATAGGAGCAGCCTATACAAAAGACAAAACATACATGCCTCAAATGAGTCATGCAGAGTGTGCGTAAGCACTTATTTTGTTAAAAGTAAATCTACTCCTACTCCTAATCTAACTAGTTTGGTACATGCTAAACAAAACCTAAAAGCATAAGGAGAAATAGCTTCCTTTTCTTATAAAATGCAGCCATGCAATCAATTTGGCTATTGATATGGCCTATAGTAAGAGTGAAAAGTTACCCTTCACTCTTCCACTTGGGGTATCAAGTGAATAATATGAATACCTCCTTTTGTTCATCTTTTGGTTGGAGGTGTTGTAGCTGACCCTCGGGGTCTTGAAAATTATCCTCATGCCCTGAAGTGAGCATGACAGGTACGAAAGTTTTCCTTGGTCTTGAGGAGGACCATTCTCTGGTGGGAGTTGGTCGATTCTTTGTTCCTTCCCATGGTTCTGGATTGTATCTTTTGGAATGGGGCTTCCTTGTAGGCTTCTCTAATGGGTGTCATCCCTATCTTCTCCTTCTCTATTTTTAGCAGCTTCACCGGTGAATCTAGGATCTTTGATTGAAAGCAAAAAGCTCTCAATAATACTTTCTTCTAGAGTCCTAGGATTAGTCCAAGGGGAGCTGTTGTGAGCGGAAGGCTACCTTTGTTGTGGAGTCGATGAAGTGGTGAAGATTGTTATTTCCACAAGCCCTTCTTCATCGAGCCATCACCCTATATCTAATAAGCACTTAATCTTATCTTCTTCCTCCTCTGTCAAAGCTTTATGCTTTGATATGATGGTTTTTGAGTCTACAAATTATCCATCATATGTGGCTTCATTTTGCAGAATGAAGCCCATTGATAAGAACCTTTCTAGGGGAGCTACTTTGTGGGGAGGAAAACAAAGGCACCTTCTACAACCTCTCTTCTACTCACTAGTGACACGAACTTTCTGGGCCCGTATCATTTCTCACCATATGCTCCTCTTCTTTTGGATTTAGAGCCATTGCTTGCTGGTGCGAGAGGTATAGCTACTTGAAGAAAGGGAAAGGGTGGAATGGGTGGCTTGGATATGGACAAGGGGATGATCCCTTGGTGGTAATGAAGTCATGATTGCACGAATTCATAGGATGAAGAGAAATGGGAGGCGTGGAAAGACATATGAATGAAAATGGATGAGAGGGAGGTCTATGAGCCTTTGTAATGATTTGTTCGAGCACTCGTGGAGTTGTTGGATGTGCTCCGCAACTATCTTCATTGAAGCTTGATTTCTATCAAGAATCGACTGAGTTGATGCCATAATAAAATATCACTCTGAGTTGTCCCACCGGGTGTGCCAAGAAAACTGTTGACGACCATCCTTGGTGGATCATTCCGTCAGAGTTGTGGGAATCCTTAGGTTAGTGGGATGTGCACCCTAAGGAGACCTCTAGATTTTAAAGAAGTTGGATCTTCTCTGTAGGGTGAGATAGGGGTAGAAGAACTAAACGAGAAACATAAAATAAGCTAAGGTGATGTGCCGAAATGAGTCTACAGAAGGTAAATCGGGACCGTGACTTCCTGAGAAGGGAAACGGTGAATAACTGAAAAAGGGTGGATGAAATGCACCACAAGTTAGAAAGGGTCACATAGAACACTACCTCAAACTACTTAAGCACAACTTCAAAGATAGTAACAACATTCAAAGATGCACAATTTCTACATGAAAATAAAGGCGATCAGAGATAATAAGGATATGTGGATGATGAAAAGAAAGCACCATAAGCCATATATATTACTCCAATAGTTGTGCACAATATTACATTTAGAAAAGAGGCAAGATTTCTGTTACAAAACCCAGGCAGAAGGCTAGAGTTCCAAGACCTCTGTCTTTTACAAAAGAGAGACTTGCGACAAAGAAGAAAAGATTAACTCTCCTAGTATCTAACTAATTATCTCTTTTTTTTCTCATCAAACTTTGATTACAATATATAGGGGGAGGAGGAGGTAAGAGAGAACTTTCAAACTCCTTTCCAACTGCCCCTCAATTATGATAAATGATATGAAGTGACAAAAATAGATTTCTTCAAATCCTTCTCACACTTTTCCATTATTTTCCCCCTTCGAAAGAATGAGAGCCATGCCTATTTAATGCATCTTTAATTATCTGCAACTGACTCCCTTGAGATGGAATCACCTTTTGAGGAAAATCCCTTTAGCTATTTATTACATAACCAAATATTTTGACCCTTTGTGCATTGGTTCCCGACCTCTTGATTCAAACGGTGCATATTTTGTAATGAAATGACCCTTTGAATGCAGATGAATGACTCAAGTCTTTGCAGGTGGCGTTCTCCACATGACTAGATGACCCTTCACCTCCGATCTTTTGAAAAAGTCTTGAGCATTAAATCTTACAGATAAGACCCAAAATCATTTATATGTGGCAGATGGCTTGTCATCTTTTATGGCCCACTTTGAAACTGGAGTCCACTTGTTGCAAGATCCATGTGGAAGGCTCGCGCATCCTTATGACTCTACTTTTCTTTCTGGCTCCTGATAATGCACTGGGAAAACACTTGGCACCATCCATGAGCTTGCTACTTTACTCCTTTCAGCGAGTAAGGGACTCGCGATATATAAATGTGAAAATCATTCCCCAGTGGGACCCTTTTGTTGACTCCATGTGTCATCCCTGCGGGAGTTGGAGACCTCATCCCCTCCTTTGAATTTTGAAATAGTGCCTGCTTGACACTTAGCATTTTCCAGTATTTCCTGATTCTCTTCGTGATTTAGCTAAGCCCCCCTTTTTGAAAATGGGTTTTGAAAATACAAGAAAACTCCTAGCTGTGAAAATTTAAATAACACCTCTCTCACAAATGTGAGCTTTTATGTTATATAGAAGATGGGAGAGAGAAAAAGAGGGAAAAGAGATAAACTTGGATTTCCACCTTTAACCACCAACAACATGCATTAAATGACTGAAAATAGGCATGGGAAACCTTCTAAGGCCATTCCCCATGGTACTTTACTTGTAGGAGAAAGAATGGGCACCATATCTCATTAAATGTGATAGTTGAACTACCCGGAATCTGCACAATCTATGTGTGCTATTCAATTTCTTTATGCCTATCCAATAGCCATTAGGGCTGAGAATTGTCTGATACAAGCTAGAAAAATAGCCCCTAAGCTGCCTATACCTTTATTCCTTGAATTTCCTCAAGCTCCGCAACCTACCATTTCTCCCATTCCTGAGAAAAGTTCCCAATCTGTTCCCTCCACATCCTATTCTCCTCAAAAGCAAAAGGATGATGATGAAATGAAGGCCTTGATTAGAAATTTGTCAAACAAAGTTATATCCTTGGAAAACAACAAGCCCAATCTTATAGAAATTATCCTAACCAAGGGAAATCTTCTAACCAGGATTCAACCAAGGTTATCATCCCTATAGAAACCAATACCCTAATCAAATATATGGGAAAAATCAACAAAATGATAGGTGGAAAGGTCAAAATGCACATCTTCCACTTCAAACAATTGCTCCTACTCAGTCACTTCCTATTGCTAGCTCAAGTAAAGCATTGGTTCCAATGAAAAACAATGTGATACAAGAAATAAAATGGTGTTTCCTTGCAATCAACCACATAACCAATATGTTTGTGCAAATGCATTGCAAGCTTAGGCCTTTATGGTTCAAAATTCTTCCAATCAACAAGAGCCCTTTATTGAATCGGTCAATCATAACTGGAAGGAATCCTAGAAGCTAACCCGATATTGATATTTGTGTAGTCTTATTTTCCAACTCAAAACCCTAAGCACGCTGGCACTTCATCCAGATGAATCTGAATGCTCACCCAAAGCATGCAAAGGTACCAAGTCCCTCTTTTTATACCATCTTTGTCAAGATGTTAGCATGAACATTCATATATTCCATATCCATAACAAGTAATTAAAGGTAAAGCATAAAAAGAATCAATTCAAAACCATAGTACACAATGAATCAAACAAGGATCAAGATCATATTTACCATACAATAACCATGAATAAAGACATCAACAATCAATATACAATCACAAGGATCCATTATATTAACTTATAACAAGAAGTGAATACACCATAAATATCATCACAAAATCAAGTGCGCAAAATCATACCAAGTAACATAACTCTATTACAATCCAACCATCACTCGTAACCCCTAAACCAAGCAAATCAATCCATATATATAGGGGTGGGGACTTTCCCTTCACCACCCATGCACTCTCAAAATTGGCTGCATGCCAAAAATAGCCATGCACCTGCTACAAAGATAACAAAGGAAGCATGCAAGCTTTGCCTAATAATAAATTATCTATAATTAACTCTAGATCTAATCCTATTATTAGTTCTAACTCTGCATGACTCTTGATCTTCCACATGTCCCCCAAATAGCCTTTGCATATCCTTGATTTCTTCATGTCTTTATCAATGCGTGCTCCACACTCCATCCTATTCTTAGTGTGTAACATATAAAAATGACTAAATGCCAAAATTTGTCTTTCCGGATGTGAAACCTGGGGTTTAATTCTGTCAACCTTCTATGCCTACCCACACGCCAAGTTGCTACGTGCCTCTATCATATGTGCCTTTGATATTTAGGTAATATTTTACCAAGTCAAAATTACCCCATAGTAATATCATTGTCACCCTCCGCTAAGAACGGGTTACCCAACTTATATCTCCAAGGAACAAAGAATGTGGTACACAATGGAATCAACAGAAAGAATGAAGAGTAAAATAATTAATCAACACCCATGTGCTTTATTCTATGGTAGTTAATAATAACTCAGGGTACTCAATGTTTTCTTCCAACTTGTCTCGCCATTTGAGTCCCTTCTTCGCCTTAGCAGAAATGTCACCAAGCACTACATCCATTTAATCCATAGTCATATCCTCTCCTTTGTGCTTCAACACTATAAACACCTAAATTTTGATCAAAGCAATCTTATTCTAACATTGCATTGACTATCTTCATCTCCTTTCACTCTATTTCAAATAATGACACTTCGTTATCTAACTCTACTTCCAACTCACTCAGGATGCCATTTTACGACAAGTTGATTGGTGATATTCCTCTTAATCAGCTAGTTTCACGTTGATTGAGTCTTCTATCTCGTATTTAACTAATGAACCTTATCATTGGCTATCTCCCACTTCCAACGCTTCCAAAATCTAATTCAAATTCCTCCAAGAACTCTTAGAAGGCTTCCTAAGCTTGTTTAGAGTCCCTAATTAATCTTAAGAGGTTAATTAGCTTCTAACCTAGTCAAAAAGGTACTTTGAATTCCAAAAGATCTATTTTGGCTTATTCATTTGTCCCACATGCACTATATTTTCACATTTTCCCAAACCAAAATCTATAAATAGAGGGGTCACCCCTCCCTTTCAACCTGACACCTTCTTATCTTATTGACATCTTAATTTTGATATGATATCATATCTTGACATAGCATAAGAGCTCATTTGCACTACCCAAGCCCTCCACATTGAAATAAATTAATCTTACATCTTTCCTCCATTTTAGATTAGTAAGAATTATCTAAGCATGATCTAATAAATCACCTTAGAGATATCTCTTCATATTTTGGAGCAAACAAAAAATCAACTTTGGTTTCTTAGAGTCTAATTAGGTTCATTTTTATTAAGCTTTCTAAAAAGTAGAGTAAACATAGTATGTTGTGGTGTCACCCAGATTTCATCATGAAATCTGTGACTACCCTATTCGAAAAAAATTCGTACTTTTAAAATAATGGGTCGTTTTGTGTTTTTATTACTTGAAAGTTCTTTTATTGTGTCAGGATATTCCCAAAGAGCCATATTAGCCTTTTTGCCAAATACCGGATGCCCAAAATTGTTATATTTTTGTTCGGGATTTGTCTCATGTGAAATTTGTATTTAATTATTTTGAGCCCCGTATGAGGCTATTTGCGCTCCGTTTTAACTCTGTTATGATCGAACATATCATTATTCCCTTGTACCAGAAGGATTTTAACAAGGAATAAGTTTTGGGCTTTATTTATGACTTTTGGCAATTTTTCATGTTTTTGTGTTGTCCGTTTCGTTTTCTGTGAAATTTCTCTAGAACAATTCCTTTGCAGGTAAGCCCGATTTTTGGCCTGGAGCAGCTGGAAAACATATACGCACATTATCCCCGGAGGAAGTCACCATCGGAGGTTTGGATCACTGGGAAAAAGTAAAGTTGTGCATGAGAAAAGCCCCTGCGGGGTTGGGCGCATTTTTGGAAAACAAAGGATTCAAGCTGCAATGGGAAAAATAGAAGCGAGCAGTGCAAGTGACATTTTATGCACTCGCCTTGCAGGTACTTTTTTTACCGTGATAGAAAATTCACTTAAGCGCAGTGGGAAAATTAGAGGCAAGATGCATGTGGGAATTTATTGCACCGCCTGCAGGTAAAAATTCCCATGGTAAAATAAAAGAAAAGTGACTTAAGTGAAATCATGGGATTTTATTGCGCTCGCGCAGGTAAATAATCTCATTATCACAAAGTCAAATCACTTAAGTGGATCATGGGATTTCCGGGGCTGCCTTGCAGGGTAGAGAATCCCATTGTGAAAAATTCTTAAAAATAGAATTCTATTATGCAAAAAAAGCGACCCACCTTGGGTGAATAATAATGCATTAAATAAATATTTGTTAATATTTATTCACCCAATTTCGCACCTGTGCTTGTGGAAAAGTCAACAAAGGGAAGTGGACATAAGGAATTTAAAAATAGAATTCCAAAATTAAATAAATTTAATTTATTTAATGCAGCCCCTTTTGAGAAGGAATTAATACTTTTTAAAGTATTAAATGATTATATTAATTCCTATTTTCAGTGGCTATGGTCAAAGCACACTTTGAAGCTTAAGTGAAGTGAAGTGTGGATGATTAAATTGAATTAATTTAATTTATTGGATGGTTGTCCTTAAACATGCTATTTTTAAAGAGAAGAGCATGATTTTTAATTAATTAATTACCTTTAATTGTTAGGGCAATTATTAATTATAGAATTGTGAGGGTTATATAAGCATGGGCAACCATATGGGTGAATTATTTAATTCACGGTGTAAAGAATTGTAGCAAGAGGAAAAGTGCACCCCATTCAAGAAGGATTTTGCTCGTGCAAGGTGGAAACAAGGCATTTGAAGAAGGATTTTGCTCAGGCAAGGTGGCAACAAGGCTAAAAGCTTCCAAATTTGGCGCATGCTTTGAAGGAGGTTGATCTTTGTTTGCATAATTGTTTGCATAAGTGTTACAGGTGCTAAGGAATTCATTACAGGTGTTTTTCAAAAGAAAATGAACTTATATCAATGTCCAATACATTGAATATTTCCTTTGAATCAAGGATTATCCAGATCTGCACCCGGTTTTGAAGAATTCTAGTCAAATAAGAAGAAAAAGAATTGTTCGAGACAAAGTTGTGCAAAGAAAGATGAAAAAGAAAGCACAACTGAGTCATGCATCACTTCTAAATTTACAGATATTAGAGACACAAAATTAGGCTCTAACCTCTTTGAATTGATAGATAGATCCAGAGTAGGAAAGACTTCACTCGTGCCTACAGGAAAAACTTCACTCATGCGTGTAGATTAAAAGTAGTGGAATTATTCGAGTTCCGCAACTTTTCCATCCATAGCCTAGTTGCCAGAGTTTGTTATATAGGTGCAGATCCATATCCGCACGTAGATGCAAATCCATATGTAGATCCAGATCTAGATCTCATAGTTACAAAAGCTTCTGGCACAAAGGCTTCATCCTCTTGTTTCAAATGCAGCCCGTGAAGAAGTCAGTGTGTGGAAAATTCCTTCCAAGATCTTGTGCAAATGCTCCCATCTTCCATTGAAGCCTTCATTGAATTTTCATTCATCAGGAGCACTTTCCGCAATTTTTAATTTCTCATATGCAATTACAAATAAGGATGATGAGTTATTTACGACAAACATTGCATTGATGCATGTCTTTGGAGAAGAACCGCAAAAGATTCAACGATAAAAGAGAAGACAAGGCGAAGGTAAAATCCATTTGTTTCCAGATCCAGCTTGCTTCCAGATCCAGCTACTCCCAGATCTAGTTTGGTGAGAATCAAAGGCAAAAGAATTAGCTACATGCGAGACGTGCTTTCCACTTCCTTCTTCTTTCCTCCGACAAAGTTAGCTTTCCGCTTCCTTCTTCTTTCCTCCGACAAAGTCAGCTTTCCTCTTCCTTCTTCTTTCCTCCGACAAAGTAATTAAGTGATCAATTAAATTATACAACTTAAGTGATTGGGTTAAAAGCCATTACTTGAAGAAGTCAATTACTTGGAGATAGGTGGCAGACGTGCAAAATAGAAGGTTCTATTTTCAAGTTGCAAATCATACATGTCATGCAAAGAGGAATTCCAGGAGGGAGATTTCCAATTGTTTCCTTTCCCACTTTCACATGTGCCAGTTCAACTAAAAGCTTCCAACTTGTAATTTCCCCTCTACATTCTATAAGTAGAGGAAGAACCTTCAGGTTAATCGATCAAAATTTGTAAGTAGCAATCTTGTGTTCTAGACTTTGTCTTTGTACCCCGAGAGCAACTTGGAGCAAAGGAATACGAAGGAGCAAGTTTCCAGATAACTTTTGTCACGGTGTACTTTGTTTCTTACTTTTAATCTTAGATCTCTTAATAAACTTTGTGTTATTTTATATCTAGATCTAGAGCTGCCTTTGTTTTATAATTCTGTGTGTTCATATCTATTAAGTTTCTTCTATGTGCATGCAATCAGCTCTAGTATCTACTAATTGGGATGCACATCTTCCCCATTTCTTCTTTGTATTTCCTTTACTTCCTTCTTCTATAAAATACTTCCTTTCTTGAACAGCTGCTTACTTGCTGCAGAACTTCTTAGTTATGGTTCATGAACTAAGTGGTTAAAGTAAAACCCCTGATAGATAATAACACATTTTTATTGACAAATCTGACACAGGAGCCTCACCGGTTAAATGAGGGAGATTTATCTCATGACTGCCTAGGTTTGATGCTATGCAGAAAATCTAGCCAACATGTTGTTTGTTTGATTCATAATGCATGATTTTGAAGTTTATTTTCTTACCTCTTATCATGATGGTTATTGAGTAATTTGGTAAAAATTTAGGCTACTAGGTGTTAGTCTACTTCTCATAGTTTTCCAAGTTTTTCCTTAACACATTTGACATGCCCAGTGGGACCTTTTCCATGGTCTTTTTAGAAGTTTTTCAAGCTTTCTTTCAATTTCTAACCTTTCTTCATGCTTTTAGGGTTAAATAGATTAGCTTTGATTGGTTTTCTAGCTTTAGGTGGGGTAAATGTCCCTTTTTCATGCAAAGTTAGTGGGTTTAGGTTGAAAATTGATTTAAAGGGTAGAAATCAAACCTATTTGCATTTCTAAAATTTTGGATCTCGTGATTTTTTGTGATTTTTTAAGGCCACGCGTAGGCATTAGAGAAGGGTGTGTACATGCAAAAGGGAGGCATACCTATTCAAATTGCTGCACACACATCAAAAAGGGCGTGTACACATTACACTTACCTACAAGAAAAAAGTTTCCTTGACCCGTTGACCGAACCAGCAGTCGTGTACTTGTCCAAACTTGCGCGCATGCATTGAAAAGCCCGCGTACACACCATTTTAGATGCATACCTATAAATCCATCCTCTGTGTTATTTGACATTTTTACCCAGGGCGCATACACATATTCTATGGCGCGTACACACTAAAAATCCCACGCATGCATCATTCTAGACACGTAGGCATAAATACCCTCTGTCATTTTTTTACAGACCCATGTACTTACCATAAAGGGTGCATACATACCCAAATCCACATGTACACATCAAAAGAGCATGCAGGCATCACTTGTCAAAATTTAATCTTTGTTACAAGTTGTATAATTGATATTTTGGGTTTTTTTTGACATTCTTGTAGGTTTCTAACAGTAGTTTGTAGGTTCTTTTGATCATATTTTTGTGCTAACTTAGTTAAGTGTTGCATTTTCATTAGTAGAGGTTTTTGAAATGTGTATGCTCTTCCCTCGCACCTTCTAGGTGATCTTGGGAATAAAAAAGTTTCAAATACCTTCTTTATGCTTTCCAAACACTTCAATTAAGTTTTTAAATAGGAAAGAACTTCAAATTTGGCTAAAAGGAACTCATTTTTCACGATTTACTTAAGTATTTTCAATTTTTGCAAAGATTGAGTGTGATATTTGACTGTGCATGCTCTTTCCTTGCGTCCTAGGATGATTTGGGAAATCAAAAGCAACATCTTATCCCCTTTATATGATGTTATTGGAAAATTACTAATCTTGGTGTGTAGGACCAAAATCGTGTGTCAAAGAATCAGAGGGTAAACAATACTAATGTGTTTGACGTAGGTTGCCAACGATGTTCAAAACCTCACTAAGCCTAAAAATATTTAAAAAAAATACACGATATTCAACACACATTGTATTTAAAGATTCGAAAAATGGTACATCCCTATCCGCTCAACAAGAATATAACCCCTTTGGCATAATGCCTTAAGCTATAACAATGGGGGTGGTTCTAGGAACCCTAAAGTATTCCACTACTAAGTAACCTCGTGGATGAAATAGGAAGTGCTCCACACACCCACTTGACTAGATTTTCCTTTTGTGAGTTAGAGTCAAAGTTATCCATATCACGACCCCAATGAGAATACACATGAACACATTCATTGCTCATCGTATTTGAAGGGGGTAAAGTAAAGCCGAGATAAACCAAGATTAGTCATTACGAATTTCTTGGAAAATTGAGCTCACAATAGATAAAATTGTGACACCTAGATGAGCAAACCACTTAGGGAAGCCATATTGTCTTGGAGCCCACTTTACTAGTCCATCATTGATTCAAGATCCATCATGAAATGCTAACTTCTTTGGGGTCAAAACCTTGTTAGATGAACAAGGGAGAGCCCATCAAAGTTGGAGTCTAGTGATATTCATCACAAAACTCACAACATACCACTTTTTCTTAGTTCTTCACTTGCCCTAAGGCAAGGCAAAACTCTGTGAAGTTGTGCTAGTTTGTTTCACCACCACTTGGTCTACACTTTGCATTCTTGTTGCCCATTTGGGACAAGGGAAGGCATATTTTGTGAGAGTTATCAATATATTATGTTCACCATTTTTATGTCCATTTACGCTCATCCATGTTTATGGCTGAGTTGTTAAATGTCTAAAATGTGTGGGTACATTTTTACATCTTGATAGCCACTTGATCTTGATTTCAAGATCATCATTATAGTTAGGTTTGTGTCATATTTTATTCTCCTTTGAATTGTTGTGTTGTTTACATCATCACGCCACAATTTCGATACTTACGTCATTGTTTCTTGTGAACATGATCTAAGTGTCCATATTGTGATGTTACACTACCCACATCATTAGCAAATCCTTAGAATAATTTGACGTAGTTGAGTGTTAAAAATTTACCTATATCTTGAAAAGGTGTTGATTACTTTGTTAGGCATTGTATTGATATTACTTGTGGTACTAATACCTCACTTTCTCGCAGAGCTTGGGTAACGTACCCTCATAATATTATTACATGGCTTGCACTAGTAACTTCTATTTTCTTTAAGGTTGTGGATCTTGCTTGGCTCTAAGCTCGCCTTAGTATCCTTTGATTGGGGATCACATTAACATTTCGCTAATTCTTATGCCTTGTTCATTTTTAGCTTGACCTAAGTATTATCATTGATTTAATCAGCTAAAAACATCTAACCACATTTGCAAAACATTCGCGTGGGTGTATTATCATTGCTTGATTGATTGATTTATGAAAAAACTTGCATGATTTTTGCATATAACTTGATTGAATCCTTGTTCCTTTGGTCCATTTATTGACACACTTTGAAACTGTAGGATAAAATTGTTACATAAAGACACCTAGGTTTTTATACTCTTGAATACATTAAACAAAACCTTGTGTAAAAAAACACTTGCAATGGTTCATATTGCGGAAATGGATTCCAAAATATGTGAGATAAACCCTTTTCCAGGACACAACTTAGGTCCCTTATTCTCCAAAGTAAAACAAACAGATGACTTAGTAGATCATAGTGGAGATGATAGTGATTCCTTCAAAGACATTGACAATGTTGATGTGTCCCAATTAGATGAATTCCTATTTAAAAATAGAGATCGAGTGCTTGCACACATTCTAGAGTTAGGTGCTATTGTGCCACAAGAACAAGGAGTCTCTAACCAAGATGTTAATAGGAAAGATGAAGAAACAAAAAGACCGCTTCTCACTAACGATGAAGTTGAGGGATGACATGCTTCTACCTCTGGTACCAACATAGAGAATGACCCATCAAGACAAAGAAGTGGTTCTCAACCACCACCTTGTAAAATGCATCATTGGGTTAGGGTAGAAAGTGAGCATGAAGAACTACCTCCTCATCAAAACAATGAGGAAGAAGACCCACAAAATGATGAAGTTACTATACAAAACCAAATTCAAACCCTTAGAAAATAATTAACAAACTTAGCTTCTTCGGTAAGCAAGAACACGAGTAAGGGTACATGACACAAACCACTCAAAACTAAGGCTAGTGAATTTTATACTATGCCTCGAGAAGAAGATATTTCAAAACCAAGTCTCCTACATAGACCACCTTCTCCTACAAAGGATCAACTTCTTACACAAGAGTTACAGTCCATGAAAACTATGCTTACCAAACTTCAGGAAAGTAATGTAGGCCACAACAAGAAATATCAATACGAGGAGTTATGTCCCTATCCTTTCGACAGGGACATGTTGCTATTACCATTTCCAAAAAAGTTTGACTGCCCAAAATTTGAAAAATACAAAGGCAAAGGTGATCCTCGGGATCATATCAAAGACTTTTACATGGCCTACCAAGAGGTGGCCTATAGCGACAACTACCTCCTACGTCTGTTTCCTAAAATATTAAGAGGAAAAGCACTAGAGTGGTTCATACGTTTACTAAAAGGATATATGCTTTATTCTCTACCCTCTCCTTTACTTTCTTCATGTTAGATATTTCCCCTTCCTTATCCTTTTTATCCTCAAGCAAAGTTCTCAAAGTAGCCTCCTTATCAACATTCCTACATGTGACCTATGCAACTATCATTGTTAATGCATTACTCGCCTATTCATCAGAGAAATCCATGGGCTTGAGTGTCACATGTTTAGAATGTAGAGCCTTCTTCATTCATTTGGTGGCACATGACTCCTCACACACATCGAACTCAGTCTTATCGATGTGAGTCTGCATATTCTAGGACAACTATTTCCTTGTGTGTGTGTTTTCCATATCGGGTCCAGTAGCTCCCATTCATATAGTTGTTCCGAGGAAAGAGTGCTCTGGAACCTTGCACGAATAATATTTGTTGGGTCATTGATGTACCCAAGTTGTGGTGTCTACACCATCTCCTCTTGATTCTTCCCACTAATACACTCATCTATATGCTCCTGTGTTCCAATGCCTTCTTTATTCTCTTCTCCAACTCTAGCCTCAAGGCCACCAGTCGGTTGCTCAACACTGTCTTCCAATTCCGTATCTCCCCTAGCATGGCTTTCTTCTTCATGCTCTTGTACACTCATGTTGTGGATGTCTATATCAAATTGTGGTTTCTCGGTGTCAATCCCTTCATCTTCTCAAACCTCAAGGATAGGCATGGAAACATCATCGTGTGTGGTCCCATGTGCTAACTTCTCCTCATCATTGTATTTTATAGGCACATACTTGCACCTTTTCTTTATTTCTTCTTTGGCCTTCTTTACGGGCATCATGTACACAGTGATATCCTCATAGGATGTGAAGTATTGGTGCCCACATCTACAACCGGCACCTCCTGCAAAGTTGTCTCGACATGCTCAAGTGCAATATTGCCTTCTTGTTCTTCTTCTTCTCGCTCAAGGACATTCTCTATGCCCTATTTTTCCTACTTTGGGGTGTTTCCTCAAGTGGCCTTTTCATGCCCATAGTTTATTTTCCTTTAGAAGGACCTTTCAATGACAAGTCCTCACCGGAATGGTTCTCCCATCCTTGAACCTTGGCCTCAAGTACACATACACAAGCATGTGCTCTATCTACCCCACAACCATGACCTCTGGAGTGATATCAATGTTATTAGACTCCATTGTCTCTACATATGCCTCCTTGTTAGGGTAGACATATGTTTTGTACAGAATATGGATATCTACGTCAACCTTGTCATCATCAAACTACAACTTCCACTCGTTATGCAACCGGTTCACTAAATCTTTAAAATAACAAATAGTAAACAAAAAAGGTAACTTACACCTGGAATTTTCTCCCTCCTCTTCATGAAAAGTGCCCCAAACGAAGTGTTGATATGCCACAAACTCTTCTGACCCTCCAAAATGTTGGGTAGTTCTCTAGGGATGCATCATTCCCCCTCAAATGCATCACACATTATTCTATACCACTTCTCTATGTGCTACTTATATGTCCCTGTTATAGTGCCTTGGCATGTGAAGCTCGTGAACTTCTTCGTAGGTGACTTATTTTCCAAAGGGTACACCCACATCTTGTCCTTTGGCCCATCGGGCACACCAATTTCACAAAATACAATGAGGAGCAAGATAGCGCCCCAAGTTATCTTCTCACCTTTGTCAGCCTAGATGTGCACTTCTTCCACTATGCCTTCTACAATGTAGCTCATGATGTTATAATACGTCTTGTTCACCATTTTGTGTGCTATATACAACCATCACTTGTTTACCTCCTTCCATCTCTCTGAAGTGCCCAAATTACAACCGACTGTGCACACAGCTACCCTAGTGGCATTGTCTTTTATGTTTGTCACGTTGAAATCCCAACCTCCTTTATGATACTTAAATGTAGTGGCCATCACCTCACCTACATCATCATCAGAAAGGTCTCCATCAATCTCCTCACCAGAGTTACGCAAACCTGTAACCTTCCGATAAAATTTGTCATAATTCTCATTCTCATTCCCATAAAATAGAAGTAATCTTTATGTACTCACGACATGAACCAATGGTACAAACACTTGGGATTACCAAATAACAACAACTGAAATAGCTACATAACCCCAAAACTCTCCAATAGCTTGTAAATGCTCACTGTCGTACACCCTTTGTCCATATGCAGCTTTACTTGTTCGTCTTCAAAATGTTTATTCCTTTATATCCTTTCAAAGTTGTCTCGTACGATGATTGAAGTCACTAATTTTTCATTTCTTCAACTGTGATGTCCATGATCTCCCTTCAATGACCCCTTCTAGGTATTACATTTTTGAAAACCACTCATATAGTGATTCCTCAATCTCCTTCATAATTGAGAACTCTCTTTGGTGTCATTGTTCTCTCTAAGTAAAAATGTGATTTTGAAACCTGCACTTGTCTCAACACCTTACCCCCGCACCTTCATTTTCCTTTGTTTCCTCACAAAGTATCTCATGCCCTAGCTTCATATTTTGTCTCAACCAAACCCTAACAATGTGAATATTTCCTTCTACACACGCCCAACTTGCTCAAACACCTCTTCCACACGAGTTCTAGTACTATTGTGTATTGTATTCACTCGGTTCTTCGTTCAATCAAATTCTCTACACACTTCACACTCACGGCTCAAAAACACAAATGATGCAAGGTAAAAAATAACATTGCAAGCATCTTATTTTATAGATCCATCAAAATCCTCTTCATTAATTACTCCCCAACCACCACCGTACACGTCATTAATTTCTCCTTCACTCTTCTACGCATCGCGTTGTATTATTCTGTGCTTCTATTCATAACCTTTTGGTGCGTCCACTATTTCTTGGCCACATTCCTCCTTACCCGTGCTTCCTTGCACCGAAGTACAAAACCACTATGCCTTATACCAAGTAGTTTCCCATGCTACTTCCTACCTCACGTTAGGATCTGCGTGTCCCTCCATCTACGCGTGGTCTTCAATACAAGCAATTTTCTTTAAGTACCTCAACTTTGAGCACCTATAATATTTTTCCAATGCACACCAATCTGTATCAAAGCACCAATCACTTATTATTTCTGATCCACCCACACTAAAAGTATGTGCGGTCCTCTACACATGAACCCAATAGATAATAAAGCTTTTGCGTAAGCATGCTTATTACAACAAAACACTAAACTAAATTGAGAAATCATAACAACAATGAAAGGAAACCCATATAAATAAAATGCATTAAAGGGAAATATAATCTAAGTGGAAACACGTGTTATTACAAACACCAAGAATACTTATCTATAGCAGGCCTTCACTACTCCCGTTGAAGTAACCAGGAAACCGAGTGCCATCTAGTGCCTATAACTAAAAAAACGTTGAATCAAGGATATATGTCACCGCATATGGTCCCAACCAATGCAATTTCAATTTCCAAGGTGGCACGTAAAATTGGATTCATAAAGCGAGAACCATATGTCTAAATTAAAATTGTTTATTCTTAATATATCATCATGTCATGCCTTCGCATGGCCTTCTCTATCTTTTGGCTCCAACGTGCAATGGCGTGCCTCTCATCCAAATGCATCAGTTTATCTATGTTCTCTTCAATTTCTTTCTCATCATCCAGTCCACTTGCACGTGTAATAGAGGGACATAACATAAATTCCACTGGTAAAACAACCTTCATGCCAAAAACCCATTAAAACGGTGTGGCTTTATTCAGTCATTTGTAAGTAGTCTTATACCCAAAGTATAATAGAGACATTATCATCTCAATACTTTCTTCCAACATCAAAAATCTTCATCAATGTATGTCCCAATATCTTATTGAAAGCCTCAATAGTCCCATTGGCCTGTGGGTGATAAGGTGTTGTCTTATGGTGTGCCACCATAAACTCTACCAATAATATTTTGATAGTCTCATTAAGGAAATGAGTGCCCCTATCACTGGTCAAGCTCAATAGACATCCATACCTATTGATAATGTTCTCCCATAAGAACCTTTCTATTGTAGCTATCGTGTAATCCTTTGTAGGCGTTGTTTTTCCCACCTTGTCAGATAATCTATACATGTAATAATATAGTGTGATCCAGTCCTACGTGCAGGTGGGGAAATAGGACCCACAAAGTCAATTTCCCATTTCTCAAAAGGTTTTGCACTCGCAATAGGCCTCAAGGGCATCTCATCTCTATGCCCAAGCTTCCCAAGGTGCTAACAATGATCACACGCCTTGGCATACTCTTTACAATCCTTATATAGTGTCTCCCACCAAAGGCCAACCATCAAAATCTTGCACGTGATAACATGACTTGCATAATGTCCTCCTATAATCCCACCATGAGCTTCATCCATTATAGCTTCATGCTCATGTTCAAGTACACACCAACGCAAAATCTCATCACAACCTAACTTGTATAAATCTCCACTAATTAACATGTAAGGCGGGGCATGTATGGTAAGTTTTTTTAATCTAAGATCTTCATCCCTTCAAGCACCACACCGATGCGTAAGAATACAAAAACGTCTTCTAAATCGGAAGGTGCGTAGTTTAATATGAATAGTTGTGCATCTAACACTTTTTCCTCAATGCTTTCGCATTCGAGTTAATTCTTGATAAATGATCTAGTCCAGAATTAATCTTCCCTAGCTTTACCACCACTGTAAAGTCAAATTCCTGAAACAAGAGAATCCACCGACATATGTGCCCCTACAAAATGAGATTATTGACAAAGTACTTAAGTGTCATGTGATTTTTATAAAATATAAAGGGATTTACTAACAATTATTGTCTAAAGTTGTGTAACACAAATCATGGACAATGCTTCGTGCTCTATAGTTTTATAATTCACTAGTGCAGGGGTTAATTTACGCTCAAAAATAGATAGGATTATCAACAATACCTTATCTAGGATGTGCTAACACAATACCAATGGCCATGCCAGAGGCATCAACATGTACGTGAAAAGGTTTGTTCCAAGAATAAAAGTGCAACATGGGCACGGAAGTAAGTCTTTCCTTCAATGTCTCAAATGCTAGTTGTTGCACCTCATCCTAATGGAACTTTCCTTTACTCTTCAACAATTATTCCAAGGGTATGGAAATATTAACATATCCCTTAATGAACTTCATGTAGTAACTGTATGTCCCAAAAATCCATGCACCTTGCTCTGATTGGTAGGCTCCTCTAAGCCCAAGATAACTACAACCTTAACAGGATCTACCAACAAACCTTCTTTGCATATAATGTGTCCCAAAAAGTTCCAAAGGGTGTAGCAAAGATACACTTCTTAATGTTGAGAGAGATTATCAACTTCTAGAACCTCTTAAAGATAAGTCTCAAATTCACTCAGTGATCCTTTACCAACCCATATACAGTCCAATCATCCAAGTAGACCTATAAGAACTTATGAATAAAGTCTTGAAATGCTTGTATAAAAGCGCATGAAAAGACTACACACGCATTATTCAATCCAAAATGTGTAACGGTGTATGCAAAACTTCCCCACCCTTTGGTGAAATTTGTCTTTTCTTGATCTTATTTAACAATTCACACTTGATGATAACAAAAATATCCATTAATGAAAGAGTATATTTCAGGCCCTGCAATGCCTTCCAAGATTTCCTCAATAAAATGTGTGGGAAAAGGATCTATGACACAAACATCATTCAACTCTTTGTATTCCACACAGATCCTTATCCTACCATGGGGCTAATCCACTCTAACTCCTCAACGAGATCAATTATTCTAGATTTTAACATATTATCAATCTCTTCCTTTACCTTGATGCGTAGATTAGGATTCATCTTGTAAGGCCTCTTCCTAACCGGGCACACACCTTCCTTTAATTTTATCCTCATCTCTCCCAAAGAGGTATGAATTCCTTGAACTCATGATAACTTCATGGAAATAAGTCTTGGAAGTCACGCAATAGCTTAATGATCTTTACCACCTCTTGTTCATACCAATAGTCACCAATAATGGCCTCCTTAGGCTCTGCATCTATCCTAATGTTGACCTTATTCTTTTTCATGGGCTCATGATAAGTGCTTGCCTTCTCATCAACACTATATAAGACCTCGTGTGTACCTAAATTGTGGTTAACATCTAGGTTATTGTCCCCATCATCCTCACCATCAGTCATGCATACCAGTTTACCCTTTTCTTTCTCGTCCCAGACACGGACCATTTCTTCTTCTTTATTCTCTTCAAGGTTAAGGCATGCCTCCAAATTCAAATCTCTAAACATAACTAATATGAGTTCCTCGGCCTTCACTCTATCTCCCAAAGTAATTCGCTTCATAATCTACAATGCTTCATTGACCAGGATGCTTAGTAGAAAAATAATCAAAAGTATGAATCATACTTGAGGTCATCTCTTGCCAATTAGTTATTGCTCTTGCTAACTCAAAGCATGAACATACCCTACGTGTGTGCAACCATTTAGGGTGGCATAGAAAATATGTACCCAGAGTGATGATAGAAAGGCCTCTTACCCCTCCGTCCAAAGTCTCTCACAATTTTGAACGTGATGTAAAGTAGGGTACTTCCCATGAAATTCACATATATGTGAAGGTACATTGCTCCTTAGAAACCTAGTAGAAAAGGTGATTCTCACTTCTCTCCACTCTAAAAGGTTATCTCGTGTGAAAACCACCATCGTGTAGTTATCCCTTCGTAAGGTATATACTAGCATATTTATTCTATCACCCTCATCCTTCCACTGGGCTTCATGGCGCACACAAATACATTAGGGTTTCCTTCACCAGTATACCGAGGTACCTAGTTATGACTCAAGTGCCTAACTGTGAGCGTGGCTTGATTACGCGAGTAAATGTACTTTTCATCTCTATCCCAACCATTTCATATGTGTCATGCACCTAGTTATCACAGGAAACACTTGGTTGTATCACTCATAGACTGAACATCATTCCATTGAATAATACCTTCTTTAGATGGCTCAGGCACTTTAGGATCTCTGAACATGCGCACGTATATCATGTTCAGATCCTCTTCACTCAAGGTTTTTACATAAGGTGTAGATTTTGTATCTATCAAAGGAATAATCATGCACTATTCCTTGTTCTCAAAACTTATGTATCCTTTGTTAAAGCATAGATCCAAATTATTAGCATAACACTAAGGGTGAACAAGTAGCACTGGGAAACTATCTACCTCACCAAGATCCAATACTTCAAAGTCCCTAGTGAATTGGGCTCCCTAAATTATAATAGTCACATCCTTCAATACTCCAATAGGACTAGCTTTAGTCTTGTTCACTATGTACAACACATTCAAAGAAGGCTGCAATGGTGATCTCCCCATCTGATTCCATGCATCCAAGGTGAGTACATTCACTTCCACACCATTATCTATCATTATGTTTCTTAGAAACCACTCATCAACAACTACATTCAATGTGTTTTCCTTATCATATTCATGACTATGAGGAGGTAAATTCACATCTAATACTTGTCTCTCACACCCACCATCGGTCGTGTGGTACCTTCTCTCAAAAATTCACCTAACAATGGAATGATATTTTCCTGTTGCCCCATCTTACATACCTATTTCAGGTCATTAACATCCTTTTGTGGAAGTTCAACCTTATTTTCCTACTCCATCTTGCGTGCTTGCTCCTTCAAGCATTGAATTTCACCCTGTAAGTTCCTAATAACCTCCATAGTTTCCTGATAAACTTCCTTTTGATGGGAAGGATCTGGATATTTTGCATTTATCACCTCCTATTTTTTAATAATAGGATTTTTCTTGAGAATCTCACGAGTGCACGCAGCCTCAACACAAGTAGTCACATATATAGGTAGAAACTTAGGATCGGATGCTAACTTCGGCATCCTTGATCTTCCAAAACATGTTGCACTTTAATCATTCCCAAACCTTTATCATTCTTCTTATACTTATTACTCATGTCCTCATATAACTCAGGACATTATTCAAACGTATGTTGTTTCCCGCACCATGAGCAGACTACATTCTGAGGGCATTCATGCTTATAATGATCAGGGGATTCACATGTAAAATAAGTTCCATGGGGAAATTCACCTTTTCCACTGCCGCAACCATGACCTCTATATCCTCCATGGTAACCTCCACCTCTATCAGAGTGCCCTTCATGATCTTTGGCCCTTCCGCTCCCGTGAATTATTCGTGACACTAGTCTAACACACACCAGTTTCAATAGCCTCATGAATTTGATCAATCAGTCTACAATTCTCTGTATCATGAGTGTGGGACTTACAAATCTTACATTATGAATATGCATTCTTCTGGAGCACACATTGTGAAGAGAGGGCATATACTCAAATCATGATCTAAGTGATAGATCTCACAATCCAAAGCAACATGGCGCACACCGATTTACGAGGGAAACTATCCTTAGTATGTCCTTCAACCTCACAATCTATACACCATATCCCACTTTGCACGTCTCATGAGCTGAATTGGTCGATAATTTCTCTAATTGCTTTTCCATAGATGCAATCTGTGCCTCCAAGAATGGGATAACTCTAGTGTCTATACTTCCAATTGCCTTGGTGAACAGAGCCACCTCCAAAGCCTTTTGTGAATCTATAAACATCTTATGAGAGAGCACCCTTCTAAAATGTGTGATAAAACCACTAACAAACCAATGTGCATGCTAGCTAGGGTGAATGTCATAACACAACTTTAATAAAAACATTTTAAAATGTTCATCATACTCTCTTACACTCTCGGTCATGCCCCTGCTTAATCTCTTTCAGAGCGCTGATGCTTTTCTATTCAAACTCAGGTATATGGAACTAAACCAACATCATGCAACGCATCATAATCTACAAAAGTCTGGTTCGGATCATACTTCCTATATCAACTATGCACACGCCCTTGCAAAGTAGTAGCAAACTGAATTGCCTTACACTCAAGAGTTGTAATTCCTTTAGTGTGCTATAGTATCTAACACATGTGCACATGATTTGCTGCATCCTTGATGCCTTTGTACTCTGGAAGGAGAAGAGATATCTCATAATAAACTTGGTGTGGTTGGTACAAACCATGCCCACTAGACCCATAACTTGTATTAGCCTGGTATTCCCTCCACCTCTAGACCGACCAGATCCACTAGATTTTGAGCCTCCAGATCCTCTTGATCCACCTCCTTTAGTAGAACTAGACTAGAGGATGTGTTACTTTGTGTTCTAACTATTGTATTAAAGCTGGACTCCCATAGTCTATGAAGTCGTGCTACTTCCGGATGCATTACCAACGTTCTGCGCACCCACGCTTGGTCTTGATGACGCATTAGAAAATATACCACCAATTGTACCACCAAACAAGGAAGATGTTTGTGCGGCCATAGGTGTATAGGTCATCTAATGAACTTTTTTATTGAATGGAAAATGATATCTATATGTTGTTACCCTATCACCGTCACTAATTTGTTTCTCAATAATTGTTTCAAGAAGCTGAAACCAATCACAAGAGCAAAGTGACCGGGTGGAATCGGATGTGCACCTACAGTCCTTATTATTTCCTCTTCGATGCATTTTCATCTTAATCTAAAGGGGATTCTCTTTTGTATTTTCCTAAATGGGGAGTACCAACTTCTCGGGTTCCACGTCCTCTGTGAACCTCGAATCCTTCGCGCATCACTGTCTCCGCAACTCCATAAACTCTTCAACACCATGCTTCTTCATGAATTCCATCTCTCGCTCTTCATTATGCATAAGTCATCTTTCCTCTCTTTCCATTTCTGTCATAATGTCCGCCAACTTTCACACACACTGTTCCTACCCCCGTGCGCGGTGGAGGTTTAGCTAGCCATAGGTAGTTCTTCCAAATCTAAGGTTATCAACAAGATCTTAATTGCTAAAGGAATGATGAGAAAATAAGATCCTCTGGGTTCATGCAAGAACTCAAGCTCAACAACATCTTGAGAGGAATAAGTAGAAAAAATGTGCTCCAACATATAACTGTGTAAAAAACTATTCCACTAATGATCTAGAGCACGTGTCCAAGTTACATCAACATCATATAAAGTCTAGTAATCTTCTTATGTCCAAAAAATTGATCTATACCTCCAATTTCTCTTCGATGCATATGCTACCAGCCACTCGTACAACTCTATAGGAAAATAGGAAAATAACGTCTCATAGAGTTCATGATATAGATGTTCTTCAACCCATACACGAGTATTGAAATCAGGTCCAATATTATATCTATGAGTAAACTAGTCTTCTAAGTCTACAACCCAACTCTCAATGCTGTCCAAAGTTAACCGATACATCTTCATCATGCAACAACTTGAGAAGAGGTCCCAACAATGGTACCAAAATGTAGTTTTATTTTCCCACTAAAAACCCTAGGCGCACCGGCACTTCATCCTAATGAATCGAATGCTCGCCCAAAGCATGCAAAGGTACCAAGTACATCTTTTTATACTAGCTTTTTCAAGATGTTAGCATGAACATTCATATATTCCATATCCATAACATGTAATTAAAGGCAAAGCATAACAAGAATCAGTTCACAACCATAATGCATAATGAATCAAACAAGGATCAAGATCATATTTACCATACAACAACCATGAATAGAGACATCAACAATCAATATCCAATCACAACAATCCATTATATTAACTTATCATAAGAAGTTGAATACACCATAAGTATCATCACAAAGTCATGCATGTAAAATCATACCAATAACATAACTCTGTTACAATCAAGCCATCACTTAGAACCCCTAAACCATGTAAATCAATACATACATATATATATACATATATATATAGGGGTTGGGAATTTTCCTTCACCACCCATGTACTCTCAAAATAGGCGGCATGCCAAAAATAGCCATTCGCTGCTATAAAGATAACAAAGGAAGCATGCAACCTTCGCCTAATAATAGATTATCTATAATTAAATCTAGATCTAATCCTATTATTAGCTATAACTCTGCATGAATCTTGATCTTCCACATGTTCCCAAAATATCCTTCGCATATTCTTGAGGTCTTCACATCTTTATCAATTTGTGCTCCACACTCCATCGATTCTTAGCATGTAACATGCAAAAATGGCTAAAACCCAAACTCGGTCTTTCCATGCGTGAAACCTCAAGTCACGATCTCTGTCAACCTTTCGCACCTACCCATGCACCTGACCTCTTATGCACCTCTATCATGGCACCTCTAATATTTAGGTAATATTTTATCCATTCAAAATTTTGATTTGATAAAATCTAAATTTATTTTATTAAAATTTGAAATCAATGTTTTCTATAAATGACATACAATGAAATATATATGCTAGGCAATTTATCCAATCTTAATTATGAAAGAAAATGGAAGAGATAGGGCACTTACCTTGATTTTTCTTATCCCGAAGTGTGCCTAGGCTGAAGAATGTGATAAAATAAAAAGATAGACCATCGCAACAAACCTCTAAAAAAGTAGAGGAGATGGAAATGCTTAGACACGAGAACACGGGCAAGAACAGGTGTGCTGCGAGTACCCAAGACCTATGTGCGAGTACTTGGAGTTTGCAAAAAGGTTAGAGCTCTGGTTCTTATATTTTCTCTAGGTGTTTCACATGGAATTTCTGTTACGGAATAGAGTTGCTTCTATCCTTTCATTCTCTTGAGAAAGCAGAGATAAGGGTTAGGGCTAGGAGGAATACTGTTGAATGTTGGGAAGGTGTGCACGCACGTAGAGAGATCAGATCGATTGTGAAGAACTCCTTTTTGTTTGGGAAGGACTACCTGTAAATAAGAATGCAAGACCACTAGATTTTAGTTAGAAAACAAGTGAGGGAACTTCCTTAGGCCTAGGAAATATTAGACTTCCTTTCGAAGGTGGTCAAGTTCCCATTTAATATGAATTAAAGCAAAATGATAACAAAGAACTACAAGATAATACTTACTTTGGTTCTGATGAAGATACGAGTCCAAGGAATGTGGTGGCGGCAGATGAAGGATTAGTTGGGATGATCTCGGTATTAGAAAGTAAGTGATGAAGCTATCCTCAGTCTTTTCCAATGCTTGAATGAGGGTGACAGTGATCCAGTTGCTCAGTTGCAGTCTTCGGCTCGATGCTCTTCTCTGCAACCTTTTCTGCTTGTTTCACTTCTCTTTCTCCTGCCCAAATGAATCTCGGATCCTTTCTTTTTGGTTGGGGAGGTCATTAACAGGGAACCGATGGTGGTTATGTAATCGACGGCGGTCGAGTAGGAATTGATGTCGGTTAGGTCAAAGTGGCTATTTTTAGTAAAACAGCCATCTTTCCCTCCTTTTCTCCCAAGGGATCAGTTGTGGGCTTGGTCAAGTCATTATTAGGCTCGTTTTGGTGCGGGTGAGGGGTAATGAGTCATGGGTGTGGGTCTGGACCAAGTCATAGGTCTTAATTAGGTTAGTTTAGGGTTAGGGCTAGGTCATGGTGAGGTGGCGAGATGAGGTGGCGGGTTTGAAGATGTGGATTTATTAATTATAAGGTAATTAATAAATCATTAGGTGTGTAAGGTTTTAGGTGGTGAGGTAGGGTTAGGTTGTGGGATGAGATACGGGGTAAAGGGCGTCGTAAGACCCAAATTTGGTGTCTACATTTGCCCCTTGTTGTCATGTAGCTTGTATTTTAAAGCTGCACTGACAAAAATAAAAAGTGGTTGCCCCGATTAAGGGTATAGGTAATCCCCCTCAAATCTATCACAGATTGAGGTGACGTGAAATCAGGGATAGGGTTGATAAAGGGTGAATTATGATGAGATGATGGTAAGATGGTGGGGTAAGTTCAAAGAAGCCGACACACGTTGAAATGCAGTAGTGCGACCAGGGTACACGAGTTGAAGAGAAAACAAGCAATTCATAGGCAAAGGTCGATAGTTTATCTAAACAAGGTTGATATAATCCTGGTATCCAAGGCATAGGAAGTAGCTCCAGGGGATATAACGGGTAAGGTACCGGAACGTTTAGGCATGTTTGGTAGTACCAAATGGTTGGTTTGGTTGAAATAAACGTCACGGTCTTGGTCTAGGCAAGGCTGGTCGGCTGAACAAGTCAAGTATCCTAGTCGGGCTAAAACACGAACAGGTGAGCGTGATTGAACAAACAGCTACATTATGGGTGGATAGAATCATAATTTGTGGGCTTCGGTCGAGGTACTTAATTGGTGTGGCTGTAGGTCGGTGATTGGTTGGTTGCGGCCTTGGGTCGGGCCAAGTGATTGGGTGTGGCCTTGGGTCGGGCCAGTTGGTTTGTTGCGGCCTTGGGTCGGGCCGATTGGTTTGTTGCGGCCTTGGGTCGGGCCAAGTGATTAGTTGCGGCCTTGGGTCGGGCTGATTGATTTGTTGTGGCCTTGGGTCGGGCCGATTGGTTTGTTGCGGCCTTGGGTCGGGCTGAGTGATTGGTTGCGGCCTTGGGTCGGGCCGGTTGGTTTGTTGTGGCCATGGGTCGGGCCAAGTGATTAGTTGCGGCCTTGGGTCGGGCCGATTGATTTGTTGTGGCTTTGGGTCGGGCTGATTGGTTTGTGGCGGCCTTGGGTCAGGCCAAGTGATTGGTTGCGGCCTTGGGTCGGCCAATTGAGTGGTTATGGCCTTGGGTTGGGCCCATGAATTCAAAATAAGGCTATTTAGCAAAGCCGGGGGTAGGTGATGTGATGAGAAATGGAATTTGGTGGATAAGGGTAGGAATTAGGAAAAACTAGGCTTGTAACCGATATCGGTTAGTTATGACCGGTATCGGTTAGAAGACCGATATCGGTGTTTTAGGGCGCTCTAACCGATATCGGTTATAGGTCAAAACCTATAAAAAGAAAAATACGGCATGTCATTTTCACATTGTCAATTTGAGTACCAACCTTTTGCTTGTCTAAGTTTTGAATTGATTTTGTTGAGTTTGTGGGCTGAGTTGGCACTAGTTGAGTGGAGGAGTGAGTGATTGGTAGGCCCCAGTGATCAGGAGGTAGAGTTTGATTGGTGGAGGACCCTGCTGAGGAGATTTGGAGCTATGGCACAGAACCTGGAGGAGCAGGAGGTGCGGGAGGAGCTGGACCACCACCACCTATCCCACCACGATGACGTGTAGTAAATGCAGATAGGTTCTAAATCCCTGTTTGTGTGAAGTTGATGAATTTAGCTAGGATGTGGGTTTTGGGGTAGGAATCTAAAATGTGATAAAATAATGAATAAATGAAGGTAAATCGTAAAATGGAGTGGGTAGATATGTTAGGTAAGTCAACACGGTAGGGTGGGTAAGTTTGTAGGCAATTGGGCTGGGTAGATAGGTAAAAAATTAAAAAAAGGGGATTTGGGGGCCGTTTTCGATCCGGCCCCGAAATTTGACATGAACAATGTTGGTCACTAAGCGGCCGGCATGACAGTCACAACTAAAGACTAGTTGGTTCCGAGACCGGTGTCGGTCATGTGTCGGCCGAGAGCGGCGGTGTCGTGTGTGCCGGTACCTATCCACTATGGGCGAGTGGAGGTAATGTTGTGAAAGTAGGTATATTGATTTGTTGTAGGTGGGTAGGATAGAGTTTTGGGGTGAAGGGGGAGAAGGTAGAGTGGGGTGGGGGTAATCGGGTGGTGGGGGGCCGGTGCGGGCGGGATAGGTTATGGGTTGTGGATGAATTGGGAGGGGTTAAATGGGTTGGGATATAGTTAGAGGATGAGAATAAAGCGGGTGGAGTATGAGTGGTGTAGTTGGTAGGTTGTGGAATAGGTAAAGGTGATCCAAAACCGAGGGGTTTCAGACTTAAGGAACAGTTAACAAATGTGCCAAATGAATTGCAAAACAAATATCTACGAAAAGAGATGTAAATTACTCAAAGAATTGAAATACATCAATTATCTCTGCAAGAGATGTCTATCTCTTCTTCCGGTTACATATGTATTTATAATACTTTATAAATATGAAAGGACACACCTAGAAAGATGTGGAAGTTCACCGGTCTCGAGGGAGACGAGGTGTTTCATCTTCCAAGACTTACATGTGCACTAATTTTGCGAAACATACTATTTTTAGAATTTACAATTTTTAGACAGCGTGACAAAAATCACAATTTGGGCCCCTTAAATGCGGATTTCGGGGTCAAACGTTGCCGAACAAAGTTCGCACCTTCTCATCACATTCTACACATTCCAAGCTTTCCGTTGCCTTTTGAGCGAGTCAATCGAGCTACGGTGCAAAAGTTATGGTCTCTCGGAAGTTGCGCCACTAGAATTGCTGCTGGATCAAAAGGGGATATTGTAGGTGTTTGTTGGGTGGGGCTAGTGATATTGGGGTTATTGGGTGGGGAGTGAGTATAGAGGGTTAAGATAGTTGTGAAACTGGTGATACCGGGTATCCTGCGAATCGGTAGATACATTATTTACCATACAAACATCCGGAACTAAGTAAGATGGGGCAAAGAGTTGTTGGACCAAGAGCAAATATGTCCGAGTCGGTTGGTGAGGCCGAATTTGCGAGGCCAAGCAAGCCATAGTATCTGCAAATTTATTAGTTGAGTGGGGAATGGTTTGGATAGAATAATGAGAAAATATTAATAAACTTAATGTTTATACTTTTGAAGTTCCTTATTTTACATTGGTAGATGCCGGAACTTGATTTACTACCAATTGAGATTCACCGAAAATATTAATAAACTTCACACATAAGTGTAACGCAACATGGAGACCCAAAACAAGGGCCTCGTATTCCACTGTATTGTTAGTGTAGGGGAAATCAAGCTTGAATGAAAGAGGCATAGGCTCACCTTCAAGAGGAATGAGAACAATGCCAGCCCCTCCACCACTGGCATTTAGATCCATCGAAGAAGAGGGTCATTGGATATGACACATCACTGAGTGAAAGAGTTGCGATGAACTCATCAGGGAAAGTAAAATTGGTAAATTGTTCCCCAGGTAAAGGGGCTTCCGCGAGTTGGTCTGCGATAGTTTGTCCTTTGGACTGATTTTGGTGTACAAACTCAAGGTCGAGGTTGGTGAGTAGAATAAGCCATCGCGATGCGTTGGTCTAGATGAGGTTTGGCATACATATAATGTATGGGGTCAGCGTTGGTGATGACAAAAGTTTTGTGATTCAGGAGGTAATGTCGGAGTTTGGTGGCCACAAATGATAGGGCTAGGCACAACTTTTCTATGTGTGTATACCTAGTCTCGTAATCCACAAGAGTACGGCTTATGTAATAAACTACTTGTTCTCGATGCTTAGAGTCACAATGTGTGAGCATGGCTCCTACAGCATGGTCGGTGGCAGAAAGGTAAAGGTAGAAAGGGTGATCGTCCTGAGGTGGGATAAGCACGGGTGGCTGCAAGAGATAAGCTTTAAGAGCCTCAAAGGCTTGGTGGCATTCCTCGCTCCATTGAAAGACAATGTCTTTTTTAAGGAGATGATGGAAAGGTTGACATCGGTCCGAAAGTTGTGAAATGAAACGCCAGATAGATTGGAGTTTTCCCTGCAAACTACGCAATTGTTTGAGGTTAGTGGGTGGGGGAATTTCTAGGATTGCTTTGACTTTAGCTGGGTTGACCTCAATGCCACGCAAAGAGACAATAAAGCCAAGGAGTTTTCGAAAGGACGCAAAGACACATTTCTTTGGTTGAAGATGAACACATTATTGTATGGGTGATCGAAAATAATGGTTAAAACATCGATATGTTCACTGCGATGTTTGGATTTTCCAAGAAGATCATCGACATAATCCTCGAGGATAGTGTGCATAATGTCATGGAAAATATAAGTCATAGCTCGCTGATAGGTCGCACCAGCATTCTTAAGGCTGAATGGCATGACACGATAGCAGAAGGTCCCCCAGGGGGTAATGAAGGCGGTTTTATGTTGATCGGCGGGGCTACCAAAATTTGATTGTATCCCGAGAAGCCATCCATGAGAGAAAGCATCTCATGGCCTGCAGTGAGATCAACAAGTTGATCAATGCTAGGTAAGGGGAAGTCATCCTTTGGGCAAGCGAGGTTAAGGTCCCAAAAATCTGTGCATATCCAAAGTCCCCCCGTCGCTTTAGTGACAGGTACGACATTAGAAATCCATTGCGGATAGTCAATAGGTAAGATGAAAGAAACAGAAAGAAGGCGTTGAAGCTCTTCTTTCACCAAGAGGGCAATGCGTGGATGCATTTTTCTTAGTTTTATTTAAGCTGGTTTAGAGTGCGGTTTTGAGTGATGTTATGGATAGCAATGTCAGGATTGATTCCTGGCATGTTGGCATAGGACCAAGCAAAAGCTTGATTGCGGGCACGGAGGAAGGTAGTGAAGGTGGCTTGTTCTAATGCGTCAAGAGATTGTCTGATCTTTACAATGTGAGGATCGTCCTCCGTGTGGATGTTGATTTCTATAGTCAATTCATTCAACATAGTTTGGGTGTCAGATGGTAAGGCACGTTGAATATAAGAGTCGTCCGCACCAAGGTAGGTGAGGATGGAGTCATCATCCTGGCACTCCACAACATTAATTGAAGGCGAATCTTCTTCAATCATATCTGGATACAAAAGGGGGAGAGAAGATGGGTCTTCACTATCGCGTTGATAAGTGAGAGGGCCAGGAAGATAGCATTCACGAAAAAAAAAAGTTAGGAGGGATAGATTCCAGGTCTATCGACTCTGTGGGTGAAGATGGAAAAATGGGTGATGATGGTTCGGAAGGGGTGACTTCGTTGTTTTCCTGGATACAATTGACATGAGGTTTCTTCGGTGTAGGTGGTTCAAAAAATCCAAGACCACGACGATCTTTGTGTTTGCGGGTAGTTACGGGAATGATCGTGTGTCGGCCTTGTTCATAAAGACCAAAACCAAAACCCTTCCAAGCACAACGCGTCAGGAAGGTGAGGGAAAAACGACGGTTGGTTAGATATCAAAAATCAGATTGGAAGGGAACCACACCAAGGGGAGGTTCAGGGGTGACAGAGGATGTGTCAACACCCCCATATGTTAGGTTGGTGCGGAAATTAGGTGGTCCGTAGGAGATCACCTCCCCCACACGATGGTCGTAGGTAGGATGTGCATGTAACTGTCCATACTCCTGTGGGGTATGAAAGGTGATAACGTTGTATAGGTGGTATTCCCCTAGCGTAAGGCGTTGAAAAACATCTACCAAGGGGTCTGAAGTTGGGATGTTGTCCACGGGGAAGGAAGTGGTATTCGCAGTAGTGGGTTCATTGGTTGAAGGTGTGAGTGTGGTTAAGGTGGATGGTGGAGGCGTGGTTGAAGTAGATGGTTGGGCTGGATCAATGGGTGCCTTGATTGGTACAAGCACATCATTAGGGTGATATAACATATTGTAGGTTTTGAAGGGGGAAGCGTCAGCTTTGACGGTGTATGACTTCCCCTCATACTCGAATTTGATGCATCTATGTAAGGTGGAGGGAACGCATCCCATAGCCCGAGATCCAAGGGCGGCCTAACAATATGTTGTATTGGAATTCTCCCTCAAGGACATAGAAGAGTTCGGGTAGGGTACGTGGCCCTACACGAATGTTAAGGATCATGGTGCCTAAGGTAGAAGTAATAACATCGTTGAATGAACGCAACATGGTGGGGTTGGCACACATGCAGCTAGGAGGGATATTCGTCTATTGGAAGACTTTGGAAGAGATGATGTTTAGCTAGTGCCCCGTTGATCATAACACGATGTGCCGGATGTCCCGGACGTAAGGCGAGATGAAAAGAGCGGGATCAGGATCTTCTGCACCAAAGACGACAATTTCTTCTTCAGAAAAGCGATGACAGCGATGTGGCTTGCTTATAAAGGGACGAAGTGGTTGTGGAGGTAGGTTGTTTGGTGAGAGAGGCGACATGGTTGGGTGTTAAAATGGAAGCGACGGGAAAGGTTTCATTAGGTAAGACCTCTATCCCTTGAAGGATCTAAATTAAAGCTTGTCGATGCGATTCAGATGTTTGAATGAGATCATAGAGTGTCATTTTGATAGGAGATTGGTGAAGTTGTTTGATCATGGTGTAGTGGGCAACTCCATCAGAGACGGGATAGGCAGGTCCACGAATGACCACTTTTGGTGGTGGTGCGATCGGGATGGCAGAAGGAGAAAGAGAGGCCGCAGGTGTGCTTTCTTTAGCTTTTCCATTGTTTTTCTGACCTCGAGTAGCAACGTTAATCATGTTGATCTCATGAATACGAGAGGAGGAGGATGGCGGGGATAAGTCATTGTTCTCAAGAGGTGGGGTTGCAATGATGATAGATTTTGGTGAGGCGGGGATAGGTGGTATAGGAGAAGGAATTGAAGCTAAGGGCTTCTCTCTCTGTAAATTGTCTTTCTTAGGTTGTCTATCTGAGATAGGTGAGCGAAGGACGGCTTTCAAAGCTTTGCATCCTTCTACATCATGTCCTGGTGTGCGATGGTAAGCACAGATTTTAGATTCATCATAACCTATAGGTCGAGGTTTAGATGGATCATAGAGTCTGAGCGGGGGTAGGGAAATGGTTGCATCCCCTACCAACATATCAAGGATCTTAGAGTAAGATCCTTTGAGCGGGTCAAATTCAGAGGAAGATGAGGCTGTTGATTGAGTGGGTGAAATTTTTGATTGTTGTAATGGTTGGGTATGAGTGGTTTGTACGGGTGGCGATTTAGGCAAGGGATTTTGATGAGTGGTTTTAACTAGGCGTGGTTTCCTCTACGCAGAATTTATGTTTAGCTGGTTAGATGAGGAGGCCCTAGCTATCGTGGTGGCAGGAAACAACCATGGGGAGAGAGGAGCGACAGAAAACAAGTCCTTTGATGATCGATTTTGCTTAGGGTTGGTAGGTAGGCAAGATACTTGGGGCAACAGTGTTGAGCCACCCGTAGATGTCTGTAGGGGTGGAAAAGGTATAGGTCGTGTTAAAGAAGATGTGGGAGGCATGATGTATTGAGGCAAGGTGGAGGGGTGAGGCCCTAATATAGAAGGTAGGTGTGATGGTGAAGGTGAAAGTGAGCTGTTGTATCGGTGTGATCTGGGGTGAGGGTTTTTGTTGTGGAAGAGGTATAGATTGGACTCGAGGAGATTGGGTTTGTCTCTAAGAGGATTAATGGCATTATTTTTGGATAAATCTAAACGTTTAGGTGGTTGTGTCAGTGTGGGAATTGGTGAAGTCCTGTTAGGTTATGGAGCCTATTTTTCATGTGTGAAAGTGTTGAAGACTGTACACTAAGAGTATTGTACACTTTTCATGTATCCTCGCCGGGGTTCGGGGCTGGGCCGGGCCTTGAGCGGTGGTCCGGGCGGTAGCCCCGTGTGAGAGGTTCGGGCGCACCTGGAATTTTTTTTTAAGGCGTAAAATTTTTTTACCTCGAAAAATGCACCCGACATATCGGGAAACATGCTTTTCTCATATGGGCGAGTTTTTGACCCATAGGTTTATGGGATGGGTTTTTCCCATGGTTTTGATACCCACGGTTTTGTAAAACTGCTTAAGCAGTTGTCTATTTATATGGTCTTATGCATATGATAGATGTACAAGCAAATGTATTGCAGATGTGTTTTGAATTCGGCTGTGAATTCTGTAGAGTTTGTTGAGCATAGCTCCAAACGGATCTAGGTATTGTATTGAGAGAGCGATGGCTTGTAATAAAATCTGAGCAAGTGATTCTTGGTGGACGTAGCCCAAATTGGGTGAACCACGTTAAATACTATCTCTTTGTGTTGTGTTATTTTATTCTGCAATTTTATTTGAGATCTGTAATAATTTCTGCATATTAGTTTCTATTGTTGCGATTCTGTGAGGGATTATTCCACATATTTTATCCCTTATTTCCTAACAATTGGTATCAGAGCCTGGTTTGGTTTGTTGAAGTGTTGAATCACAGGGAAAGTTTTTAGCTTGAGTGGGAGCTATGGCAGATGAAGGAAGATCTAGGGTTGATAAATTCAACGGGTAGAATTTCAGTCTTTGGAAGATGCGAGATGGAAGATTACCTTTATCGAAGGATCTTTACTCCGTTGTCTCGAGAAGGTGAACAAACCCTCGAGTATGACAGATGCGGAATGGGATTTGTTGGATCGGAAGGCACTTGGAACGATCCAGCTGAGTCTTGCATCTTCGGTATTATTTAATGTTTCAAAGGAAAAGACTACAAAAGATCTAATGGATGCATTAGGGAAGTTGTATGAAAAACCCTCTGCCTCTAATAAGATATTTTTAATGAAAAAGTTGTTTAATATGAAGATGTCTGAGAATAGTTCAATAGCAGATCATTTAAATGATTTCAATACGGTAGTGAATATGCTAGCTTTGGTTATAATAGAATTTGATGAAGAAGTTAGGGCTTTATTAATTCTATGCTCTTTACCTGAGAGTTGGAATAGCCTAGTAATGGTGGTAAGTAACTCGGTTCCACTTAACTCGAAGTTGAAGTTTGAGGATGTTGTAGGGGTGATTCTAAGTGAGGAAATGCGAAGAAAAAGCTTTGGGAATCTTCTACTTCAGGGAATGCTTTGACAGTGGAAACTAGAGGGAGACAGAAGAATAGAGGAAACCGTGGAAAATCAAAAGATCGAGCAAGGTCAAAATCCAAGAACAAGATTGTATCTTTGGAATTGTGGAAAGCTTGGGCATGCGAAAAGAAGGATTGTTGGGAACTTCGGGATAAGAAGAAACAAAAAAGAAGAAAACAAGGAGGAAAATGTGGCAACGGGTAATGTATGTCGGGATGCTTTGATTCTTTCTTTGCAATATTCTTGAATCTTGGGTTTTAGATTCGGGGCTTCTTTCCATGCTTCTCCACATAGGCATTATTTTGTTGATTATGTTTAAGGAGATTTTGGGCATGTTTTCTTGGTGATGATGAGCCTTGCGGCATAGTTGGAAAAGGTTACATTCGAGGTTAAGATGCGAGAATGGGAATACTTGGCTATTGAAGGATGTCGGACATGTGCCTACATTAAGATGAAATTTGATATCGGCGGGCGGTTGGGAAGTGATGGTTGTCGTGTGATATTTACTGAGACTCTTGGAAGGTTACAAGGGTGCTCTTGTGGTGGCAAGAGGTAAGAAGGTTGGAACCTTGTATTTAACCACGATAGTACTAATGATTGTAATCTTGTGGCTTCAGATGCAGATATAACATTATGGCACTATAGGCTCGGTCATATGAGCCATAAGGGTATGAACATCATAAAGAAGAATTTGCCTGGATATACAGAAACATGTTTGGATTTCTGTGAGAACTGCATATATGGGAAATAGAAGCGAGTAAGGTTTCTCAAGGTTGGACCTACAAAGAAAGAGAGTAAGTTAGAGTTGGTGCATTCTGATGTGTGGGGCTAGCTCAGGTATCATCTCTTGGGGGTTCAAGTTATTATGTTACTTTTATTGATGATGCAACAAGGAAAGTTTGGGTTTATTGTATTAGAAACAAATATGATGTATTTGACACTTTTGTTAAATGGAAAGCCTTGGTAGAGAATGAAATAGGTCTTAAGCTAAAATGTCTCAGGTCAGATAATGGAGGGGAGTATTGTAGCAATGAATTTGATGATTATTGTTCTAAGAATGGAATCCACAAGAAAAAGACGGTTCGGGAACTCCACTGCGAGAATGGGGTATCGAAAGGATGAACAAAACAATAATGGAATGTGCTTAGGAGCATGAGGTTACATGCGGGATCGCCTCTTTCTTTTTGGGCGAAGCGGTGAGCACTGTTTGTGTACTTGATAAGCAGAGGACCCTCAAGTGCCTTGGATGGAGGCATACCTGAGGAGGCTTGGTATGGTAAGAAAGTTGATTATTCATTTCTTAGAGTCTTTGGATGTGAGGTGTTTGTTCACATAGACAAGGATGATAGGACTAAGCTAGAGGCTAAATTAGAAAAATGTACTTTCATTGGTTATGGTGGTGATGACTTTGGATATAAATGTTGGAGTATTAAGGACAAGAAAATCATTCGATCTAGGGATGTGGTCTTTAATGAGAAAGTCATGTATAAGCAGCAGTTGCAGGAAAACAGGGAAGAATCCAAGAAAGAATATGCAGCGGTAGAGGATCTTCCGGATGGGAAAGTGACACATGAATTAGTTCAGGAACCCCCTCAATAGGAACCCCAAACTCCTATATTGAGGAGGTCTTCTAGGGTAAGAAGAGAACCTGAACGTTTTTCTCCTTCTCTTTATTATTTATTACTCACTGATAGTGGAGAACCAGAGAGCTTTGATGAAGCAATGCAGGTAGATGCCAGGAAGAAGTGGGAGCAAGCCATGGATGAGGAGCATCAGGCTCTCATGGAGAACCAGACATGGGATTTGGTAAAGCTACCCGAAGGAAAAAGAGCATTACAAAATAAGTGGGTGTTTAGAGTCAAAGAGGAAGAAGGAGGCAAGAAAAGATACAAGGCCCGGTTGGTGGTCAAGGGGTTTGCACAGAAAAAAGGTATAGATTTTGATGAGATTTTTTCTCCTGTAGTAAAAATGACTTCTATCAGAACTGTTCTTGGAATAGTGGCAGCAGAAGACTTGCACTTAGAACAGTTAGATGTAAAGACTGCATTTCTCCATGGTGATTTGGAGGAGGAGCTATATATGCAGCAGCTAGAAGGATATGAAGTCAAAGGTAAAGAGGAGATGGTGTGGTGAAGAAGAGCTTGTATGGCCTGAAACAAGCTCCACGTCAATGGTATAAGAAATTTGATAGCTTCATGATGGAGCAAGGTTATATCAGATGTCATTCTGACCATTGTGTGTATACAAAGAAATTTGAGGATGGAAGTTATATTATCTTGTGTTTGTATGTTGATGACATGCTGGTTGTAGGTAAAAACATGCAGGAAATAAAAGTACTCAAGAAGCAGCTAAGTGAATCATTTGCTATGAAGGATTTGGGTGTAGCCAAACAAATCCTTGGTATGAGGATATCTCGGGATAGGAAGGAATGGAAGCTGACTTTATCTCAGGAAGAGTACATTAAGAAGGTCTTGGAGAGGTTTAATATGTAGGATGCTAAACCGGTTGGGACTCCTTTGGCAGGCCATTTCAAGTTATCAAAGGAGCAGTGTCCCAAGACAGAGTAGGAGAGAAACCAAATGTCCAAGGTACCTTACTCATCAGCAGTTGGCAGTTTGATGTATGCCATGGTATGCACTAGGCCTGATATTGCCCATGTAGTGGGAGCTGTGAGTAGATTTATGAGTGATCCAGGTAAAGAGCATTGGCAAGCAGTAAAGTGGATCCTTCGGTATTTGAGAGGGACCATGGGGACAGTTTTGTGCTACAGTGGATCAAACACCACTTTACGTGGTTATGTAGATTCAGATATGGCTGGAGATGTAGACAGCAGGAGGAGCATGACAGGTTATATTTACACTGTAGGTGGGATAGCAGTGAGCTGGATTTCACGACTACAGAAGTTGGTGGCTTTGTCAACCACGGAGGTTGAGTATGTTGCTGCCACAGAGGCAAGCAAAGAGATGATTTGGTTACAACAATTGCTTGAGGAGTTGGGGCATAAGCAGGAGGAATGTAAGCTGCATAGTGATAGTCAGAGTGCTATACACCTAGCTAAGAACTCTGCTTTCCACTCTAGGACAAAGCATATATAGTTAAGGTACCATTTCATCAGGACAAACTTTGGAGGAAGAGAAGTTGAAGTTGGAGAAGATTCATACCAGTCAGAATCTTGCAGACATGATGACCAAGGTGGTCACAAGGGAAAAACTGAAGTTGTGTTCAGCTTTGGTTGGTCTTCACAGAAACTAGTGAAGGGTTAAGAAGCTTGCTTAGAGGAAAACTAGTCTCCAAGTGGGAGATTGTTAGGTTGTGGAGCCTATTTTTCATGTGTGAAAGTGTTGAAGACTGTACACTAAGAGTATTGTACACTTTTCATGTATCCTCGCCTGGGGTTCGGGGCCGGGCCGGGCCTTGAGTGGGGGTCGGGCGGTAGCCCCATGTAATAGGGGCTCTCGGGGCAGGCCCCGATTTTTTTTTTAGGCGTAAAATTTTTTGGCCTCGAAAAATGCACCCGACATATCGGGAAACATGCTTTTCTCATATGGGCAAGTTTTTTGACCCATAGGTTTATGGGACGAGTTTTGCCCATGGTTTTGATACCCACGGTTTTGTAAAACTACTTAAGCAGTTGTCTATTTATATGGTCTTATGCATATGATAGATGTACAAGAAAATGTATTGCAGATGTGTTTTGAATTGGTGTGAATTTCAGAGAGTTTGTTGAGCATAGCTCCAAACGGATCCGGGTAGGTATTGTATTGAGAGAGCGGTGGCTTGTAATAAAATGCGAGCAAGTGATTCTTGGTGGATGTAGCCCAAATTGGGTGAACCACGTTAAATCTTTGTCTCTTTGTGTTGTGTTATTTTATTACGCAATTTTATTTGAGATTTGTAATAATTTCTACATATTAGTTTCTACTATTGCGATTTTGTGAGAGATTATTCCGCATATTTTATCCCTTATTTCCTAACAGTCCCAAACATAAGGGAAGGCTTGGTTAGGTTGATAGAGATGGCTGAGGGATTTGATAGAGATGAGGGGGGTGAAGGTGAGGACATAGGCATTTTGAGCTTTTGTAAACACCTCGGGTATATGGTAGAGGTGTCTGGATTAGTCATCTGCATTTGAGTAGAGCAGGGTGTACTCAAGCACTCCCATAAGACTCGTCTATCTTCTGAGGGATGACACTCTTCACGTGTGAACAGGAACCTTGGTATGGAAGAGAGATGGGTTGTGATCCCGGTCCACTGTGGGTGTGATACAGGGGGTAAATGAGGCGCTGTATCAATGGGTACTAAGAGGTCAACCAGTCGCTGGAAAGATTTAGGTGATGAAGAACTAATAGGTAGGAGGGCATGTTCGAGGGGATCCGTTATGATTGAGGAGTTTGGTGATGTAGGCTCAAGGGGTTTCTCCTCTAAGGGTGACAGAAAAAGTGGCAAGCCTTCTTCTATTGCAGCAAGAGTGGTGGAAGGAGATGTTTGGGAAATAGATAAGTTAGATAACATCCACTCATAATCTTGTAGGGATGTGGTGTAAGAAGGTTCATTTGTGAGAAGAGAACTCTGGGCAGTTAATTCCTTTATAGGTAAAGGAATAGCGGGACTGTCCTCTCGTCCTGATGAAGGAGAAGGGGGCAAAAGTCCCTGTGTTGGTGAAGAAGCTTGATTCAGAATTTCCTCAATGGAAGTCCTGGGTTGGGAGTTGAAAATCGCATGGATCTCATGCACACTTTTCTCCTCGGTGAGTATCTTGAATTGTGTTATTGTTATATGCATGGTTTGGAAATGGTTTGTTGAAGATTTTTAAATTTCGATTAGTGGGGGCATTAGGATTGTCGAGAGTTATATCCCGCATCAACCATTTCTGCACTATGTTTTTCAACATCTTGCGATTTTGTGTGACCGTGTCCCTTCACGCGATGGAAGTTAAGGTAAGTCATTTTCTTTATACCAAGAAGGAATAGCGTGGGTGGAATCAAACCCGGAGTGAGGTTTAACAGAGGCAAGGTGATAGCTCCGCTTTAAGCAATTTTTCTAAGATCTCACCATAATTTTCTCCCAAGGGAGTATAGTTGATGGGCTCGACTTTATACTTATAGGTGGCTTTGGTGGGTATTAGATAGTGCTTGAGATTTGATCGTCCACAAAGATGTACAAGCACCCTTTGATTTCAAGCGTACCCGATGTGTGAGAATTGGTGGTGTTGGGTTTGGTGGTAGAGTCTTGGGTCCGGAAATTTGAGCTTTGGTTGCGTAACCTCAATTTCTCTTCCTCTAAGGCTCGAATCTCTAGTTTTCAAGCCATAGTAAAGGCCTCATCAAAGGTGCAGAAAGTTTGAATTTGGAGGGTGGGAGACATGTGTTTAGCATAGGCCCGTAGGGAATGGTTATAGAAGTCATTTTCTTTAAGACCAAATTTGGGTCTTACGATGCCCTTTACCCCGTATCTCGTCCCGCAACCTAACCCTACCTCACCACCTAAAACCTTACACACCTAATGATTTATTAATTACCTTATAATTAATAAATCCACATCTTCAAACCCGCCACCTCATCTCGCCACCTCACCATGACCTAGCCCTAACCCTAAACCAACCTAATTAAGACCTATGACTTGGTCCAGACCCACACCCATGACTCATTACCCCTCACCCGCACCAAAATGAGCCTAATAATGACTTGACCAAGCCCACAACTGATCCCTCGGGAGAAAAGGAGGGAAAGATGGTTGTTTTACTAAAAATAGCCACTTTGACCTAACCGACATCGGTTCCTACTCGACCATCGTCGGTTACGTAACCGCCATCGGTTCCCTGTTAATGACCTCCCCCAACCAAAAAGAAAGGATCCGAGATTCATTTGGGGGGAGAAAGAGAAGTGAAACAAGCAGAAAAGGTTGCAGAGAAGAGCATCGAGCCGAAGACTACAACTGAGCAACTGGATCACTGTCACCCTCGTTCAAGCATTGGAAAATACTGAGGATAGCTTCATCAGCTCACTTTCCAATACCGGATCATCCCAACTAAGCCTTACTGTCACCACCACATTCCTTGGACCTGTATCTTCATCAGGAACTAGTAAGTATTATCTTGTAGTTCTTTGTTATCATTTTTCTTTAATTCATATTAAATGGGGAACTGACCACCTTCGAAAGGAAGTCTAATATTTCCTAGGCCTAAGGTAGTTCCCTCACTTGTTGTCTAACTAAAATCTAGTGGTCTTGCGTTCTTATTTACTAGGTAGTCCTTCCCAGACAAAAAGGAGTTCTTCACAATCGATCTGATCTCTCTACGGTATGCGCACACCTTCCCAACATTCAACGGTATTCCTCCTAGCCCTAACCCCTATCTCTGTTTCTCAAGATAATGAAAGGATAGAAGCAATTCTATTCCGGAACAAAATTCTGTGTGAAACATTTTGTACGCCTTAGGTGGGACCCATTTAGGTTTCTTTCTTTCTTGCTTGCTTTCATATAGGGAGCATACTTGCTTGCATTTGTTTGTTTCGCTAAATATTCATAAAATATTTTGTCATTTTGGTAAAAGAATTTGTCTTGCTTTCATATCTTTGCATTCGTGAAAGTCATCTTCTTTGCTTCATCGAATATCATTTTCGATTTGGGTTTAAAACACGTGCATCACACTCTTGCTTGTTGTTTTTACTTCTAGTGAACGTAGATTAAGTAGCAGGTGTCGTACACGTGGAGGTGATATCCACGGTATTGACAAGAAATTAATCTTACTCTCACTGCACAACACATACCAAATCACATCATAATCAATACAACAGCTCAAACCTCCCCCCTTTCCGCAATATTTCTCCGCTTTGATTGAGGTAGCCTTATGAGCCACAACAAACTTGACATCTCCCTTAGGTCTTTTGTTTAGGATTGACATCATCTGGCATCTAAGGCATAAGCCCAAAGTGATTAAAACTAATCCTAGGGTTAGTCTATTGATTTGCTTGTGCATCTTGCTTGTTTTTAGTTCTGTTTCTCTGTCATACACTATTTCAGTGATCACTTCAAGACAGTTTGGTAGGTATATTAAGCATTGTTATCCCCAAACCAGTAGCTTCTTACATCCTCTCTTTTCTTTCACAGTGACCGACACCGGTCCCATACTACCGACATTGGTAAGCGACCGAACGCTAGTTACATTCGACCAACATCGGTTATCGGACCGATATCGGTTCATCGTGTTTAACTTGATTCTTGACACACCAAGTAACCTATCGGTTCGCCCAACATTTTGTTGTTGTTTTCGTTTCGGATTGATTAAATCCCTGTTGTGTCCTCTTTTCCATGGTTGTTATCACCCGAAAACAAGTAGCAGCCATGGTTTCACATGCCTATTCCGTGCCTTTGCCTGAGTCACCCCCTTCGCATCCTATGGGGAATCCTACGGATACCAGCAATTTTCCCAAGATCCCTGTAGGAGATAAGGAATTTGCCAAATTTTTGGATGCTAATCCTAGCGCCGTATAATATTATTTGTCTCATACCCCTGACCGTGCACCTGACGGTCAGCTCCTCGTTGGTATGCCTATTAGTATCACCGCTCACTTAGCCCCTTCCCCACCTAATAACTCCACCTTACCATCTTCATCCTTAGCCCCGTCTCCTAGCTCAGTAGCTTCGATGGTTCATACTGCACCGATTGGTTTTCCTCTCATTAATCTGGGACCCCACATATCACTACCGTCCACTGCCCCTACCTCATCTCTCTCACAGGTTGCCTCTTTCATCACTTGCTCTCTACCACCTATACACACGAGCTTTCCCTCACAAGTTCCGCCCACCTTTTCATTTCCACAAATTCATCTGGTGGCCTCAACCTCTTATATAGGACACCCTTATTCGGCTGCCCCAACACATTCATCACCATTATCTTATCAACATTCAATCCCACCATTATCTAATAGCGGCTCTTGGACCAATCCTTCTCTGTTTACAACGACAACACCATCATCTAACCCAACCAATGATTTAATCAAACAGATGATGGACAAGATGTAAAATCTTGAGGCTTCTGTTTCAGGAAGTCGTAACACCCTGACATACAAGCAAGTTTATCGAGAGCCTATTCATCCTTCTGTCCCCCTTCATACATATCCTCCTCAATGGGAATTACCGAAATTTACTCGCTTTAATAGTAAGGAGGACCCTCAACAACACACTTGCGATCATTCAGACATGCCTTCTATCGATTGCTCGTGACGATGCCTTATTACTCCGTACCTTTCCCATGTCCTTATCGGGACTCGACTTGGAGTGGTACAGTGCTTTAACCAAACATTCAATATTCTCCTTTAACTAGATTAGCCCAATCTTTCTTGGATCACTTCTCCATCAATATTTCCAAGAAAGTATCCATTACCGACCTCTATGCCATCCGAGCAATTTGAAGGCGAGTCTATCAAGATTTCGTTAGACGATGGCGGGGCCTCATCAACCAACTTACTTACACCTTACCTCAGTGAGCTCATCGAACTCTTTACGCGGGCCTGTGCTACACACATTTCTCCCACCCTCCAAATTCAAACTTTCGCACCTTTGATGAGGCCTTTACTATGGCTCGGAAACTAGAGATTCGAGCCTTAGAGGAAGAGAAATTGAGGTTACACAACAAAAGCTCAAATTTCCGGACCCAAGACTCTACCACCAAACCCAACACCACCAATTCTCACACATCGGCTGCTTTGAAATCAAAGGGTTCCGTACACGCTATGACGGTCAAATCTCAAGCACTGTCTAATACCCAGCCGAAAGCCACCTATAAGTATAAAGCCGAGCCCATCAACTATACTCCCTTGGGAGAAACTTATGGTGTGATCTTAGACAAATTGCTTAAAGCAGGAGCTATCACCTTGCCTCCTGTTAAACCTCACTCCGGGTTTGATTCCACCCGCGCTATTCCTTCTTGGTATAAAGAAAATGACTTCTGTAACTTCCATCGCGTGAAGGGACACAGTCACGAAAACTGCAAGATGTTGAAAAACATAGTGCAGGAAATGGTTGATGCAGGGGATATAACTCTCGACAATCCTAATGCCCCCGCTAATTGAAATTTAAAAATCTTCAACAAACCATTTCCAAACCATGCATCTAACAGTAACACAAATCAAGATACCTCAGCCGAGGAGAAGAGTGTGCATGAGATCCATGCAATTTTCAACTCCCAACCCAGGACTTCCATTGAGGAAATTCTGAATCAAGCTTCTTCACCAACGCAGGGACTTTCGCCCCCTTCTCCTTCATCAAGATGAGAGGACAGTCCCGCTATTCCTTTACCTATAAAGGAATTAACCGCCTAGAGTTCTCTTCTCACAAATGAACCTTCTTACACCACATCCCTACAAGATTGTGAGCGGATGTTATCTAACTTATCTATTTCCCAAACATCTCCTTCCACCACTCTTGCTGCAACAGAAGAAGGATTACCACTTTTTCTGTCACCCTTAGAGGAGAAACCCCTTGAGCCTACATCACCAAACTCCTCAATCATAACGGATCCCCTTGAACATGCCCTCCTACCTATTAGTTCTTCATCACCTAAATCTTTCTAGTGACCGGTTGACCTCTTAGTACCCATTGATACAGTGCCTCATTTACCCCCTGTATCACACCCATAGTGGACCGGGATCACAACCCATCTCTCTTCCATACCAAGGTTCTTGTTCACACATGAAGAGTGTCATCCCTTAGAAGATAGATGAGTCTTATGGGACCGCTTGAGTACACCCTGCTCTACTCAAATGTAGATGACTAATCCAGACACCTCTACCATATACCCAAGGTGTTTACAAAAGCTCAAAATGCCTATGTCCTCACCTTCACCCCCCTCATCTCTATCAAATCCCTCACCATCTCTATCAACCTAACCAAGCCTTCCATTATGCTTGAGACTTCACTAATTCACCTGACACACCCATCTAAACCATTACCAAAATAATCAAAAATTTCACCCACTCAATCAATAGCCTCATCTTCCTCTACGAATTTGACCCGCTCAAAGGATCTTACTCTAAGATCCTTGATATGTTGGTAGGGGATGCGACCATTTCCCTACCCCGCTCGGACTCTATGATCCATCTAAACCTCGACCTATAGGTTATGATGAATCTAAAATCTATGCTTACCATCGCACACCAGGACACGATGTAGAAGGATGCAAAGCTTTGAAAGCCATCCTTCGCCAGTCACCTATCTCGGATAGACAGCCTAAGAAAGACAATTTACAGAGAGAGAAGCCCTTAGCTTCAATTCCTTTCCTATACCACTGTCCCGCCTCTCCAAAATCTATCATCATTGCAACCCTACCTCTTAAGAACAATGACTTATCCCGCCATCCTCCTCCTCTTGTATTCATGAGATCAACATGATTAACATTGCTACTCGAGGTCAGAAAAACAATGGAAAAGCTAAAGAAAGCACACCTGCAGCCTCTCTTTCTCCTTCTGCCATCCCGATCGCACCACCACCAAAAGTGGTCATTCGTGGACCTGCCTATCCCGTCTCTGATGGAGTTTCCCACCGCACCATGATCAAACAACTTCACCAATCTCCTGTCAAAATGACACTCTATGATCTCATTCAAACATCTGAATCACATCGACAAGCTTTAATTGAGATCCTTCAAGGGATAGAGGTCTTACCTAACGAAACCTTTCCTATCGCTTCCATTTTAACACCCAACCATGTCACCTCTCTCACCAAACAACCTACCTCCACAACCACTTCTGTCCCTGTATAGCAAGCCGCTGTTGTTAGTTTTTCTAAAAAAGAAATTTTCGTCTTTGGTGCAGAAGATCCTGATCCCGCTCTTTTCATCTCAAAGCTTATGTAGGGACATCCGAGTACGTCATGTTATGATCGGCGGGGTGCTTAGCCTAAACATCATCTCTTTCAAATCCTTCCAACAGATGAATATCCCTTCTAGCTGCATGTGTGCCAACCCCACCATGTTGCGTTCATTCAACGATGCTATTACTTCTACCTTAGGCACCGTGATCCTTAACATTCATGTAGGGCCACGTACCTTAGCTAAACTCTTCTACGTCCTTGAGGGAGAATTCCAATACAACATATTGTTAGGCTGCCCTTGGATCCGGCTATGGGATGTGTTCCCTCCACCTTACATAGATGCATCAAATTCGAGTATGAGGGGAAGTCATACACCGTAAAAGTTGACGCTTCCCCCTTCAAAACCTGCAATATGTTATATCACCCTAATGATGTGCTTGTACCAATCAAGGTACCCATTGATCCAGCCCAACCATCGACTTCAACCACGCCTCCACCATCCACCTTAACCACACTCACACCTTCAACCAATGAACCCACTGCCGCAAATACCACTTCCTTCCCCGCGGACAACATCCCAACTTCAGACCCCTTGGTAGATGTTTTTCAACGCCTTACGCTAGGGGAATACCGCCTATACAACGTTAGCACCTTTCATACCCCACAGGAGTATGGACAGTTACATGCACATCCTACCTACGACCGTCATGTGGGGGAGGTGATCTCCTACGGACCACCTAATTGCCACACCAACCTAACATATGGGGGTGTTGACACATCCTCTATCACCCCTAAACCTCCCCTTGGTGTGGTTCCCTTCCAATCTGATTTTCGATATCTAACCAACCGTCGTTTTGCCCTCACCTTCCTGACGCGCTGTGCTTGGAAGGGTTTTGGTTTTGGTCTTTATGAACAAGGCCGACACACGATCATTCCCATAACTACCTGCAAACACAAAGATCGTCGTGGTCTTGGATTTTTTGAACCACCTACACCAAAGAAACCTCATGTCAATTGTATCCAGGAAAACAACGAAGTCACCCCTTCCAAACCATCATCGCCCATTTTTTCATCTTCACCCATAGAGTCGATAGACCCAGAATCTATCCCTCCTAACTTTTTTTTTTCGTGAATGCTATCTTCCTGGGTCCTCTCACTTATCAACGCGATAGTGAAGACCCATCTTCTCTCCCCCTTTTGTATCTAGATATGATTGAAGAAGATTCGCCTTCAATTAATGTTGTGGAGTGCCAGGATGATGACTCCATCCTCACCTACCTTGGTGCGGATGACTCTTATATTCAACATGCCTTACCATCTGACACCCAAACTATGTTGAATGAATCGACTATAGAAATCAACATCCACACGGAGGACGATCCTCACATTGTAAAGATCGGACAATCTCTTGACGCATTAGAACAAGCCACCTTCACTACCTTCCTCTCGTGCCCGCAATCAAGCTTTTTCTTGGTCCTACGCCGACATGCCAGGAATCGATCCTGACATTGTTGTCCATAACATCACTCTGAAACTAGACTCTAAACCAGTTAAATAGAAACTGAGAAAAATGCATCCACGCATTGCCCTCTTGGTGAAAGAAGAGCTTCAACGCCTTCTTTCTGTTTCTTTCATCTTACCTATTGACTATCCGCAATGGATTTCTAATGTCATACCTGTCACTAAAGTGATGGGGGACTTCGGATATGCATAGATTTTGGGACCTTAACCTCACTTGCCCAAAGGATGACTTCCCCTTACCTAGAATTGATCAACTTTTTGATCTCACTGTGGGCCATGAGATGCTTTCTCTCATGGATGGCTTCTCGGGATACAATCAAATTTTGGTAGCCCCGACCGATCAACATAAAACCACCTTCATTACCCCCTGGGGGACCTTCTACTATCGTGTCATGCCATTCGGCCTTAAGAATGCTGGTGTGACCTATCAGTGAGCTATGACTTATATTTTCCATGACATTATGCACACTATCCTCGAGGATTATGTCGATGATCTTCTTGGAAAATCCAAACATCGCAGTGAACATCTCGATGTTTTAACCATTATTTTCGATCACCTGTTACAATACTGTGTTCATCTTCAACCAAAGAAATGTGTCTTTGGTGTCCTTTGAGAAAAATCCTTGGCTTTATTGTCTCTTTGCGTGGCATTGAGGTCGACCCAGCTAAAGTCAAAGCAATCCTAGAAATGCCCCCACCCACTAACCTCAAACAATTGCGTAGTTTGCAAGGCAAACTCCAATCTATCCGGTGTTTCATTTCACAACTTTTGGACCGATGTCAACCTTTCCATCATCTCCTTAAAAAAGACATTGTCTTTCAATGGAGCGAGGAATGCCACCAAGCCTTTGAGGCTCTTAAAGCTTATCTCTTGCAGCCACCCATGCTTATCCCACCTCAGGACGATCGCCCTTTCTACCTTTACCTTTCTGCCACCGACCATGTTGTAGGAGCCATGCTCACACATCGTGACTCTAAGCATCGAGAACAAGCAGTTTATTACATAAGCCGTACTCTTGTGGATTACGAGACTAGGTATACACACGTAGAAAAGTTGTGCCTAGCCCTATCATTTGTGGCCACCAAACTCCGACATTACCTCCTGAATCACAAAACTTTTGTCATCACCAATGTTGACCCCATACATTATATGTACGCCAAACCTCATCTAAACCAACGCATCACCCGATGGCTTATGCTACTACTAAATCGACCTCAACCTTGAGTTTGTACTCCAAAAAAATCAAAAGACAAACTATCGCTTGAGACCAACTCGCGGAAGCCCCTTTACCTAGGGAACAATTTACCAATTTTACTTTCCCGATGAACTCATCGCAACTCTTTCACTCGGATGATGTGTCGTATCCAATGACCCTCTTCTTGATGGATCTAAATGCCAACATGGTGGAGGGTAGGCATTGTTCTCATTCCTCTTCAAGGTGAACCTATGCCTCTTTCATTCAGCTCGATTTCCCGCACTAATAACATGGCGGAATATGAGGCCCTTGTTTTGGGTCTCCATGTTGCGTTACACTCAGTGTGAAGTCTATTAATATTTTCGGTGACTCTTAATTGGTAGTAAATCAAGTTCTTGGCATCTACCAATGTAAAAATGAGGAACTTCAAAAGTACAAACATTACGTGGATTCACTTTTGACCTTATTTTCTCATTATTCTATCCAAACCATTCCCGTTCAACTAATAAATTTACGATACTATGGCTTTCTTGGCCTCACAAGTTCGGCCTCACCAACCGACTCGAGACATATTTGTCTTGGTCCAACAACTCTTTGCCCCATCTTACTTAGTTCCGGATGTTTGTATGGTACATAATGTATCTACTGATTCGCAGGATACCTGGTATCACCAGTTTCACGACTACCTTACAACCTCTGTTCTACCACCTGACCTTACTAGTAATGGCAAACGTGCTTTTATTAAAAGTGTTTCTCGTTATGTCATCATGGGGGGACTCCTCTATAAACATGGCTTCGATGGTATCCTCCTTCGCTGTCTAACTGGCGCTGAAGTCGCTCATACCACCCAACAAATCCATGACGGACTTTGTGGTGGGCACTTTAGTGGCCTCGCCATGGCCAAGTGGATCCTTCGCCTAGGATATTATTGGCCTACTCTCAATAAAGACTGCTGCGAATATGTTAAGCATTGTGTTATGTGTCAACAACATGCCAACCTTCAACATACTCCTAGCCACCCGTTACAGGTCGCATGAGATCTTTGGCCTTTCTCACAATGGGGTTTAGACCTTATTGGCGAGATTCACCCGCCTTCTTCACAGCATCACCGTTGGATCATCATGGCAACTGAATATTACACTAAATGGGTGGAGGCCGTTCCACTCATTTCAACCAAAAAAGAAAAAATCGTTGAGTTCATCAATCATCACATTATCTGTCATTTTGGTGTTCCTCATCGCCTGATAACAGATAATGGAAAATCTTTCAAAAATAAGTTGTTACAAGACCTTTGTGACAACTTTGGTATCAAACTTAGCTTCTCGTCACCCTACTATCCACAAGCAAATGGACAAGCCGAATCTTCTAACAAAACCTTAATCAAAATTCTCATGAAAGTCGTTAACGATTCTGGAAAAATTGGCATGATCACATCCCCTTTGCCCTTTGGGCTTATCGTACCAGCATCCATACTTCTACTACTAATGCCACACCATTTCTCTCTAGTATATGGTACCGAGAAATTTTGTCTTGCCTCTCAAAATACAAATCCCTTCTCTCAGAATATCTCTTCAGGATATTCTCGCCAATAATGACTTCCGCCAAGAGTGGTTAGCCCAATTAGAGCTTCTTGACGAGTGTTGTCTTACATTTCTTAACCACCTGCAAATTTATCAAAAGTGCATTAAGTGTGCTTATGATAAGCGAATTCATGAGCGTACCTTTAAGATTGGTGAGCTTGTCCTCAAAGAGAATCAACATGTAACCAAACTAGAAAAGAGCAAACGTGGAAAATTTGCTCCTAATTGGATTGGGCCTTACATTATCACTCACACTTACGGATCAGGTACTTATCATTTAGCTTCACTTAATGGTAAACCCAAAGAGTCATGGTTACTGATTCCTAGCCCTAACCCTTATCTCTGTTTCTCAAGAGAATGAAAGGATAGAAACAACTCTATTCCGAACAAAAATTCCATGTGAAACATTTTGGCACGCCACAACATTAATTGAAGGATAATCTTCTTCAATCATATATGGATACAAAAGGGGGAGAGAAGATGGGTCTTCACTATCACATTGATAAGTGAGAGGGCCCGGGAAGATAGCATTCACGAAGAAAAAAAAAAGTTAGGAGGGATAGATTCCTTGTCTATCGACTACGTGGATATGACTCTTATGGGTATAGGAAGTTACATAAGTCATTTTCTTTATACCAAGAAGGAATAGCGTGGGTGGAATCAAACCCGGAGTTAGGTTTAACAGGAGGCAAGGTGATAGCTCCTGCTTTAAGTAATTTGTCTAAGATCACACCATAAGTTTCTCCCAAGGGAGTATAGTTGATGGGCTCGGCTTTATACTTATAGGTGGCTTTCGGCTGGGTATTAGACAGTGCTTGAGATTTGACCGTCATAGCGTGTACGGCACCCTTTGATTTTGAAGTAGCTGATGTGTGAGAATTGGTGGTGTTGGGTTTGGTGGTAGAGTCTTGGGTCCGGAAATTTGAGCTTTTGTTGCATAACCTCAATTTCTCTTCCTCTAAGGCTCGAATCTCTAGTTTCCGAGCCATAGTAAAGGCCTCATCAAAGGTGCGGAAAGTTTGAATTTGGAGGGTGGGAGAAATGTGTTTAGCATAGGCCCGCGTAAAGAGTTCGATGAGCTCGGCCTGAGGTAAGGTGTAAGTAAGTTGGTTGATGAGGCCCCGCCATCGTCCAACAAAATCTGTGATAGACTCATCTTCAAATTGTCGGATGGCATAGAGGTCGGTAATGGATACTTTCTTGGAAATATTGATGGAGAAGTGATCCAAGAAAGATTGGGCTAACTGGTTAAAGGAGAATATTGAATCTTTGGGTTAAAGCAACTTTGTACCACTCAAGCGAGATCCCGATAAGGACATGGGAAAGGTACGGAGTAGTAAGGCATCGTCACTAGCAATCAGATAGAAGGCATGTCTGAATGATCACAAGTGTTGTTGAGGGTCCTCCTTACTATTAAAGCGAGTAAATTTCGGTAATTCCCATTGAGGAGGATATGTATGAAGGGGGACAGAAGGATGAATAGGCTCCTAGAAAAACTTGCTTGTATGTCAGGGTGTTACGACTTCCTGAAACAGAAGCCTCAAGATTTTACATCTTGTCCATCATTTATTTGATTAAATCATTGGTTGGGTTAGATGATGGTGTTGTCGTTGTAAACAGAGAAGGATTGGTCCAAGAGCCGCTACTAGACAATGGTGGGATTGAATGTTGATAAGATAATGGTGATGAATGTGTTGGGGCAGCCGAATAAGGGTGTCCTATATAAGAGGTTGAGGCCACCGGATGAATTTGTGGAAATGAAAAGGTGGGCGGAACTTGTGAGGGAAAGCTCGTGTGTATAGGTGGTAGAGAGCAAGTGATGAAAGAGGTAACCTGCGAGAGAGATGAGGTAGGGGCAGTGGACGGTAGTGATATGTGGGGTCCCAGATTAACCAGAGGAAAACCAATCGGTGCAGTATGAACCACCGAAGCTACTAAGCTGGGAGACGGGGCTAAGGATGAAGATGGTAAGGCGGAGTTATTAGGTGGGGAAGGGGCTAAGTGAGCGGCGATACTAATAGGCATACCAACGAGGAGCTGACCGTCGGGTGCATGGTCAGGGGTATGAGACAAATAATATTGTACGGTGCTAGGATTAGCATCCAAAAATTTGGAAAATTCCTTATCTCCTACAGGGATCTTGGGAAAATTGCTAGTATCCATAGGATTCCCCAATTGGATGCAAAGGGGTTACTCGAGTGCAAAGGCACGGAACAGGCATGTGAAACCATGGTTGCTACTTGTTTCGGGTGATAACAACCATGGAAAAGAGGACATAATAGGGATTTAATCAATCCGGAATGAAAACAACAACAAAATGTTGGAATTGATAGGTTGCTGGTGTGTCAAGAAGCGTAAACACAAGAATGCGCTATCGGTCAGATAACCGATGTCGGTCAGAATGTAACCGGCGTCGGTCAGTTAACCGATGTCGGTAGTATGGGACCGGTGTCGGTCACTGTGAAAGCAAAGAGAGGATGTAAGAAGTTGCTGGTTTGGGGATAACAATGCTTAATATACCTACCAAAAAGTTTTGAAATGATCACTCAAAAAAGCAGTGTATGACAGAGAAACATAACTAACCCTAGGATTAGTTTTAATCACGTTGGGCTTATGCACAATCAAATCAATAGACTAACCCTAGGATTAGTTTTAATCACTTTGGGCTTATGCCTTAGACACCGAGATGATGTCAATCCTAAGCGAAAGACCTAAGGGAGATGTCAATGTAGACACCAAATTCGTGTCTCACGACCCCTTGTGACCCGCATCCCATTTCACAACCTAACCTCATTACCTAAACCTTACACAATTATTTATTAATTACCTCATAATTGATAAATCCACATCGCCTTACCTACCACCTCACTTGGCCACCTCACCATGACCTAGCCCTAACCCTAAACTAACCTAATTAGGACCCATGACTTGGTCTAGACTCACATCCATAACTAATGCCTCCTTACTCGCACCCAAAGCCGACCTTCTAGCCACTTGACCAAGCCCGCAACTGATCCCTCGGGAGAAAAACAGGGAAGGTGGGCTATTTTACTAAAAATAGCCTACTTTTTCCTAACCGATGCCGGTTCCTACTCGACCGCCGTCGGTTATGCAACCGCCATCGGTTCCCTGTAAATGGGCTTCCCAAACCAAAACAACGGATCGGAATTTCATTTTGAGAGAGTCAGTCAAAGGATTTCTGGATCAAGCGAGGGCATTGCGAACGAGGAAGAGAGTCCAGATCTTCACTTGACCAAGCAGAGACGAGTGAAAATATTAGACGGGTTTACAGCAAAGGAGATCAACTTGCACCTTCATCAAAACCAGTAAGTTACATCTTGCATGTCCTCCATTATAACATTTCTTATGCTTTTGGAATTACAGTCCTCCCAAATCCGTTTCTGAATCCATTATCCAACGTACCATTGCCTCTAGCTGTCATTCTTTTGTTTCTAACCATCCCATTTCCTAAAAAAACTATCCAAAAACCAGCCATTACAAACTCCACAACCAGCCCAGAAGATCCTAGAACCCACCGGTATCGGTTATCGATAAGCGCATCGGTTATAGGTAAAAGCATCGGTTCCTTTGATCAAAAATCGGGAAAAATGACCTTTCCCCTACCCAGTTCGGCCAAGCAATTTAATTGATATTTTATAGTCTTTTGTGTTAATTCACGTTAGCAAGGAAACTGACCACCTTCGAAAGGAAGTTTTACTAAAAATAGCCTACTTTTTCCTAACCGATGCGGTTCTGCTCGACCGCCATCATCGTTATGCAACCGCCATCGGTTCCCTGTAAATGGGCTTCCCAAACCAAAACAACGGATCGGAATTTCATTTTGAGATATCGGTCGAAGGATTTTTGAATCAAAGGAGAGTCCAAAGCGATTAGCAGAGTCCAGAACTTCACTTGACCAAGCAGAGACGAGTGAAGAAACCAGAAGAGTTGGCAGCCAAGGAGATCAACTTGCATCTTCGTCAAAAACCAGTAAGTCACATCTTGCATGTCCTCTGTTATAACATTTCTCTTGCCTTTGGAACCACAGTCCTCATAAATCCATCCCTGAATCCACTACCCAGCGTGCATATTACATCTAACTGCCATCCATCTACCTCTCATCACCTTATTTCTTAATATCACCCATATACAGCCTTACAAATAATACAGTTACCAAACAACACAAACACCCTACAAAACAACCAACCTACAGATCCTAAACCATAACCGGTATCGGTTATCGAATCGCAGTATCGGTTATCGAAGAAGGTGTCGGTTACTGTGATTCACAACCAGAAACCAGCCTTTCCCCTACCTGTTTCAACGAAGTGATTTAATTGATATTTTACAGTATTTTGTGTTAACTCATATCGGCAGGGGAACTGACCACCTTCGAAAGGAAGTTTCATATTTCCTGGGCCCAAGGCAGTTCCCTCATTTATTATCTAATCAAAATCTTGTGGTCTTGTGTTCTTATTTGCAGGTAGTCCTTCCAAGACAAAAAGGAGTTCTTCGCAGTCAGCCTGATCTTTCTCTACGGTACGCGCACACCATCTCGACATTCAACAGGTATTCCTCCTAACCCTAACCTTATCTGTTTCTATAAGGAACGAAGCATTTCCGAGTGAAACAATCAAGTTTGTTGTGGCTCATTAGGCTACCTCAATCGGGCGAGAGGAATACCGCGGAAAGGGGGAGGTTTGAGCTACATTGTATTGATTATGATGTGATTTGGTATGTGTTGTGCGGTGAGAGTAAGATTAATTTCTCATCAATACCATGGATATCACCTCCACGTGTACGACATTTACTTAATCTACGTTCACTAGAATTAAAAACAGCAAGCAAGAGTGTGATGCACGTGTTTTAAATCCAAATCGAAAATGATATTCGATGAAGCAAAGAAGATGACTTTCACGAATGCAAAGATATGAAAGCAAGACAAATTATTTTACCAAAATGACAAAATATTTTGTGAATATTTATCAAAAACAAACAAGCAAGTATGCTCTCTATATGAAAGCAAGCAAGAAAGAAAGAAACCCAAAATGGGTCCCACCGAGCATGCCAAAATGTTTGCACCAGAATTTCGTTCCGGAATAGAGTTGCTTCTATCCTTTCATTCTCTTGAGAAACAGATAAGGGTTAGGGCTAGGAGGAATACCTGTTGAATGTTGGGAAGGTGTGCGCGTACCGTAGAGAGATCAGATCAATTGTGAAGAACTCCTTTTTGTCTGGGAAGGACTACCTGTAAATAAGAATGCAAGACCACTAGATTTTAGTTAGACAACAAGTGAGGGAACTGCCTTAGGCCCAAGAAATATTAGACTTCCTTTTGAAGGTGGTCAGTTCCCCATTTAATATGAATTAAAGCAAAATGATAACAAAGAACTACAAGATAATACTTACTGGTTCCTGATGAAGATACAGGTCCAAGGAATGTGGTGGTGACAGTAAGGCTTAGTTGGGATGATCCAATATTAGAAAGTGAGCTGATGAAGCTATCCTCAATCTTTTCCAATGCTTGAACGAGGGTGACAAATGATCAGGTACTCGGTTGCGATCTTCGGCTCGATGCTCTTCTCTGCAACCTTTTCTGCTTGTTTCACTTCTCTTTCTCCTGCCCAAATGAATCTCGGATCCTTTCTTTTTGGTTGGGGAGGTCATTAATAGGGAACCGATGGCGGTTATGTAACCGATGGTGGTCGAGTAGGAACCGATGTCGGTTAGGTCAAAGTGGCTATTTTTAGTAAAACAGCCATCTTTCCCTCCTTTTCTCCCAAGGGATCAGTTGTGGGCTTGGTCAAGTCATTATTAGGCTCGTTTTGGTGTGGGTGAGGGGTAATGAGTCATGGGTGTGGGTCTGGACCAAGTCATAGGTCTTAATTAGGTTGGTTTAGGGTTAGGGCTAGGTCATGGTGAGGTGGCAAGATGAGGTGGCAGGTTTGAAGATGTGGATTTATTACTAGTGAACTTATGATCGAGTGTTGCACTACATCTCAAACCCAATAGTTCTATGTGTTTGTGTGTGCAATAGTGCTCCTAGGTTTCCCTCATGCCAATGACACCAAGATAACAAGTGATAGCTAGATAAAATGTAAATGTGTGGATGGAATAGAATGAACTCCCTTCCTATGTAGTGTGTATGTAGAATAATGAGCCCAAGATGTAGTCCCTTTATATATGTAGATAGATATCCCTTGATAGAAATTTCCTCCCTTATTATGGTATGTATGTTGTGTTTATATAGGGATCTCTTGCTTGAATTTTGACACTAATGACCCGACATGCCGACTAGTACCTTAGGATATGAGTGGGAAAACTGAAAAGACCGACCTCAAGTGTCAAAAATAAGATCAAACATAAAGAGGGACATGGGCACCAGGATGGACAAGAGCATGCATTGGCGCTAGTGTCCATCTCTGGGTGTTAGTGTCTAGAGACAAATGATGACAAATGAGTGGAGACTAATGACAAGGATCCCTGTGATTTGACCAAGAACTGGGTGTATGAGTGACAAGTGTGAAAGATAAAAGTAATAGAAACCAACAAGACAAGTGGATGGACTAGGGAATGGGTCACCAAGTGAATACTTTTCTTACATAAGATCCATATATAAAACAACATACTTGGTGGTATAGTAAATAGTAGTAAGTGTGATTTTGTGTCTACATTCCCCTTTATGTTATTTGAATGAAATTCAAGTAGTGTAAAGGAAGTAAGGAACATACTGGAGAAGAATTTTGGAGAAGCCCATGTTGTAGAAATACGCATATAATAAGAACATATAGCATGGTGAACCATGGATCAATGTGTCAATCCATATGCATGGTATAAGAGATGTGGGACCGTTATGAGGAGCACTAAGTGAGATTGATGATTTTGATATTGAGTGATTGGAGATTTTGATTTTTTCATTGATGGAGATGTGTTGGGGTAGGAGTGATCAGTTCCCAACCTGATTTTGTGTGTGAAAAAAACTGAGGATTTGGGCATCCTGCTACGCCTAGAGGAAGAGTGTAGGGAGAGAGGTCTAGTTTTACTCTCAACTTTAACTACATCCTCAAAAGGTCTAGCCAGCTAGCATAGATGGAAAAGACCAGATTTTTTTCATTTGGATCCATTTTGATTTATTTGATCAAACATGAATAACCCATATAGGAGTAGTATAGGAAAGGAAATGATGTCTCATTTCCCCCACTCAGGGGTGTCACCACAATGTATATGAGATGGCTTCCATGTTAGGTCATCTATGGAAGTAGTAGAAAATGTAGAATAACTTCCCATGTTAGGTCATCTAGGAAAGTGGTGATGTAACTCCCAAGTTAGGTCATCTGGGAGGATAAATATGTTGTGTTGTGTGATTGATTGATGTGATTTTGAATAGTAAAATATTTTGTGTTTCGAGATTTGAATGTGTGTGATTGATTGATTGATTACTCATGGAGATATTTTATACTTTGTTTGCCCCCATATTAGGTCATTAGGGGGAATCACTAGAAAGTGGTGTGAAATGTGTGTGTAATGTATGAGAAATTTTTTTGATAATGAGAGAGTTAGAAATGTAAAATGATCATGTAATGGTGTGAGGGGGATTATAGGATGCCCGATTGTATGCCCCCTTTTGGTGAAAAAGGGGGAGTGATGATGAGAATGAATGTTGAGATGAAAGTAATCATGTAATGATGTAATAGTGAATGTATGATAGGTATCACAAAAGTGTGTGTATATCGAGTTAAAACAATGTCAAAGGAGGAATATAGTGTTTATGGAATGTGTATGATATGATAGTAGGTGGAATTTTTGAAGAGAAAATGCAAAATGAGATAAGAATGGAGTAGGGATGCTCAAGATATGATTGAAATCATGTGATGTGTATTAGTTGAAGGATAGGTGTAAATAATGATATAGTGGTAGGTAATCAAAAGTTACTATAAATAGTAATATGAAAAAGTGAATAGGAAATTCATTTGATTATTGTGTGAGTGTGATTTTGAGCTCTAGGTGTGTGAAGATGCCTCAAGTGAGAGCACCGTGATTGAGTCATTTGAGATGGTGGTGGTAGTTGTGGCATCACGTATGACAATTGAGCTAGTAAGTGTGATTTTTTTTTGAAAATTGTGTTGAAATTAGTTATTTTTGATGAAATTTTTGCAAAAAATTTGTTTTTAATTTTCTAGGTGTTTTAGACCTGGGAAAAAGTGGTGAAGGTGCTAATGACCTTTAGGGACTCTAATCACCCTAGGCATGGGTGCATTAGTGACCTCTCTAGCCTCGCATCTGTCTCTAGGTGTTAGCGACCCAAAAGGATTGTTCTTAGCCCAAAGTGTGAGAAATGTTAAAATTGATGTTTTTTGATGTTATTGGTAGGTGTATTTATATATATATGAGGTTTAATGTTTGTTTTTTTTTTTTTTGTGTTGTGTAGAGGGATATTCATTCATGAGAGTTTTGTGGTGGCCATCATTTGAGTACATTGTTAGGATTGGGTTTGTAGATGATGAGTGGGATGTATTGGACCGTGTGTCGACCTGTGACACATAGTGAGGATGGGGATGTGCCCCATAATATTCGATGATCACCACATTGTGTGAGAGATGGTGTGTAGATACTTGCACATTTTGGTTACCTATGAGGAGAGATGACAGTGACTTTGGAGGATGTATATCACATATTGTGATTGCCTATTGTTGGTGAGAGGGTTCAGTGATGGCTATAGATGATGCTCAGAGATAGATGAGGGCTGTTAGGTGGTACTTTATGGGGACCCGAGTTCATACTGAGGTCCATATTAGTTTAGATGTTATATTGAGGTCAGGGGTTCCATGATTGTGAAAGTTTATTGTTGTTGTGATTGCTTCATTGGTTGCAGTGGAGGGTGGTGGTGTAGGCATCTTGTATAAGATGCATGATATTTTCATCGGATAGAGGAGGATGGGATGAGATATGCTTGGGCATGATGTGTATTGGCCCACTTGTACAAGAGATCTATACAGATTTACACAGGAGGAGCAAATGGGGGTGGGATTGGAGCTACCACATTGTTACATGTATGGGCCTATGAGCATATTGTGATATTGAGGGCGGATTGGTGGACCACGAGAGTGGGAGAGGCCAGATATATTTTTGGGAGATGGGTAGGTATTCAGAAGTAGGAGGATGGACACTGATACCTATAGGTGATGTTAGATCATATGGGGCCAGAGGCCATGATATGGAGGCCATATCGAGACTACGGAGGATGGCCAGAGGATGGAGTAGATACTACTGATGTATTTGATGGACTATGTGGCTAGAGGATCGGTTTCTAGGGGTGACCATTGAGCTATTCTAGGAGAGCATGTTTCATGATAGTTTGGTATGGCCCAAGATGTGCCCCAGAGCCATATATATGGGTGAGGGCCATTAGGGCACCGAGGAGGGATGGAGCTAGACTAGGGCCCACAGGAGTACAATAGCTAGTACCCCTGGGTTAGGAGATGAGGTAGATGCGATGATAGAGATGATAGATGTGGATGATGGGGGTGTACAGAGGCATACCATGCATGGTGGGCATCACATCGGTGGGTATTTTTGTTTCTAGTTTTGTGGATGTGGTGGGAGCACCGCCAGGGGAGGAGTAGAGGAAAGGACACATGCCCGATATAGTGTGATAGTGATAGATAGTAGAGCATGAGTATTTGTATAGTGATGTTTGTGATTTGTTATTTGGTTATTTAATTTTTGTTGTTTTCTAATGTGTTGATCTATGGATGTAGGTGATGCATATTGGTCATGATTGTGGACACATCCATCACACATTGATGTAGAATGTGCCCACCGATGTACTCATAGGTGGTGGTATGCTAGAGAGCATGTGGATGCCATTGTGGGTGAGCATGCTCATTTATTTGATCTAGTGGCGCTAGCGGTGACTATGTGTACCATGTTATTGAGTGAGAGGGATGAGGCATGAGAGGAGACATGATGAGCTAGAGAGAGGTGGGTGGAGGTCCCCTAGCACAGATGATGTATTTGTGAGGTTTGTGGAGCTACTGGGGTCATTTTTGTGAGAGTAGTTGATTGAGGTTACATTATTGCATCGGTAGGTAGAGAGATATAGGGGCCATGATCAATAGTGCGTAGATTGAGTGGTGAAGCATCTAGTTCTAGAGCTCCCGTAGTTGTAGATAGTGATAGTGATGATGAGATATGATATATATATGATGTAGTGATGTATGGGGGGTTACCCCCCAGTGTTGACATTTTTGTAACTATGATTTTGAATATATATATATATATATTGGCATATGTTATTGTATTTGATGTTTATTGATATGATGTGATGATGATGATGATTATATGATGATGTGATGATATGTTTTTATTTTATTATATGATGATGTGATGTTTGAGCATCATTTGTATTTATTGATTTGATTTTATAGTTGTATTTGATTTGACTAATGATAATGATGATTAATATGATGATAATATGATATGATGATGATATATATATGATATATGATAATATATAATGATGATATGTGATATGATTATGATGATGATAAATGATGAAAAGTGTATTGTATGTATGAATAGAGTTGTGATGAATGGTAAAGTATGTATAAAATGAATGATATAAAAGAGTATGTGAATGAGATGGTTGTAAAAGTGTGTACTTAAATGCATGTGTATGAATATGATGAAGAGGGGAGGGGGGAGAATATGTGATGCCCCCCCAGTGTGTGTAGATGATAAGGTTCATTTATATAAGACCCCTCGTACAGTCAAGAATGAACCATAAAAAAAAGAGTGTGCATCATGGGAAGTGATATGATAGTATATGCTAGATAAATATATCGATATAATGTGTAGCGAAAGAGATATGGTGAGGTTCTTATTGTAACAGATCCCTCAACAGTCATGTAAGAACCATAAGAACATGAGTGTGTCATCGGGGGTAAGGTGAGGAAAATCACCTACCAAAGACCAAGTGGGCATGGAGTGGTGGAAGCATGTGGAATGGAGGCAACATGAGCATATGAACCAAACTAAATTGCCATGATGAAATGGTGCCAATGATGGGAGATGTAGTGGTGGGAAGTGCAGATGTTGATGGCTTAGGAAGCCAATGTGTAGAAGTACATTGTGTGATGGATGAGATGGTGCAACAGTGGATGAATGAGATGGAGAGTGCATGCATGAATAATGACATGTGGTGGTGGATGAATAATGACCTTAGAACTAGATGAAGGAGATAAGTCAACTGGAGTAACAACATGCTTTGTGGAAGTGGAGACATACCACTCACTCATGAGAGTGAGAGCCAAAGGAAATGACACCCTTATCTTCTAATTGTTGTAATCTATCATGAAGGGCAATAGTCATTATCATGATGGCCATTGATATGATGATAGTTGTAATAAGGTTGATCACATTGGCATTGCAAGTGATGAGGTGGATGATGTTGATTAGAAGGTAAATGAATCAAACACTTGTCAAGAAAGGCACACAACACATCATGAGGTCTAGCATGATGAGAAAAGTGTAATGGATCCCATGAAGGAGATGTAGAAGTCTGAGGTGGAGCCCTACATGGTGGTGGAGGAGATGAAGGATGCTTATGTAATGGAGAAGACTGAACTTTCTTGTGAGGTGGAGGAGATGGAGACCATGGAGGATGCTCAATAGATGGAAGTGGAGAAGAACTAGATGCAAATAGTAGAATGATAGGAGGAGGATCTATAACATGTGTAGTAATGAGATATTGTTCTAGATTGATGACCTTATAACATAAGAGTGTGAATGATTCACATGTGTCATATTGCAAGTGCTCTTTTAAAGTAGGAATCAAGCCATGAAAAAGATGAATTATTTTCTAAGTCAATGGGTTGAAAGACTAACTGATGTATGCAAGCATTGAAATGCAAAATGTAATCAATGATAGGTTTTTCTTGCCTTGATGTAAGCTAGGTAAGTGGTCATGTGTGACTCTAGGGCCATTGTTAAGTATGAAGTGATGAAGAAAGACCTCTTCCATCTCACAATAGGTACTAATAGATCGAAAGGTAAATGTGTGTACCATTGAGAGAGCATCATCAATAAGACTATGATGAAAGGATTTAAGCAATAATCGATCATTGGAGTAAGAAGCCATAGCTAGATGATAGTGCTTGAGATGTAAATATGGGTTTCCAGTACCATCAAAGCATGAAAATGTAGGCATAATGAAATCCTTGGGGAATGTTGAATTGTGAATCTTCTTTGGAATAGGATTTCCATGTAAATAATTGTTATCAATGGAAGCATAATAGGCCTTGCTTTCAAGAGTGAGAGATTGGACCTGAGATTGTAATTGACCAACAACATGCATGAGTGATAAGATATCATGTGATGGAATAGTAGGAGATGTAGATGGTGTATTGAGTGGTTGTATCTTTCCATTATGAGTGATCATAGGAATATCAAAAGAAGAAGTGGAGGATACGATGTTATAGGCACCATAGGTGTAGAGTAGAAGAAGTAATGGGTGGTGAAGAGCATGGAATATCGATACATCATTAGGAATATCATTGGAAGAATTGTTAGGAGATGAAGTAATGGAAGGAGATGATTCAACATGCATGTTACTAGACACAATCTCAGAAGAAGATGAAAGTGGAGTAGGGGATTCACATTCAACAGTATATGCAAAGAGGTGGAATCATTACTATCATGTGCCTCATCAATATCAGACAAAGATTTAGGAGGAAAGGATTTCATCAAGCGTATCATCAATGTATAATGAAGAAGAGCTAGTATGAGATGTAACCTTAGAATCACTTGAAACATTTTTAGAAATGCAAGGAGTATGAGATGTAGTTATACAATTATCTTGACTAGTATTAGAAACAAGATCATGCACATGTACATTATCATTATGTGTTGTATTTTACTACTACACACTATCAAGGTTAAGTAGATAATCAATAATAGCCTCATCTAGAGTTCTATAGAAATAGAAGAAGGTGGAGGAGGCCTATTGTTGATAGGATAGCTAAGATGACAACCCAAAAATCTTGTTGGATCAAAACAATACTAATGGTAGAATGATCAAAGCTAGTAGGAATATTGCATTCATTGGCAAAAAGATGTCTTTGAATCTCATCGGAAGAGTAAGATTGTGATAGAGAGTGAAGTTCAATGATAGTTGCTTCATCATAGATAGGGTTTATACTCTCATGAGGCATAGCTTGGGTAGGAGGAGAAGAGATACTCTTAGCCATTAGGGTTTTAGTGGATCCTAGGGAAATGAGTTCTAAGCTATACGGGTTCACCAAAATGATTTAATAAAATCTGAATTATTTTATTAAAATCTGAAAGTAAATTTTTTATAAATGACATACAATGAAATATAAATGCTTAGGAAATTTATTTGATTTTAATTATGAAAGGAAATGAGAGAGATAAGACACTTACCTTGATTTTTCTTATCTGAAGTGTACTGGGTTGAAGAATGTGATGAAATAGAAATACAACCATCACAATGAACCTAGAAAAATGTAGAGGAGGTGGAAATCCTAGACACGGGCACCTAGGAAAGAACAAGGGCACCTATGGGTGCCCAAGACCTCTGTGGGGGTGTTGGAGTGTAGAAAAGGTCAAAACCTAGTTTTGATATTATCGCTAGGGTTTCACACTTGTTCACCTTTGGTCGTCTTGTATGTCACACTTGGATCATTAGGTACTGTAAACCTACACACAAATATCCTCCTGCAAAACCCTCTAAAAAAGACATCAAATCCTAAAAAATAAAGATGCAAAATGAGGGGTTGGATTGTCCTCAACTGTCAACTAGTGAACTTATGATTGAGCGTTGCACTACATCTCAGACCCAATGTAGTTATATGTGCTTGTGTGTGCAATAGTGCTCTAGGTCACCCTCTGCCAAATGACCAAGATAGTGGGTGGTAGTAGCTAGATAAAATGCAAATGTGTGGATGGAATAGAATGAAACTCCCCTTCTATGTAGTGTGTATGTAGAATAATGAGCCCAAGATGTAGTCCCTTTGATATGTAGATAGATATCCCTTGATATAAATTTCCCACCCTTATTATGGTATGTATGTTGTGTTTATATAGGGATCTCTTGCTTGAATTTTGACACTAATGACCCGACATGCCGAACTAGTACCTTGGGATATGAGGGAAAACTGAAAAGACCGACCTCAAATGTCAAAAATAAGATCAAACATAAAGAGGGCATGGGCACCAGGATGGATAGGAGCACTGGGTGCTAGTGTCTAGTGTCCTGAGTCAAGTGCTAAAGACAAATTATGGAGAATGACAAATGAAATGAGAGAGACAGAATTGGGTGTATGAGTGACAGTGTGGATCCCAATGTGACCAACAAGATAAGTGGAACTAGGAAATGTGTATGAGTGACAAGTGTGAAACTCATGCTGCTATCAATTTGTGCCAAGAAAAGGAAGATCAGGTAAGCAAAGTTTTCAAGACCCCACCCTTTTATATGTCCTTAATTGTGGGAAAACATTTGGTTCATAATTACATGATTGATTCAGGGGCTAGTACTTCTTTAATGCCTAAAAACATTGTCGATATCCCAGTTATTAAGTACAATATTCTTTATAAAGTTGTTCTACAACTTTATGGCTTAGTCGTTGGCGTCTTAGGAGTGATAAAATATCTTGAGTTAACATTTCATAATTTTTTGAGTCTAACCATAACTCATGATGTATTAGTAATTGAATTGCCTCCTTTGTTTTCCATTTTCCTATCAAGATATTTCACGACAAAGTGGGTGGCTACTTGTCTTTAGATTGGTCTCACATGCTCCTAAGAACTAGATATGGTATAATATTTACCATAGAAGTTGAGCCTATATTTTTTATCATATCGAGTCTTATGATCATGCTCCTCTCAAATCAAATTTCCTAATACAGGAAGAGCATGAATAAAATTTAGTTTTAGAAGAGTAGTCTATTCCTCCTTTAATTCCCAATCTTTTATTAGATGAACGGGCCAAGGAACACTATGCGTTTTATCCTTATGACAAAACTTTAGAAAATGGACTTCGAACCTACTACATTCTTTAAGAAGGTTCTACTTTACCTGCATCACTCAAGAAAGAAAAGGATAATGCTTCGGATTATGGAAGATGTTCTTTTATGGTTCTAGAAGCATAAATGGAGTTGGGGAAAGTGTTGTATTAATTTATCTAATGAATGATAAATTATTCTTTGCTCATAGATTGTAGTTTGCATGTTCTAACAATGTAGCAGAGTATGAGGCATTGGTGCATGGTCTTCTAATTGTTGAAAAGAGGCAAATCAAAACATTACAAATCTTTGGGGATACTTGAATTGGTCATCCACCAAGTTAGAGGGAAGTGTGCTACAAATAATAAGCTTTTGAAAGATTATAAACACAGAGTTTGGGATCTTTTAGAGAGTTTTGATGCTCTTGATCTACAAGTGGTGCCTAGGAAATTGAACAAATAAGTAAACCAGATGGCAGCCCTTGGTTCACAATTATCACCTGTTGAGGATCTTGTTAAAGGAAATGTGCAACACATCAAGGTAGTGGTCAGACCATCCATTCTAGACAATGAAACTAGCTGGCAAGTATTTGACAATGATGAAAAAACCATGTAATTCATCCATAATGAAGCTAAATTTTCCTCAAAAATGTAATCGATTTGCATGATAGTTATGGTGATCAAATTATTCAGCTGAAGACAAAAAAATTACAAAAGTATTGGTCACTTTGGAGAATATTTTCAGTCCTGATGATGAATTCAAAGGAGAAGAGAAGAACATAACATTAAGGCAAGAATATTTTTAACCAATCACCATTGCACAAGGCAAGTAAGTCGTACTTGGAAAGGTATGTGATGAGAATGAGAAGCAATATTTTATCTCCTTATGTCAAAAATTCAATGATGTATTCTCATGGGATTATGAAGACCTTAAGGGGTTTAATCCAAACATTGTCCAACATTCCATTGATCTTGATCCTAACATCAAGCCAATTAGACAAAAACAAAGACTGTCAATCTCAAGATAGAGCCCCTCATGAGGAAGGAGTTATCCAAACTGATTGAGGAAAAAATAATTGTTGGGCTGACAAGTATAGACAAATTTTTGTAAGTACATAAGGTTTGGGGGCGTAACCATAGGGCACGTGAGGGGCGCAAAAATGTAGTAAGGAAAGACCCACCCAAAGAACGAGACTTAGTCATTTTTCAGCCTAAGGTTATTTTGGACAATGATATGAACACTTGTAGACCATGCAAGGTTTATTTGGGGCTAGCAGAGGTTCGAGTATTTTTGGGCTAATAATAGGATCTCTATTAGGAGTTAACTTTAAGAAGATTTATTACTAACACTTGCATGCTTTTGTATTCTCTTGTAAAGGCGCATGGCTATTATTTGCATGTAGCCTATTTTTGAAAGGTGTATAGGTAGTAAGGAAAGTCACCCACACACACACACACACACACACACACACACACACACACACACACACACACACACACACACATATATATATGTATTGATTTGCATGGTTTGGATATACCGTTTTATTGTAGAGTCATGCTGAAAAATTATTAACACGCATGACTATGGAAATGGGATCATGATGTATGAAGCTTTTATATTTTATGGTATTAATATAATGGATCTTATTGGCTAGATATTGGTGTTATATGTGACTAAATATGGTTCTTGCATGGTAAATCTCATCATATTCATTGTTTAGTCAATATTTCATATGGTTAAGCTCTAGATATGGTTTATGCATTATGGAATGCCTTATTATGTCTCATTATGAATATGAATATATATATATTCTCAATCAAGCTAACATTATAGATAAACATCTCTAAAGAGGGACCTGGTACCCTTGCGCACTCCGGATGAGTGCTCAATTGATCTGAGTGATGTGTTAGCGTGCCTTGGGATTTGTGGGTATATTCTAGTCTACATCATTGGCTCGTTACCAAGACCTCTTTCTCAGCTATTTTTAGGATGTTACACGATGAAGACATATTGATTGACCTTGGCCAGCATTGAAGAGTGGTTGGATGATCTAGAAGAAGAGTATGCTCATAGATTTAGCACTGAACCGAGTTTAACAAATGCACGTGGGTTGAGTAGAATTTCTATGAAGCATTATATGAGACGTTCTTTGCTATCTTTCCAGAGAACTGCATTTGAGTGGTTGGTTGATTACACGTCTAAGAGGAATTGGAGGTTTTGCACGCTTGTTTGGAAGTAGGAAGAATTCCATGCCTTATATGATGTAGATCTGATTTGGACATGCTCTGTGGATGTTTGGTTCAGTGGTGTTTTGAAAAAATATATTCTTGAGTACGTAACTTCCACTTACTCTTTCCCGTAAGTTGCTAAGTTTTAGTTTTTGCGCAATCCTAAAGGATCTTACTTACACGATATTTCGTTGGAAATCAAGATCTTGATCTTGACCACGGATTTAGAAAAGAAGCCTATGGCTAGCTAAACCCCACCATGCGTGAGGCGGGAGCGGAGTTTAGTAAAGATGGCATACGTAGCAGAGAGAGAGAGAGAAGAAATGTGGCTTGAGTTTAATGAAGCATGTGAGAGGATCGATGAAGTAGTAAGAGGTCTCGAAAAAGAATGGTGTTACGGAGGGAGATGGCTCGTGAAGGATTTGGAGCTCATGTAAGGACGTGGAGCTAGAGCATCTAGAAATCCCCCATTTGGGAAAGCATGGCACATAAACCTCCTTAGATTTGGATGAAGGCACGTCGAAGAGATATTGTGGACCACATATGCACATCCGAACCTACCTATCGACCTAGCCTTTGTGTTTGGTATTAAAAATTCTACAATAGTTAACAATAAGCAAGCTAGTGTGAGAGAGAGTTGCAGTAGAGATGCAGATTAAATTTGTAGTCAAGTTTAGGAGTTAATCAGGGAGCTTATTCTTCTATGGTGTAATTGTCATATTTTTGTTTAGAGGACCAACTGGAGGTATCTTTTTCAGTGCATCATTCGCATAGAATGTGAGTGCACTGAGAATGTTGGTATAATGTCTGGGAGTAGCATAACTTCATAGACTATGGGAGTCTGCAGTTTAGCACGATGTTGTAACATAAGAAAATGCATCCTATGGTCCATTGCCTAATTTAGGAGGAGGATCAAGAGGGTTAGGTGGCTCCAAAAGCGGTGGATCTGGTGGCTCTCGGAGGTGGAGAAACACAGTGCACTTGGATCGGTGGGAAAGGTCCACACCAACCCCAATAGATTTATATAGAGATGTCTCTTCATCTTCTAGAATATAAAGGCATTGAAGATGCATCCGAACACATGCATATGTGTGAGATATTATGGTGCACAAAGGGGATCACTACTCAAGAGTGCAAGGTGATTCGGTTTATAACTACATTATAGAGGTGCGTGCATATTTAGTACAAAAATTTTGACCACCGATTTGGAATTGTGTAGAATTTTATATCCCTAAGTTTGAGCGAGAAGAGCATCGGCGTGTTGAAGAATATTAAGCAAGGCACTACCGAGTGTGTTCATGAGTATGATGCTTGGTTCAAAACCCTTTTGTCTAAATTATTTTATGACATCCGTGTAATCCAATATGCACAAAGTGGTTCGTTGGAGGTCTAATCATGCCTTTCGGGAGGGAAATTTTGCATAAGACTTATAGAGATCCACATGAGGCACTTGAAGTAGCTTTGCACACTAAGGTTGTGTGAAGTGTAGACACGGGAGTGATTCCATTTTAGGAAGTTCAGATTGTAGCAATTGATAAATAGTTGGAGAAAACTATTTGTTAATTCGAATATGAGACACACGGGAATTTTGTGTCGATTTGTGAGGTAGAGGGCATAATAAGGATACTTTCCCTCATAAATTGGTGTGCTCCTTGTTGTTGGATTACAAGATATATCACTTGGACCATAGTTCAATTCGGTGCCCATTATTGCAGCGCACGATAAGAAAGAACGTGTCCTATTCGCCGTAATATTGCGCAGTCTTCCACTCATGATACTGAGGATTGTAGGTTGATTGATCAAATACATGATGTCATTGATATTGGCATATGACAAATTATTTTTACAAATAATTCTAAGGAGAAAGGTGAGCATCATGACCATGATCATAACGAAGGGCACTCTGATGGAGGACATGGTAGAGGTCGAGTTTACCAAGGTGGATTTAGAGGTCAAGGTTGCAGCGGTGGAAGACATGATTTTCCTTGTGGAACTTGTTATACATGTGGATCTCCGACAATTACATGCACAAGTGTCCATAGAACATTTTTTGTTCTTTCTGCAGAAAGTATCATAGCTATGAAGAATACGGACTTGTATGAAAATTTGAGTAAGAAGTAAAAATAGGAGAACAAGGGCACATGAATGGTTAGAGTTCAATGCGTCGTGGAAGATTAAAGGATGCAAAAGTTAGCATTGGATCACGAGTTGGTACTGTGAAGATTACTACACGCACAAAGAATTTCCAAAATCAAATCCTGTTATTACTAAAGAAGAAGTTCTACATGTAAAGCATCCAAACCCTATGCATCATAAAGAGGTTTATCAAGAAACCATGGAGGTAATTTGGAATTTATAGGGTGAGATCCAATGTTTGAAAGAGGAGTCATAGAAATTGGAATAAAAGAAAACAACCGAGGTTTGCAAGATGTTGCATCAGGAAAAATTATTCCTTTATTGGGGAATTGGTTAAAGGGAAACACTTAGTGCTGCATGGGATTGAGCATGAAAGGAAGATTTTACATGCTAACCTTCCCCCTCATAGCCTAGATTATGACAAGGAGATCACTCTGAATGTTGTTGTGGATGGTTGTATTTTGAGTAATATCTTGATTGACACAGCACGGAAGTGAATGTGCTCACTTTGGATGCATGGGTTCTAGATGGGAAGACCACCATTATAACCATCTTCTAATGTGTTATTTATGGAAAACCAGATGAAGGCCACACCAATTAGGGTTTTGAAAGATGCATCAATTACTATACATGGGGAATATTTTTCTTTGGGGACTTCGCGGTCTTGGCACTTGTAGAGGCGAGATAGTTTTCCAAAGCATTGTTTCAAGGCGTCATTGGTGTTATGCGAACAATGTTGACTGCATTTCAACAAGGGTTGTATAAGTTTTCACCTTATGTAGAGTCCTTAAGTGAAGAAGACTTGAACAAAATTTATGTGTGCACCATTTGAGATTTAGAAGTTCTTGAGCCATCAAAGGAAGGAGTTCTCTAATGATATGATGCACAATCCATGAGTGATACTAAAAGTGTTGCATTTGATAACTAGGCACATGAAACTTATGAAATGGTTAGGTGCAAAGTACGAAGTGCGATTGTGTGCGTCGGCAAGCTGCATAGTGTCAAGTGTTTGGGAAACAACCAGATATTGAGGTACACTAGTGAAGAGAATCCGAAGTATTCCCGCTTGCTATGGAAGTTCGGTGGGAATTTCGGTGGAAATACGAGAATATGTTGGTTTATACTCTGCGAGGGGATGGTAGTGCCTTGGTGGATGGTTCACTGAGGATAATCTCTTGGAATGGAGAGAAGTGAGGATTTTTATACGATATATTTTTAAGGAGCAATGCGCCTACTTAGATCTATGCATTTTATGGTAATGATCATATTCAACACCATGTTCAGCGAGTTTGAGAGACTTTGGACAAAGGGGCAAGAGACTTTACCACCTTGATGTGGGTGCACAAGCTTTATTTCACCTTGTGAGGTTGCGCGTGTGCATGATATATCTATGTAGAATTGAATAGAGAGCCTGGAAATTGGCAAGAACTTACCGTAGGTATGATTTAGACATTAGGCATTACAGGGTATGAAGCACTTAATTATGGGTGATAGTGTAAAGGCTAAAGAGATCCTTCAGGATTTGTTAGGTGAATCGACTTGGGGCGCATTTTAAAGAGGAAGAACACATATGGTGAAGCAGTTTGGGCATGCCTGCCTAGAAAAATAAAAAAGGGTAATATGGTCTACATAGTTGATGATGAAGAGGTTGAGAGGTTGGATATTGAGCACACAAAGGGTATACGCGAGGTCTTGGATAGTGCAATTGAGAAGGCACGCACGTACCATGTGCCTATGAAGACCAAGAAGCTAAACATTAGAATAAATGTTGAACCTAAGGAGGCCATCATTGGAGATTATTGGTCGACTCACGAAGTTCCTAAGATAATTGAGTTATTGCACAAATTCTAGAATCTGTTCCCTAAAGGCTATCATGAATTGAAAGGAGTACATGAATCATTGGGCGAGATGAGAATCAACCTAAAGGAAGGAGCACACCTAGTTTGGAAGAGGCCTTATAGGATGAATCCGAACTTGCACGTCAAGGTGAAAGAAGAAATTGACAAAATGTTAATTTCTAAGATCATTGTTCCCATTGAGGAGTCAGAATGGGTGAGCCCTATGGTGATCAAAGCATCAAGAAATATGGAAGAATCAAAATTTGTGTGGATTATAGGGAGTTAAATGTTGCATGTGTAATTGATCCCTTTCCCACACCGTTCACTGAGGAAATCTTGGAGGGCATTGCAGGACACAAAATATACTCCTTCATTGATGGAGTTCCAGAGTATTATGAGGTAAGGATAACAAAAGAGGACCAAGAGAAGATAACTTTTACCACTAAATGAGGAAGTTTTGCATACACGGTTATGCCCTTTGTACTAAAGAATACGCCTGCAGTCTTTTTGTGCATAGTGGTACAAGCATTTTAGGGTTTTATTCATAAGTTCTATAGGTATATCTAAATGATTGGATAGTATGTGGGCTTATAAAAGATCTTTGTGATAATTTAACATTGATGTTTGAGAGGTGTCGGTAGTTGAGAATCTCTTTAAATATTAAGAAGTGAGTATTTGCCACACCCTTTGGAATTTTTTTGGGATATAATTTGTAAAGAGGGCTTGTTAGTGGATCCTGCTAAGTCTGTTGTGATTTTAGGGTTAGAGGAACCTGCTAGCCAAAGTGAGGTCTTGTGATTCTTGGGGCACATAGGGTACTAAAAATTTATTTATCAAAAGTTATGCCAAGATCATTGTGCACTGGAGGAACTATCAAAAGGAAAAGGAAAGTTTTATTGGGGTAAGGCACAACAACGCGTGTTTGAGAATGCAAAGAAATACTTACTACAACACCTATTTTGTGCTTTCCTTCATGGTCCAAACCTTTTCACATTCATGTAGATGCCTCTAGCATGGCCATAGGTGCGATACTAGCCCATCTTGGAGAAGGTATTGTTGATCATCCTATTTGCTTTACGAGTAAAAATTTGACTCGAGCGAGAAAAAAATTACATGACTACGAACGTGAGGCGTTCTCTACATGATCTACGCGCTCCATAATATTTGATATTATTTTCTTACTACCCCATTCATATTTTATATAGACCACATGGCACTAAATTATTTGGTGAATAAACCCATTTTATAGGTGCACATATACCATTGGGTTTTGTTATTTCAGGAGTTTAACTTTACTGTGGTGGTTAAGTTGGGTAAGAGCAATTCTGGTTCAAAGCATTTATCAAAGATTCAATTGGGAGAGGACACGTAGGGTATTAAGGATACAATGCCAAATGTAGACCTATTCGGGTTAAACAATGCCCTCGGACTTAGAGGATATTGTTGTCTTTTTACGCATAAGTGTGGCACCTGAAGGAATGAAGGCTTTGGAGAAGAAACAACTTACGATTTACACCGCACCTTACATGATGATTAGTGGAAACTTATACAAGTTAGTTCGTGATGAATTTTTTCACCGGTATGTGCTTGAGCATGAGTGCAAAGAAATTATGGAGAGGATCATGGCAGATTGCGGGTGGACACTATACATGAGATGACACCACATGCAAGATTCTATTAGGCTGGTATATGGTGGGAAACACTATACAAGGATTGCAAAGAGTATTGCAAGGCATGTGACCATTATCATCACCTTGGAAATATTGGGAATAGAGATGGATGCCTTTGAGGCCTATTGCTAGGACAAAGCCTTTTGAGAAGTGGGAAATTGACTTTGTGGGCCCTATCTCCCCAGCCGCGCGTAGGATAAGATCACACTATATTATAACTTGTACATATTATCTTACACGGTGGGCAGAAGCGGCGCCTATAAAGGATTGCACAACAACTACAACAGCAAGGTTTATGTGGGAAAATATTATCAGCATGTATAGATGCCCTTTAAGTTTAACAAGTGATAGGGGTACTCATTTCCTTAATGAGACTATAAGGATATTACTGGATGAATTTATGGTTACACACCATAGAACAACACCCTATCACCCTCAAGTGAATAGAACTATTGAGGCCTTCAACAAAATATTGAGCCATACCTTAAAAAAATTGTGATGTTGGAAGGAGAGATTGGGATGACAAAGTCTCTATTGTACTTTGGGCATATTGTAAAACCTACATGAGGTTGAATAAAGCAACACCCTTTCAGTTGGTGTTCGGTGCGAGGCAATTCTAACCATGGAATTCATGTTACCTTCTTTGCGAATTATGCATGCTTGAGGTTTAGCTGATGAACAAGAACTTGAAGAACGTATTAACAAACTCATACAACCTGGATGAGAGGTGTGCCATAGCACGTTGGAGTTAAAAACAAGAAAAAGCTAGGAAAAAGGCATGGCATGATAGGCATATTAAGGATAAGAAACTTGAGGTTGGGAAAATGGTACTTTTATATGATTCAAAGTTTTTGCACCACCTTGGAAAGCTTAAGGTGCATTGGTTGGGACCATATGTTATCACTTACATACTTGATTCGGTGCTTGCCAGCTAGAGGTGCTAGATGGAACATGGTTTCTTGGTTACTTCAACGGGATTAGGCTAAAGCCCTACTATAAATAAGTCTTCTTGGTGTTTGTAATAAAGCTAGTATTACCACTTAGATTAGATTTCATTTCGTGTTCCCTTCCTATGTGTTTCCTTTCATTGTTAATGCTTTATCAATTTAGTTTAGAGTTTTATGTAATAAGCGCACTTTCGCGCTAGAAGCTGATTACTATCTAAGTGTTTTCATGCACTGAGATGACCACACATACCCTTAGTATAGGGTGGATAAAGAAGGATTAATTGGTGCCCTATTTCAGATTGTGGTGCTTGATAAAGCCGAACCCTTGGTAATCGGGAAAGGGGACATGTTCTTAAACAAGGAAACTTCAAAAATATTGCTCAAAGTTAAGACCATAGGTGGGAGGATGGAAACTCAGTATAACGCAAAGTAGGCTACAACATTGCAGACTACTTAAGAAGATTCACTTTGCATAGGTACTTCGACACGGGAAGCGCGGGGATAAGAGATCTGTGACAGAGAAGTAGTGGGTATGCCAGAAGGTTATGACTTACCCACAAAAATATAAGGTGTAGAAGAAAGAACGCAACATGCAGGAAGTATAGATGCGGAATTAATGTCATGTGTGGTGGTAGATGGGAGCAATTAATGTGAAGGATTTTTGAAATTTTCTATAAAGTTGGCATTTGTAACGTCATTGTTACCTTGCATTGTTGAAGCTAACGAGTGTAAAGTGTGAAGGAGAACTAAAGATGAAGAGTAATCTACAAATCGTTGAGCTAGGTGGGATTAAAGCACGATGTTTAGAAGCATTCAACGTAGAATTGAGATTCAAGCAGTGGTGTGTTTACTTTAAGGAGGGTTTGTGTGATTAGGGTTTAGAGAAGGTAGAGTGTAGCTAGGGTTTGATAGATCAAAGGATATGTTTCACACTCATGGGAAGAAGAGTTTCAAGGTGACAATTTGGAAGATAAAGAATGTTCCAGATGGGTGAGAAAGGAAGTATGGCACCAGGGCAAGCTCTAGTTGTTGCGGTAGAGGAAGATGAAGTGATAACGTAATGGTTGGTGGAAATGTTGTATCTAGAGGGAGTAATTGAGGGGTGACCATGGAAAATTAAGATAACACAGTGTAAGATTTTTGATACTAACCTCAGAATGGAAAATTCCATGAAGGATATCGCACTGAGGTAATTAGAAAGACTAATTGAAGGATGATAGATGGAGATAGGGTTTTGGACGACTCCATGAGGAAATTTCTTGAGAACGTAGGGGTCATGCAGATTCTTGAGTTACCTTACTTCAGGAATCCCAAGCAATTGTATCAATGGCTCATGTCACAAGTACATGAAGATTTCTTCTACTTTGTGAGTAGGTGAATACGGATTACCGCCAAACTAATTGGAAAGGTAACATGGTTATGCAAATTCGAACACGAGATTTCGGTGAATTTTCATATGATGAGGGAATTGATGCAATGGCCACTACACTTAAGTATAAGAAGGGGCGCCGAGCATTTAAGGTAACCAATGTTGAAGACATGGCCATAAGGGTCACATCACGGTTGGCGGGATGTAAATTGGGTGCCTCCAAAATATGGAATGAGGTAAATCATCGCTTGTTTCACATGGCACACAAAATGGCCAACAAAAAGTATTACAACATTCGTTGGATACATTACGGAAATCTTGGTATCTGAGGTGTGCGTCTAGGTAGAAAAAGGTGAGAAGATTACTTGGGGCGCCATTCTTCTATTGCTTGTTTTCAGTGAGGTTGGTGTACCTGATGGACCAAGGGAAAATGTCTAGGAATTTCCCTTGGAAAATAAGTCTTCAGAAAGAATTTTTCAAAGTATATATTGAGTGGCTCTATTTCCAACACATACAAGGAGCACCAAAAAAAAAAGTGGTTTAGGCGTTTGAACCGGGAATTTAAAGGGGAGTGGTGCATTTCATGCAAACTTCCTCTGATGTTGAATGGCGATAAAAATTTGTCGTTTACTAGCATTTCAATTTGGGGTAGTTTTATATGAAGATGGGTGAGAAGAGCCCTTGGTGTAAGTTAACTTTCACTTTTATCGTACGATATTTTAAGGATTCATGTAGCATGTTGCATAACACGCGCAAAATTTAGTTTAATTTGATAAGGTAGACGGGAATACTCATATCATGTGAAAAACCTATCTATGGTCGAACCAGGAAGCGTATGTAGAAATGCTTGAATCAGATAACATCGACATAACCATGGAGACCATGGCTATAGGGAACATTGAGTCCATACACGTCTATGTGTATTTAAGGTCGTGCTTCAAGGATGGGAAAGTAATCAAAGGAGAGGACATGGCTCTGCTAGGTCCTACAAAGAAGAAGTAGATAGTGGGAACCTCAAGGCTTGTTGCACCTATTAGTACCCAATTTTGTTCTCCTTTTCGATCCGAGTAGCATCATAGATATGGCATGAAGCTTGAAGACGAGATAGATCATGATGTATGTCATTTTGTATATGGGGATATGATCTAACTAGCACTCGGAGTTTGTGGAGAGATGGATATCACTCAAATAGGACTTGATCTTGTCTTAACTATTTTAGGTTGTGCCTTTCAACCAAGGTAAGAGGACCTATTTTGTAACCCTCAAATGGTGAAGGAGATGAAGATATCCCTCAATTTGTGCAAATAGTATGAAGGGGCCTTGGGAAAATATGATCAACACTCCAAATCTGACTTTCACAAGTTGTCACTCCCAGATTATGGAGATACTTTCAATGCAAGGCAAGGGTTACTGAAGACATTTTGAAATCATGATCTATTCTACATACTTTAGCAAATGGATTTTGAGCTTACGTGGGTATACGAGTCAAAAATAGGGGTAGTATGGGGTAGGATCGAGTTGTTTAGAATGATTTTTGGTGGGATATTGACAAGACAAACTTGACTACGCTAGATCTTTGAAAACCTCTACAACATTTGAACAACTATCGGATAAAATGCTTCAAAAGCAGTCGGGATGTTCTTTTAACTAGAAGAGATACACAAATGGAGGCCCATGTATGCACTCTTCACACAATATTTGAGACCTCAACAGAAAATCTTGATTAAAGGACTCAATTAAACATCAAAATCTTTGATCAAATCACGCCTAAGGTACCCCTAAAGGATTACAATAAATATCTCACAACAAATGAAGGTGAAGTGATTTTAAACTACTTATTTTCAATGCGGATGAAAGCTCTTTGACAAATGAAATTGCAAATGCCACTAAACTCTTAATAAGGATGAGATCGTGTGATTCCTAAAGATTTCAATGCAATATTGCAACAACAAGAAGGAAAATTGTTTACTGAGACATTTAAAAATGATAATGAGACATCATATTGCCCAAAATAACATAGATTAATTCAAAATCTTGTTAGATTCATCAAGCATGAGTAGAAGGAAAAAACAAACTCTTCCAAGCTAGGAGAAATCCAAATTATAACAACACCATTTCCAAATTTGGAGCAAGCTCCATCAAATAGCAAGGTCTAAGGGGAACCTACTTGTTCAACGAACTTTGAATGATCCATCTTGTGCTCCTTGCAATCAGCAAACCCAATAAAATTATCAACATTAACATCAGCAAATAATACTTCATAAGAAGCATTGTTTGGATCCTTAATTAGATGCAACATCATCTTTTCTCCATAGAGCTTAGCAAGGGTGCCTTAAATGGGAATGGTGGAAAAAGGCATATCCATGGAAACTCCCTCCAACACTTGCAACCCACTTTCTTGACAATAACATACCCCATTTGGCAGGGCAATCAACAATCATAACATCTAATTTTAAATTCCTCCTAGGATAAGATGCAAGCTACACCACTAGACCCTTCACACAACCAACTACCAACACTTCTCTTGAGTTCATGGCAATACACTTTCCATAGGCTGTTGTTACTTTGATATCCAACTCATTCATGACTTCTAGAGGCATGACATTGCATGATGCACCAGAATCAAACATAGAATTGTGAAGTAGTCTATCATTTATGATCAAAGTTGTAAAGAATGGATCAGCATTCAATTGGGAATGAACCAAGGATGTCCCAAGTATACCTCAGGTGTTTCTCCAAGATCCTCTACTACTGGTGGTGTTTCAAGGTCTGCAATGATTTGAGGAGGAGTTTTAACAACGTTTACATTTCTACTTGGGGTACTCTTCTCCTCTTTCAAACCCAGGTACTCAAATGCTCTCTTCTTGTGCTCGGGAATACTAAGCAACTCAATGATTGGAACACTCACTTTGATTCGGCTCAATATACAGGTTATGTCATAGGAAAATTCTTAGGCAAGGCAACATTAGAAGGGAGACAAACAAATTCATTAGATGGCATGGAATTCTTGGCAGCTTGGGTATGAGGAGGACTGTAATTTTTGCTTGGGACAGCAGAGCTTTTGGCAAGTGCTTCTCTTCTAGGAGCTTCTTTGGGAATACTTGTAAGCGAGGGTGTTTTAGGTTTGGTTTGAGGCCCAACTCCTTAACAACTTTTCTCCTAGTGTTATACTCTTTCTCTTGAGCCACAACAACATTCATTAACAATTTTCTATCTTCCTCCGAAGGTATACCACCATCATAATTCTTAATCATCAAAGATCTTAAGTATTCAAAGTCATTGTTAGGAATTTCAAAAGCTTGCACTACATCAACTTCAAGAGTATGAGGGGGAAGAAAGACTTGTACCCATTTGATGCAATCCTAAAAGGTTGTAGTTGTCCTTGCACTTATTACCTTAGTTGATTTTGTTCCTTCTTGTGAGCTTGAAGAACAACCCACCATGAAAATATCATCATCAGTACCATCATCATTATTAGCTTCACCATCTTGCTGGTCCACTTCACATGGAGGATGGGGCAGAAAACACCTATCACACCAATCAATATCAGCAACTTCCTCAATAGCAGCAACCCTAGTAGTTAGGGGATCAGGTAACACTCTTCCTTCACATGCTTGAGGATGTCTATTTGCAGACCCCATGGGTCCTTTCCCTCTATCATCAGATCTTTGATCACCCCTAGGATGATTGGAAAATCTATCATGGTTTTGTGCTTTTTTTGACCTTGTGAAGTCTACCCAATTCCCTTCTCATCTCTTGCCAACTTGTAGGAAATCTCTTTGACAGCCCCTGCCAAAGTTTTCACCACTTCCTCCAAGTCTACACTCTTTCTTGCTTGAGGTTTTTAGGGTTTATCAACTTTACACCATCTCTCTTGAGAGGTTTCCCAATTGCTTTAATGTTATTTTCAATCTGTAGTGCCATGGTAAAGGCCTACCTTAAATTGGTAGGGTTCTTGTCTCTTAGGTAATAGGCTACCTTCTTATCAAATACATATGCATATTTGATCAAGCATGGTGATCACATGACCTCGGATTAAGCTGGAAGCCTTCTCAAATTTTTTTAAACCTTGTTTTGAAGTCATGAACTGATTCATTAGGGTTCTTCTTGATATTCTCAAATTCAAACAATAGAAACCTAGGATCAGTTTTGTCACCATATTGTAACCTAAATGCATTGTTCATTTCAGTCCATGAATCAATAGAATTATCAAGTAGAGCCTTGTACCAATCCCTTGCATCCTCTTCTAGTGTATGAATGAACAATTTAATATACACATCTTCATGCTCAATCTCAAAGTCCTCCATCATGTTAACAAAAATTTGAGATGCTAATCACCTGTTATGACATTATTCCCTTGCAACTTTGGCAACCTATTCCTCACATCTTATGGGACAGCATTTGGGTAACCATCCATTCCTCTAAATTTTATAGGACCGAAGGCATTAACAATAAATGGAGGTCTAGGGGGAGGTTGAGCCATATGATTTTGAGGTGGTGATCTTGGGGGTGACACAAGTTGATGAGGAGTGCGAGGTCTTTGGGGCTCAAGAATGTGGTTCACAAGATTGGTATTCTCTAGGTGCTGATTTTCTTAGAAATTTTTACTAGAATTGAAACACAGAGGTGTAGTTTGAAAAAGGAACTCACCAAGTACAATAGAAGGACCTTCACTAGTTGAAGTAAATAAGTTTCGAGAGGATTGTTTGAATCAAAATCACTAGAAGAAGAGTGATAATCCTCTACTAAAGGTTGATGCCTCTCACCAATGGATATTCCTTTTCTTGATGTCTAACCTTCAACAACCTTCCAAACTTTTCTTTCCTTTCAAGCTATTTTTCCCAATTCTTGAAATAACTTTCTACTTGGGTCCCTCCTGAAGAGATATCTTCTTCCTTCCAGGTTTGCAGAGATTAACAACACACAAAAAAATGACATAAAGCTAAGACACCGGTATTTATCAAGGTCAAAACAACATGGAGTCGTCACTAAGGACTTTCACCCTAGTTGTGCAAATGTACTAAAATATTATGAGATACCTATCAAAGAGTGAAAATATTTCCAAACTTTATAGATCAGATCTTCCTCTTCTTGAATCTATCAACCACAAATGCAAATGAAGTGCAACTACTACTGGAAACTGATAAAATTGTAGGAAAAACTTATATCTTCACTTAATCCTTACAAATTTGATTATAAAATGATGCTTCAACAATGTACTTGCATGCAACATTTGTAAGAAACATTACCAGGGTTTGACATGTATCCAAATATCTCAAATATTTTCAACAACTCCCCAGCAACGGTGCCACTGGTGTTGGTACCCAAATTTGTTCTCCTTTTCAATCTAAGTAGCATTAGAGATATGGCATGAAGCTTGAAGATAGATAGATCATGATGTATGTCATTTTGTAGTCGGGGATGTGATCTAATTGGCACTCAGATTTGTGGAGAGATGGATAGCACTCAAATAGGACTTGATCTTGTCCTAATTGTTTTAGGTTGTGCCTTTCAACCAAGGTAAGAGGACCTATTTTGTAACCCTCAAATGGTGAAGGAGATGAAGATATCCCTCAATTTGTGCAAATAGTATGAAGGGGCCTTGGGAAAATATGATCAACACTCCAAATCTGACTTTCACAAGTTGTCACTCCCAGATTATGGAGATACTTTCAATGCAAGGCAAGGGTTACTGAAGACATTTTGAAATCTTGATCTATTCTACATACTTTAGCAAATGGATTTTGATCTTCTGTGGGTATACAAGTCAAAACAAGGGTAGTATGGGGTAGGATTAGTTGTTTAGAATGATTTTTGGTGGGATATTGACAAGACAAACTTGACTATGCTAGATCTTTGACAACCTCTACAACATTTGAACAACTATTAGATAAAATGCTTCAAAACAGTCAGGATGTTCTTTTAACCAGAAGAGATACACAAATGGAGGCCTAAGTTTGCACTCTTCACACAATCTTTGAGACCTCAACACAAAATCTTGAGTTAAAGGACTCAATTAAACATCAAAATCTCTGATCAAATCACGCCTAAGGTACCCCTAAAGGCTTACAAGAAATCTCTGTCAACAAATGAAGGTGAAGTGATTTTAAACTACTTATTTTCAATGCTAGATGAAAGCTCTTCTGACAAATGAAATTGAAAATGCCACTAAACTATCAATAAGGATGAGATCTGTGTGATTCCTAAAGATTTCAATGCAAGATTGCAACAAGAACAAGGAAAACTATTTACAGACATTTAAAAATGATAATATACATCATATTGCCCAAAATAACATAGATTAATTCAAAATATTGTTAGATTCATCAGTAGGGAGAGTTTCAGAACAATCTCAGAGTTGTGTGATGGCTATACACTTGTAACCAACTCAACATGAATGAAGATCTAACATAGAAGACATTAACCAGGTTTTTTGGAGGGTTTCTTAGAAGATGAGATTCTCTCAAAATTTTCTCATGATTTTCAATTTCGACCTTTTGCATGTCTCAAAACATGTATTATATATCTCTCTATTACATTTGATCCTTCTTTCCCAAGAAAAGAATATCCTATGGCATCTTAGTTTGTTACAAATTCATCATGATTCGCAGAGACAGGAAGTTTAACATATTTGTAACAAAATTTGCCAAGTGTTTCAAAAAAAGGTGAATCATTGCAAAATTTGCATCATTATCCATTGTGGAGGCATGTTTTTTCATCTTCAAATCATGCAGACCCCCTTCCTTTCATTATTTCATCCTTATCCCTCCAAAATTTGACTCTGTAACTTTTGGATTTGATATTTCACATTTTGGACGGCTTAGGAAAAAATTTATTTCAAAAACATCTATGATCTTCAAATTGATCCTCAAAACCAATTGCATTGGTCCTTGTAGGAACAAACGACATGAATTTGCCAAAAATTTGATCAAAATCGATGCAAAAACACATTTCCACACTTCCTAGAGCAAAAATGGCGGCCAAACTAAAAAAGCACAGTTACCATTGATCTACCTTTCTCCCTTCAATCTAAGCCCTCCACATGTCACAATGCGATTGGAAATGGGTTTGGGATCACTTTTTGACATTTTAACATTTTTGGAAAAATGTAAAAAATTGACATTTTTCTCTGCCCCTCCGCCCTTGAGATTTGGCGCTGACATGTGTCCCAAGGTGGGTCCCATTGGAATCGTGGCTCAATTCTTCACATTTCCACCTTTTTGGAAAAAGGAAAAATTTCAAAATTATCCCCATGGACCCACACCTCGAGCTTTGTCCTTGACACGTGGTGATGTTGAATTTCGCTACGGGGCCATAACTCCCTTTTTGCTTTGTACTTCCTTCACAAAATTTCAAAGTTTTCAAAACTCATTAGTCGGCCCGCACTCCCCTCTGCCATTTACTTTTGACACGTGTCTCCCTCTGATTCATTGGGAGCCATGCTTCAAATTACCACTTTAACTCATTTTTCCAAAAAGGAAACATTTCCTTTTTTCCTCCGGTGGCCTACACTCCCTTCTGCCCCTGATCCTGCCACGTGTCCTCTCCTGATTGGCCCGACGGACCTGCGGCCTTTTTCACAACTTTTGCTCCCTTTCGCGAAAAAGTAAAAATTTTCTAATTCCTTCACCAGCCTTCCATCCCGCTTTGATGAAAACATGACATGTGTCCACCTCTTGATTCATGGAGGGCTTACGCTCTGAAGTCGCCACGGGTTCCATTCTTTTTCGCGAGGGCCTGCACTAAAGTTTCTGATGAAAGCCACCACATGTTCCATTCGATTGCGGCCCTAGGCATTTTCTTTGTACTTTAACTTTTTTCCAAAATGCCTTAAGGCACAAAAAAGACCCCTCCATCACTCCTGCCTTCACTTTACGTGACACGTGTACCTCCTCTCGGCTTGGGCCTACTTGAGCTATGGGGGCAACTTGCACTTTTTCCAAAACACAAAAATGTTGAGTTTTTTGAGCAGATATGATGAACCATGTCCAACCACAAGATGGCCACGTATGACAAGATGTTTGAGCTAAAATTTGATAGGAAAAGGATGCCCGTATGACCATCAAACAACATGAAATTGCAGCGATGCCCTAGAATACTGAAGATGAAATTGACGGGAAAATGATGCTCGTCTAACCATCAAAAAACGAGAAAATGCCAGGATGCCCAAGAATTCAATTTTTTTTAAGGGTGACAAATTTTTGAAATTTAACCAAGCTGAAACATGTTTTCAAATCATTTTTATCATGGAATTGGATTTTTAATGGCATACAAGTGAAAATCGATCAATTTTAGACCTCCACGATCGGGAAAAAGGAAAAAGGTAGAGCCCGCAGATTTTGGAAAAATTAAGGCATGAAAAAAGGGCACACATGTAGATTTATTTCAAATTAGGGAAAAATAACAGTTTGTGAGCACTACGAAGCATCCAAGCAAGAGGGAAATGTTCAGACCACGATTTGAGAGAAAAATGTTTTAGAGCACAAAGAATGAAGGAAAATTTGGGCAAAAGCTTCATAAGCTCAAAAATGGCACAAACATCGGCTCCTTACTGGGGATGAGCACTCCCAATGAGTGCCACAAGAACAAAAAAGTAGACTAAGTGCCAAAATAACCATTGGGAAAATGGAATCAAAATTGCCAGAGCCACCAAAAACTAGACCGAGAAATCGACAAAAATGGTTACCAAGATCATGGAAAACCACAAACCGACAAAACAGGCAAAAACATAGCCAAAAACAAAGACTATACACTATACAAGTGGTGCATACCTCAAATTTGGGGATTAATCCAAGAAATGCTTCAGATGCCTTCCATTAATAGGCAGTTCAAGCAATTCCCCATCTAAGGCTTTGAGAAAAAAAGGTATTTTCACCAAGCCCGATATCGATGGAGTAAGGGCCCATCCACAATGCATCAAATTTACCATGTTTGCCCTTAGCTTCATGCCTACTATCTCATAAAAAAACTAGATCTCCAACATTGAAATCCCTAGAGTAACCTTCTTGTTAAACAACCTCTTCAACTTTTCTCTAAATATAACATGCCTTTGGTGGGATGCTCTTCTTTCTTCATCCAGCTCAACAATCTGATTAATCCTTGCTTCATATGGGCTGACCTCTTGATCTTCAAGTTGTTGAACAAACTAAAATGAAGATAATTGCATATGTAAGGGTAGAAAATCCTGAGTTCCATACACCAACTCAAATGGGCTCTTACAAGTAGCTCTTTTGGCGTAGTGATTCTATCACCCCAAATCTGTAAATTTAGATTGTTCACCCCATTTTCTCTTATTCAACTCCAAGTTTATCCTAATGATTTTCAATAAGTTCTTATTGTTGGACTCGGCTTGTCCATTTCTTTGAGGGTTATAGTTTAAAGCATAAGTCATATTGGTTCCATACTCCTTACACATTGCCATCAAGGGTTTAGCTCTAAAACACATGGCATTATAGATCAATCTTGTCTTTTGGCACACCAAATTTGCATATGATGTGATTCAACAAGAAGTCCATAAGATATAAGGCTTGAAAACCTTTGTTTCTTTCACCAAGGAAAATGCTTTTTTCCATGATTGTGTATTTTAACTCAAGAATCCACTTATAAAGCCTTGCTAAAGAAGGCAATAGGCCTCTGCCCCATCTTCATCCTTTTGCAAAGAAAAGCAGATGCAATGGTATTTTCCAAAGCAAAGGAGAATATTTGGAAAGGCTTCTTGTAATTCAGAGCTGCTAAGACAGGTGCATGTTTAAGTGCTTCTTTGATTCCTTCAAAATCCTGAATAGCAACCTCCTCCCATTTGATAACTTGGTCTTTCTTTAACATGCATGTAATAGGAAGAGTCAATTCAGAAAAATTAGACACAAACCTTCTAATGAAATTGATCTGCCCAAAGAATGATTAGATGTCCTTCTTTGTTCTTGGAATTGGAACCTTGTTGATTGCTTCTACCCTCTCAGGGTCAATCATGACACTAGCCTTTGAAACAATATGACCAAGCAGCTTGGCCTTTTGCACTCCAAAATGACACTTCTTTGGATTGAGAGAAATTCCATATTCTCTACATCTGATCAACATTATTTCCAAGTGCTGCAAGTGATCATTTTTTTCGATCCTTGAAAACATAGTCACATCATCCTAATAAACTACAATGAAGTCATTTATGTAACCAGCAAAAGCAACATCCATTGCTCTTTGGAAGGTAGCTCCAGCATTCATGAGACCAAAAGGCATTCTCACATAAACATATGTTCCCCAAGGAGTGGTAAAGGCAATTTTAAATCTTTCTGACTCCTTGATAACAACTTGATTGTAGCAGAGAAACCATCTAAGGTGGATAACAATTCAGATCCAGTCACTAACTGCAGCATGTTTTCCATGTTTGGAAAAGGATAATTGTCCATCAATGAAGCTCTATTCAGATTTCTGAAGTCTACACAAAGTTTGATATCTGCATTTTTCTTTCGAAAGCACAAGGTTTGCAACCCAAGATGAATACCTTATGGGCTAAATGATCCCTCTCTCCTTTAGTTTATTCAATTCATCTTGCATATTCATGGAGAGGAGTGGATTAATTGGCCTCTACTTTTTTCTAAAGGCTTGGCATTTGTTTCAAGAGGAATCTCATGTTGAAACAAGTCCTCTTTGTATGCCTTCAGCTCGAATAAGACCAAGCAAGACAGTCCTGCTATTTCTTCAATAGTTAAACGTAGGACTGTTTTTCCTCTTTGTTTAGATTACTACCCAACCAAACTTTTCTTGGTTTATCATTAGTGCCCAAGTTATGCTCTTCCACATCCCTTCGAGCGAGACATGTTTTATATTGATGATGTAATCAACATTGTAAAAATTTGACTCAAGAGCAACAAGCCCTCTAGGAAGGGTGTTAGTTTTCAATTGGATAATATCTTTTCCAAACAAAGTCTCTCTTCCTTGATCCACACATACCATCAATTCCCAATCAATATTCGATCTACAAACTCACCTTGATTTTGTAAGAACCTTTGCACTTGAGCATCATCATTAAACACTTGCCAATGCTTGATGTTGTGAGGGACAACTTGCCTAGTTAACACTTCAATATTGTACTCATAATAAGGTGAAATGGTGCAATTTCCAAATCTTGACCCCAACACCGCCAACATCGAAGAAGCAACATTGAAACTTATGTCATGATGCACAATATTGAAGGAATCAAACATCTCTATTAGATCCCAAACTGCATGTTTGTCTGTTTCATCCGCTGATTTTTTTGTAGCATATATTTTTCTTATTTATTTGACAAATAGCTTTGAATCTCATTTTGCAATGATGTCCTTGACACCATGCTTCCATGTAATTCTCAGACCCAACAACAAGGCTTTCATAATCAGCAATGTTGTTATTACATTCAAAATTAAGCTTGAAGGAAAAAACAAACTCTTTCAAGCTAGGAGAAATCCGAATTATACCAGCACCATTTCCAAATTTGGAGCAAGATCCATAAAATAGAAAGGTCCAAGGGGAACCTACCTATTCAAGGCACTTTGAATGATCCATCTTATGCTCCTTACAATTAGCAAACCCAATAAAATTATCAACATCAACATCAACAAATAATACTTCATAAGAAGCATTGTTTGGATCCTCAATTAGATGCAACATCTTCTTTTCTCCATAGATCTTAACAAGGCTGCCTTCAATGGTAATGGTGGAAAAAGACATATCCATTGGACACTCCCTCCAACACTTGCATCCCACTTTCTTGACAATAACATACCCCATTTGGTAGGGCAATCAACAATCACAACATCCAATTTTAAATTCCTCCCAGGATAAGATGCAAGTTGCACCACCAGACCCTTCACACAACCAACTATCAACACTTCTCTTGAGTCCATGGTAGTACACTTTCCATAGGTTATTGTTACTTTGATATCCAACTCATTCATGACTTCTAGAGGCATGACATTGCATGATGCACCAAAATCAAACATACAATTGTGAAGTAGTCTATCATTTATGATCAAAGTTGTAAAGAATGGATCAACATTCAATTGGGAATCAACCAAGGATGTCCCCAAGTATACCTCGGGTGTTTCTCCAAGATCTTCTCACATGTTGGTGGTGTTTCAAGGTCTGCAATGATTTGAGGAGTTTCAAACAACGTTTACATTTCGCTTGGGTACTCTTCTCCTCTTTCAAACCTAGATACTCAAATGCTCTCTTCTTGTGCTCAAGAATCCTAAGCAACTCATGATTGGAACAATCACTTTGATTTGGCTCAAAACCTGGGCTATGTCATATGGAACATTCTTGGAAAGGCAGCATTGGAAGGGATACAAATAGATTCATTAGATGATATGGAATTCTTGGCAACTTGGGCATGAGGAGGACTATAATTTTTTCTTGGGACAACAAAGCTTTTGGCAGGTGCTTCTCTTCTAGGAGATTCTTTGGGAATACTTGTAAGCAAGGGTGTTTTAGGTTTGGCTTGAGGCCCAACTCCCTTAACAAATTTTCTCCTAGTGTTATACTCTTTCTCTTGAGCCACAACAACATTCATTAACAATTGTTTATCTTCCTTCGAAGGTATACCACCATCATACTTCTTAATCATCAAAGCTCTTAAGTATTCAAAGTCATTGTTAGGAATTTCAAAAGCTTGCACTACATCAACTTTAAGAGTATGAGGGGAAGAAGACTTGTACCCATTTGATGCAATCCCAAAAGGTTGTAGTTGTCCTTGCACTTATTACCTCAGTTGATGTTGCTCCTTCTTGTGAGCTTGAAGAACAACCCACCATGTAAATATCATCATCAATACCATCATCATTATTAGCTTCACCATCTTGTTGGTCCACTTCACATGGAGGATGGGGCAGAAAACACCTATCACACCAATCAATATCAACAACTTCCTCAATAGCAGTAAACCCTAGCAGTTAGGGGATCAGGTAACACTCTTCCTTCACGTGCTTGAGGATGTCTATTTGCAAACCCCATGGGTCCTTTCCCTCTATCATCAGATCTTTGATCACCCCTAGGATGATTGGAAAATCTATCATGGTTTTGTGCTTTTTTGACCTTGTGAAGTCTGCCCAATTCCCTTCTCATCTCTTGCCACCTTATAGGAAATCTCTTTGACAACCCCTGCAAAGTTTTCACCACTTCCTCCAATTCTACACTCTTTCTTGCTTGAGGTTTTTCAGGGTTTATCAACTTTACACCATCTCTCTTGAGAGGTTTCCCAATTGCTTTAATGTTATTTTCAATCTGTAGTGCCATGGTAAAGGCATGCCTTAAATTGGTAGGGTTCTTATCTCTTAGGTAATAGGCTACCTTCTTATCAAATACATTTGCATATTTGATCAAGCATGACTGATCACATGGCCTCAAATTAACTGGAAGCCTTCTCAAAGTTTTTTAAACCTTGTGTTGAAGTCATGAACTGATTCATTAGGGTTCTTCTTGATATTCTCAAATTCAAACAATAGAAACCTAGGATCATTTTTGTCACCATAATGCAACCTAAATACATTGTTCATTTCAGTCCATGAATCAATAGAATTATCAGGAAGAGCCTTGTACCAATCCCTTGCATCCTCTTCTAGTGTATGAATGAACAATTTAATATACACATCTTCATGCTCAATCTCAAAGTCCTCCATCATGTTAACAAAAATTTTGAGATGTTGATCACCTGTTATGACATTATTCCCTTGGAACTTTGGCAACCTATTCCTCACATCTTGTGGGACAACATTTGGGTAACCATCCATTCCTCTAAAGTTTATAGGACCAAAGGTGTTAACAAAAAATGGAGGTCTAGGGGAGGTTGAGCCATATGATTTTGAGGTGGTGATCTTGGGGAGTGACACAAGTTGATGAGGAGTGAGAGGTCTTTGGGGCTCAAGAATGTGGTTCACAAGATTGGTATTCTCTAGGTGCTGATTTTCTTGGAAAGTTTTACTAGAATTGAAACACACAGGTGCAGTTTGAAAAAGGAACTCACTAGGTACAGCAGAAGGACCTTCACTAGTTGAAGTAAACAAGTTTATGAGAGGATTGCTTGAATCAGAATCACTGGAAGAAGAGTGATAATCCTCTACTAAAGGTTGATCTCTCTCACTAATGAATATTCCTTTGCTAGATGTCGACCTTCAACAATCTTCCAAACTTTTGTTTCCTCTGAAACTATTTTTCCCAATTCTTGAAATAACTTTCTACTTGGGTCCCTCCTAAAGAGAGATCTTCTTCCTTCTAGGTTTGTTGAGATTAGCAAACACAAAAAAAATGACAAGAAAGCTAAGACACTGGTATTTATCAAGATCAAAATAGCATGGAGTCACCACTAAGGACTTTCACCCTAGTGGTGCAAATGCACTAAAATAATCATCAAATACCTATCAATACTTGAAAATCTTGCCAAACTTTATAGATCAGATCTTCCTCTTATTGAATCTATTAACCATAAATGTAAATGAAGTGCAACTACTACTAGAAACTCGATAAAATTATAGAACTTATAAAACATATATCTTCCCTTAATCCTTATAAAATGATGCTTCAACAATGTACTTGCATACAACATTTGTAAGAAACATTACCAAGGTTTGACATGTATCCAAATATCTCAAATATTTTCAACAACTCCCCAGAAACAACGCCACTGGTGTTGGTACCCAAATTTGTTCTCCTTTTCAATATGAGTAGAATCATAGATATGGCATGAATCTTGAAGATAGATAGATCAAGATATATGTCATTTTATAGCTAGGGATGTGATGTAACGGCACTAAGATTTGTGGAGAGATGGATAGCATTCTAATAAGACTTGATCTTGTCCTAAATATTTTAGGTTGTGCCTTTCAAACAAGGTAAGAGGACCTATTTTGTAACCCTAAAATGGTGAAGGAGATGAAGATATCCCTCAATTTGTGAAAATAGTTTGAAGGGCCTTGGGAAAATATGATCAACACTCCAAATTTGAATTTCACAAATTGTTACTCCCATATTATGGAGATAATTTCAATGTGAGGCAAGGGTTACTAAAAACATTTTGAAATCCTGATATGTTATGCATACTTTAGCAAATGAATTTTGATCTTCTGTGGGTATACAGGTCAAAACAGGGGTAGTATGGGGTAGGATTAGTTGTTTAGAATGATTTTTGGTGGGATATTGACAAGACAAACTTGACTATGCCAGATATTTGACAACCTCTACAACATTTGAACAACTATTAGATAAAATGCTTTAAAACAAGTCAGGAAGTTCTTTCAACTAGAAGAGATACACAAATGGAGGCCTAGGTTTGCACTCTTCACACAATCTTTGAGACCTCAACACAAAAGCTTGAGTTAAAGGACTCAATTAAACATCAAAATCTTTGATCAAATCACGCCTAAGGTACCCCCAAAGGCTTACAAGCAATCTCTATCAACAAATGAAGGTGAAGTGATTTTAAACTGCTTATTTTCAATGCCAGATGAAAGCTCTTCTGACAAATGAAATTACAAATGCCACTAAACTATCAATAAGGATGAGATCTGTGTGATTCCTAAAGATTTCAATGCAAGATTGCAACAAGAATAAGGAAAACTATTTGTAGACATTTAAAAATGATAACAGACATCATATTGCCCAAAATAACATAGATTAATTCAAAATCTTGTTAGATTCATTAGTAGGGGAGAGTTTCAGGAACAATCTTAGAGCTGTGTGATGGCTATACACTTGTAACCAACTCAACATGAATGAAGATCTAACACAAAAGACATTAACCAAGTTTTTTTGGAGGGTTTCTCAAAAGATGAGCTTCTCTCAAAATTTTCTCATGATTTTCAATTTCCGACCTTTTGCATGTCTCAAAACATGTATTATATATCTCTCTATTACATTTGATCCTTCTTTCCCAAGAAAAGAATATCCTATGGCATCTTAGTTTGTTACAAATTCATCATGATTCGCAGACAGGGATGTTTAACATATTTGCAACAAAAGTTGCCAGGTGTTTTGAAAAAAGGTGAATCATTGCAAAATTTGCATCATTATCCATTATGGAGGCACATTTTTCATATTCAAAGCATGCAGACCCCCTTCCTTTCATTATTTCATCCTTATCCCTCCAAAATTTGACTCTACACCTTTTGGATTTGATATTTCACATTTTTGGACGGGTTAGGGCAAAAATGTATTTCAAAAACATCTATGAGATTCAAATTGATCCTCAAAACCAATTACATTGGTCCTTGCAGAACAAATGACACAAATTTGATAAAAAAATCGATCAAAATCGATGCAAAAATGCATTTCCACACTTCCTGGAGCAAAAATGGCGCCAAACTGAAAAATGCATAGTTACCGTTGATCTACCTTTCTCCCTTCAATCTGAGCCCTCCACGTGTCACAATGCGATTGGAAATAGGTTTAGGATCACTTTTTGACATTTTAACATTTTTGGAAAAATGTAAAAATTTGACATTTTCCTCCGCCCCTCCACCCTTGAGATTTAGCACTGACATGTGTCCCAAGGTGGGTCCCATCAGAATCGCGGCTCGATTCTTCACATTTCCACATTTTTTGGAAAAAGGAAAATTTTCACAATTATCCCCGTGGACCCACACCTCCGCTTCTATCCCTGACACATGGCGATCATTGCTTCGCTATGGGGCCATAACTCCCTTTTTTCTTCGTACTTCCTTCACAAAATTTCAAAGTTTTCAAAACTCATCGGCACCTACACTCCCCTCTACCATTTGCTTTTGACATGTGTCTCCCTTTGATTCATTGTGGAGCCACGCTTCAAATTACCACTTTAACTCATTTTGCCAAAAAGGCAACATTTCCTTTTTCATCCGGCAGCCCGCACTCCCTTCTACCTTGATCTTGCCACGTGTCCTTTCCTGATTGCCCGATGGACCCGTGGCCTTTTTCACAACTTTTTCTCCCTTTCGCCAAAAAGTAAAAAAATTTCTAAGTCCTTTGCCAACCTTCCATCCCGCTTTTGATGAAAACATGACACATGTCCACCTCTAATTCGTTGAGGGCCTGCGCTCTGAAGCCGCCATGTGTTCCATTCTATTTCATTACGGGCCTGCACTCTAAAGCCGCCATGTGTTCCATTTTAATTCATTATGGGCCCTAGGCATTTTCTTTGTACTTTAACTCTTTTTCCAAAATTCCTTAAGGCACAAAAATACCCGCTCGTCCACCTTCACTTTGCTTGCGACACATGTACCTCCTCCACTGCGGAGCGGAGGCTGCGAGGGGCAACTTATAATTTTTTCCAAAACACAAAAAATGTTAAGTTTTTCGAAGCAGACCCAGCTGAACCATGTCCAACCACAAATGGCCACATATGAGAAGATGTTTGAGCTAAAATTTGATGGGAAAAGGACACCCGTATGACCGTCAAACAACGTAGAAATTGCCAGTGATGCCCTAGAGTGTTGAAGATGAAATTGATGGGCAAATGACACCTGTTTGACCGAAAAACACAGAAAATGCCAGGGATGCCCAAGAATTCTATTTTTTTGCTAAGGATGACAAATTTGTTAAATTGAACCAACTGAAACATGTTTTCAAAGCATTTTTATCATGGAATTGGATTTTTAATGGCATACAAGTGTAAATCGATCAATTTTAGACCTCCACGATCGGGCAAAAAGAAAAAAGGTAGAGCCCGCAGATTTTGGAAAAATTAGGGCACAAAAGAGGGCACACATGTAGATTTATTTCAAATTAGGGAAAATAACAAGTTTGTGAGCACTTCGAAGCATCCAAGCAAGAGGGGAAAAGTTGTAGACCACGGATTTGAGAGAAAAATGTTTCAGAGCACATAGAATGAAGGAAAATTAGGGCAAAAGCTTGCAGGCTCAAAAATGGCACCAACAACACCTACGCCAACCATTCAAGAAGAACCCATGTATGCGGGCTTGGAGAATGTTTTAGACTAGCAGGAAGAGGAACAAACCGAAAACAATAGACTGGACCACACATAGAGAGTTTTGCGCAAGAGGCGTACGTCCAAGGATACTGGCATTGGGACTTCACAACTAGTGAGGAGGTCACCATAGGTCACTCTAGTAAAGAATGTTAAAGAGCAAAGGAAGAAGCATAGGAAATATATACCACAAAGAGATAACAAGGAGGAGAATTCCCTTAATAGATTGCACAACAAGATGAGGCCTCTCCAACTCTCTAAATGTAGGATGATGAGGAGATAGGTGAAAGGGTAATCTATGAGGAATTTTTTCCTAAAGCATAAGTGCTCAAGAACTGGCAGAGACCAAACGGTAGTGGAGATATAGAGATCACAACATGTCTAGTGTGTGAAGGACGGGGAATGAGGAAGGAGAATAAGTACAAAAGTGTGTCATGGCGAGGTAAACTAGGATGCATGTACTTGTGCACAAGATCACATCGGAGATCATACCAAAGTGGAAACAATAAGGATGATGTGGTAAGGACTCAAAACCTAGGACACATTGATGACATACCTGATATTATTTGCTCCCATTTTCGAGTACCTTGCCTAGAAGAAAATTATGTGGTGGGATTGGATGGACCTGTAATAGAGACAACACGCACTCGCAAATGGCTTACATGGAGCATGTAGACTCATATGGATGAACCTGAATTTTATTTCTACAAGGATTCATGTGTGTCACACAAGATGAGAAGGGTGCCACATACCCACCATGTTTAAAGCCCACAAATTTCTCCAAAGTAGGTCAATGCTTGTTAAAGTCTACAGTAAGTCGCTGTGATAACATTGATAAAGTGGCAACTATAAAAGAGCTTGTGGATGATAAGAGGGAAAAATATACAAAATTCAAGTGACTCATTAAGGAGCGGGATAAGGCCATGGTAGAAACCTAGAATTTTTGTAAGATGGTGGAGCGAGATAGTTGATGAGACTATGGAAAAGAGGCCTCACTTTTAGGAGAAGGTGCCAAAGGATTTAACATCGTCCTTCATTATTTACGCACTATGGTAAGATTGATTTTGGAAGAGGGGCCAATGTGCTTGCTGAAACAAAAAGATGCTATAGAAGAGGTAGCAAGGGCCAAGGCCGCGGTTACAAGGAAAATTTCTAGTTATGAGTCCATTATGTAGGCTTTAAAAGATGAACTGAAGAAAGTAGATCTGGTATTGACTATGTGTGCAACGCCAAATGTAATCATTAAGATAAGGACTCTAGCATAAGAAGATGAGGTTCTTCAGGTGGCCAAGAATGAAACACTTGGGCATGTAGAAATAATTACGTTGTTAGAAACTAAGTGCAATGCGCTGAGGTCGTCAAGATCCCGCACAAGGAAAGAATAAAGGACATTGGGAAGGTCATCACGGAAAAGATGGATGTAATGGAAGGAATGGTCTCAAGTATGGCCAATATTCTCATAATTTTATAGAATGAAGGTGGTAAGATGACCCTTGATGAATTGGATGTTGTAGTTATAGACATTCTAGATAAAACAAATAAAGTGCTAAGTGATTGGTATGCATTTGAAGTAGAGGTCCAGAATGAGTATCCAAAATTGATCCTGCCAGCAGAAGAAAAAGATACCAAGTAGGCTGATTTCCTTTTAACGCATGTAGTCCACTCTTTTTTCTCAAGTTCTTAATTTTTCTTCCATTCATCATTCTTTTGGAGAGATAATTTGATTACCCATTGTCGGGGTTGGTAATCTATTTAGTGTGGGGTAATGTTAGGCTGACAAGTATAGCCTAAGTTTTGTAAGTGCATAAGGTTTGGGAACATAACCATAGGGCGCGTGAGGGCTCACAAAAATGTAGTAAGGTAGGGTACGCCCAAGAACGGGGCTTAGCCATTTTCATCCTAAGGCTATTTTGGACTTGGAGTACTAAGCACGCAATGATATGAAGACTTACAGACCACACAAGGTTATTTTGGGGCTAGCAGAGGTTCGAGCGCCATGCAAAGTTTTGGGCTAATAATAGGATTTGTATTAGGAGTTAACTTTAAGAAGATCTATTATTAGCACTTGCATGCTTTTGTATTCTCTTGTAAAGGCACATGGCTATTATTAGCATGTAGCCTATTTTTGGAAGGTGCATAGGTGGTGAAGGAAATTCCCCACTCTATATATATATATATATATATATATGTGTGTGTGTGTGTGTGTGTGTGTGTGTGTGTGTGTGTGTGTGTGTGTGTGTGTGTGTGTGTGTGTGTGTGTGTGTGTGTGTGTGTGTGTGTGTGTGTGTATGTATGTATTAATTTACATGGTTTTGATATATAGTTTTATTCAGAGTTATCTTTGTAGAATTGTTAGTGCACATGACTATGGAAACTAGATCATGATGTATGAAGCTTCTATGTTTTATGGTATTAATATAATGGATCTTATTGGCTGGATATTGGTGTTAGATGTGACTGAATATGGTTCTTGCATGGTAAATCTCATTATAGTCATTGTTTAGTCAATCTTTCATATGGTTAAGCTCTAGATCTGGTTTATGCGTTGTGGAATTCCTTATTATCTGTTATGAATATGAATATATATATACTCAATCATGTTAACATTTTGGATAAACATCTCTAAAGAGGGACCTAGTACCCTTGCACACTTCAGGTGAGTGCTCAGTTTAGTCTAAGTGATGTGTCAGTGTGCCTTGAGATTTGTGGGTATATTCTAGGCTACATCAAGAAAGACCTATCAATCCCAAGATAGAGCCCCTCATGAGGAAGGAGTTATCCAAACTGATTGAGGCAAAAATAATATTTCCTATCAAATACTCTACATGGGTTGCAAATCTTGTCCCGAAGAGGAATAAGAACAGAGAAATCAGACTTTGCATTGATTTCAGATATTTGAACGAAGCCTCCTAAAATATCATTATCCTCTACCTTCTATGGAGAAAATTCTACAAACAGTAACAGGAGCTGCGAGGTTCTCTATGCTTGATCGCTACTTAGGTTTCAATTAGATCAAGGTTAGGAAAGAGGGTCAGTTCAAGACTACATTTACAACCAAATGGGGAACATATGCATATCAGAAAATGCCTTTTGATTTATCAAATGCAGGTGTTACATTCCAAAGAGAAATGGACATTGCTTTCAAAGGGTACATCAATGAATTCATCCTTATCTATCTGGATGATATTACCATTTTCTCAAAGTAGAGTAAATATCATATCAGTCATCTTGAGAAGGTCTTTGAGAGATGTAGGGAATATGGGGTGTCTCTTAACCCCAAGATATGTAATGTTTTAGTCCCTAGGGGCATATTGTTTCAAAGGATGACATTGTCATTAATCTAGAAAGAATCTTAGCCATCCTCTACCTTTCCTTGCTAACTCACAAACAATAATTGCACTCATTCCTCATAAAGATTAAATTTGTTATGAGATTCGTTCCTAATTTTGTAGGATTGGTCAGGCCTATCACTCTAATGTTGAAGAAGGATTCAATTTTCAAATGGAAATATGAAGGGAAGGAAATATTTTCCAAGATTAAACAAGAAATTTCTCTATCCTAACCATGTTAAAGATTTCATCCTATATGCATATGGAGCTGACTCTAGTATTGTTGTTGTTTTGACTTAGAAAAATGATCAAGGATCGAAACAACAAAGTGGCTTTCATTAGCCAAAAACTAAAGTATTATGAATTGAGGTATAATCACATTGAAAAATAGGTCTTTTTCATCATGAGGGCTCTAAAGAAATTCAAGAGTATGCTTTCCACTAATCATATCAAAGTTCTAGTCTCATATTCTAGTGTGAGAGACTTTATTATGGGAGTAGAAATTAGTGAGAAAAGAGTTGGATGGGTGACCAAAATCATGGAATATGATGTGACTATCAAAGCCAAAAAGATGGTAAGAGGTAGAGCACTTTGTGAGTAGCTTGCTTTGGATGCTCAAAATGACCAAGAAACCTCCTTTTTCATGAATGAGGAATCTTCACATGATGGTGAAATTCAGCAGGATGAAGGAAATGTAGTTAATGATCATAGTTGGATTGGTGATATGACTAACTTCTTGTCTACTGGTACATACCCTCTTGGCCTAAATAAGACAAAAGGAGACATCTGAGGTTGCAGATCCATTCCTTATGCACTAATTGATGGAATTTTATTTAAAAGAACATTGATGGAGTTTTGTTGAGGTGCATTGAAGGTGAACAAGTAGACAAAGTTTTGACGAAATTCCATGATGGTTTCTCTAGTGGAAATTTCTCTGCCAAATCCACTGCAATGAAAATCTTAAAGGTAGGATACTTTTGGCCCACATTGTTTATGGATTCGACAAATGGGTCAGAAAATGTAGGGAATGTGATTTCTTCACTGGTAAGAAAAGGTTGGCTGCCCTTCCACTTCATCCAATTCAAGTAGATCAACCATTTTCCCAATGGGGCCTTGATTTCATTGGCATGATCAATCCTCCATCAAGTGTTAGTCACAAATGGGTTTTGACAATGAAAAATTATTTTACTAGGTGGACAGAGGTTGTGCCACTCAAGGAAGCAACTAAATCAATCATCCTTGACTTTCTTGAGGATATTGTGATAAGGTTTGGTATCCCTCAAACTATCATTTTTGATAATGCAAAATCTTTCTTAGGATCTAAAATTTCTAATTGGGCTCTTGGACTTGGAATTTATTTGAATACTTCTTCCAACTACTACCCTCAAGGTAATGGTTTGGAAAAATCCACTAACAAGAACTTGATTAGGATCATGAAGATAACATTGGATATCAATCAAAGACAATGGCATAAAAAGGTGAGAAATGCTCTTTGGGCTGACAAGATCGCAAGAAGAAGGAAATCAGTGCTTCCCCTTATAAACTTGTCTATGGCAAAGAATCCAGGCTTCCTTTGTCACTAGAATATCCTTCACTTGAATTAGTTCAAAATTGGAATTTAAGGGTGTAGATCAAATAGAAATCAAAATGGTAGAATTGGTTGAGCTTGAAGAATTAAGAAATTATGTCATGATCAAATTAGAACAACATCAAATATCAACTAAAGCAGTGGTTTGATAAGAAGGCTAGAGTTCATACATCCAAGGTTGGTGACCTAGTCTTGAAATGGGATTCGACATAGCTAAATCGGGATGACACTCTAAATTTGATGTAATTTGGAGTGGGCCATATATCATCATTGCTTGCAAAGAGGCCAACTCTTTTGAGTTGTATGACCTTGATGGAAATGCATTACAAATCCTAGTCAATGAGATTTATCTCAAACATTCCCATTAAGTTGTTTTATTGCATCTTGTACATAGTAGATTAGTTTTCAATTCCTCTAAGTTCTTGCAACACATTATTTTTTGGTAGTATAGGTTTCCTTTCCCTAAGTGATTTGCACAATGTTTTGTTGTCTTTGGGTGGCTTTTCCATTGCACAATGTTTCATGTGAGGATTCTAGAGGAAGTATGAGTTGGGAAGAATGTCAAGGTTTCAAGGATCAGCTACAAATATCTCAGAGAATCAAATGCAGAGTAACTAAAATCAACTTTTAAGAGTATTTTTAGGAGAAACTGGAATATATTCAGATAAAATGGCATACATTCAAGATTGGGGTTATTGTTGCTCAGTTTCATCATAGCTTTCAGGAAGACATGGTGAAAAAATCAATTCAAGACAATTTTCCACTCTCATAAAACTTAATTCAGAAAATTCTTATAATGAGAATGATCAATTCAAGCACAACGAACTAGCTCTAGGTCCAGGCAATACTTCAGGTGGATTTAGGGGTGAGAGATTCAAGTTTTGATCAAATTTTAAAATATCAGGCTGACTCCATGCCCAATGGATGCTTCAAGGCCACTTTTGATCTATTCAATCTAGCTGGCATATAACCTCATTGAGTTGCCAAATTGTTATCCAATTTTACATCCCTTGCAGATTGGACAACTTGATAAATGTGGGCTAAGGCGTGTATGATAGAGCCTCAATGAATAAATTGGTAAAAACAAGTAAAGTTTATTAATTGAGTTTGGTGAAATCAATTTGGGGCATTCCTCTCCCTCCTTACAGGCCCTAAAAGCCCAAAAACTTAGAAAACTTCGTCAAAATGGGAAAAAATAGTGTAATGCAAATAAATCAGATTGGGAGGAACAAGAGGAATTGTTCCTTTATTCTTCCTATTCTCCACATCACCGATTTACCCACATAAGGTGAGTTAGTAGTGTGTTTCGAGACATTACAGTTTACATGGAACGAATGGAGCAGTTCCATCGAGATTTGAGTTTCCCACATGCTTGTTTGGGTGATGAACAAACAATTAATAGATTGTTGCAAACATTACAAGTGTTTCAGAACAAAGGGAAATTTTCCATGGTTCTGCAAGTTACCGCATTCCCAGCTGATCTAAAAATGGAGTGAACAAAGGGGAGACGAGTTTCAAAGGAAATGGACAATGTAAACACAAAGGGTTAGGTGGAACTAATCCACAGTTCCACCTCGAACTCGAAACTCGGTCAAACACACGAAAAAAATGACCATTGCAAGTAAAGTGGGCCCTACATAAACTGCAAGAACCATTCAAAGTTTTCTCCCATTCCTTGATTGGTCGATCTAGCCACATAAAGGACAAAAAGGGTTTATTGTAGATTGTGGAGGCCCGCGTGGAACCGAGTTGTAACCCTCCGGCCCTAGAAATCTTCATGGCCATAACTTTCACCCAGTAGCTCCAAATTTCACAAACTTGGTACCGTTGGAAATGTATTAACATCCTCTACACCCAAAAAAATTATATTTCTTAATTTTATAGAGGTTAGGTATGTGAAAAAGTGTAAATACTATCCCAACATTAAAAAATAATAGTTCCAAGTAGCTCAACTACCACATTTGATGAGGTATGGTGCACATTATTTCTCCTACAAGAAAAGTATCATGAGGGAATGGCCTTGGAAGGTTTCCCATGCCTATTTTTAGTCATTTAATACATGTTGTTGGTGGTTTAAGGTGAAAAGCTGAGTTTCTCTCTTTTCCCTATCATTCTCTCTTCCATCTTCTATATAATGTAAAATATCTCATTTGTGAGAGAAGGATGTTCTAAAATGTAAAGGAACTCTGTCAAAATTGTTCTTGAGTAGATGTGAGTTGTAGACCTTCATTTGAGCTCGAAAATGTGTTCTTGTGCCTTATACTTCACATTTAATGGTCTGTGCATATATTTTGAAAGCAATAAAATCTTTGTTTCGTTGTGTTTTCAACCCTAACTTGTGTTTTATTTCATTTCCTTTCCTCTTCATTCTTGTTGTTGTAAGATGTGCATGTATTTCTAATTTACAGTTCATCTTGATGTGTTCCATGGATAATAGATTATTAATGAAGATTAGGTATGTGTCACCTCTATTTGGCCTCTCCCTTCTCCCTTTTCCCTCATTAGAGTGTCTCCACCCTCTTCTCAATGTTATAACCTCTCTTTAGTAGAGGATTTCCATTTTTATGCACTCCCCTATCTCATTGGTCCCTTGGAATAATAGAGTAGGATTAGATAGCTGCATTTCCTTCCTTAGGAGTAGTTTAACATTAGGAATAGGTAGAGGAACCAACCTTCTCTGGAGGTTTGTCTCAAGTAGCAAGTCCCACAACTTGGATACAATCCCATGTTACCCAAAAAACACTGATTGTTCATTCATCCATTCATGAAAAATCAGAGGGTGCTATTTTTTTAGATAACACAAGCAATAAAGAAATAAAATATGGTTGTTTACGAGAATTATAAAAAACCACATAATCATAAGAATGTTTTAGATTATCTTGATTAAGTTAAGAAAAGGTGTGAAATTAAAAATGGTTGGAAGGTGACTAGGAAAGGGCTAACAAAGGCTAGTTTTAGGTGAGTTGAGGTTGGAGTCCTCGATATAACCAAAGGTACGTGAGGCCCAAGTTTGGGTTGGTGTCGATACAAGGTGTGGTATTGGGGCCTACCCTCACTTCATGGTCCCACAATGATAAGGGTGTCGGGTGCTTAGCCGATATACCGCCCACCAGTTGTTTATACTCGGCCAGAACACCGAGTCGGCTTCCCCTTTGGTGATGAAATACAAGTAGGTAAACCTAGAAGGAAGTGTTTAGATGCAAGTTTGATTTGTTATGTGGTTTGGTTGTGTGTGAGGGAAATTTTTGAATGCAATTATTTAACCCCTAATTAAAATATGTGAGCAAACAAAATGAAGGTTCATTTTAAAACCAAAAAGGAAAGATTAATTTTAATGAAGATAAATCAAACAAAAGTGTGATCTTTGAAAGAAAATGAAAGAAAAGAGACGTACCCATGTTCGCTTTTCCTTTTTTATTTTATTTTCAAATTTATGCATTTTTAAAGAATGACACAAATTTACTCCAAGCTTAAAAGTTAGATAATTCAACAAGAAATAAAACAAAAAGATATAAAATATAAGTCAAAGAGAAGGGACCGAGGGTCCCATCAAGCATGTTAGAATGTTTAAGGTGATTTTTAGTTGTTAATTATATGATAAAACACCAAAAATCGAGAATATGACAAAGTTTAACGATACACTGTGCTTGATAGTGCAATTTTAGGATGTACAATGACACGGGGATCCTTCTTCCAGTGAATGAGAGAACCTACACATGAAGATAGCTAAGCAAGATTAATATTAGACAAGGATACGATGAGTTTCTCAGCAAATGTTGATCCCATAAACCAGTGGGATTCCTCAAAGGGTGTCAACTCATTTTACAATCAAGTGATAATGTTATGGAAATAATTGGAAATTAAAGAATGACTAGAATTCCAGGGAAAGAGAGATCCTATTCCACGTAGTAGGTGGTCCAGTGATGGCTACAATGATCTCTAACTCCTCGAATTAATCAAACTAGGCTTGTTCTACAATGTCTTGTTCTTCTCGTATGACTTTGAGTTGATCTTCGATGTCTACAATGTCTAGTGTTAAGGCAATGACACAAAAGTTGAGTTCATGCATGATGTCGAATTGTTCCCAAATGAAGGGTTGTTAGATGATGGAAAGGTTATATATGATTATAATTTTATGTGCCCAACCTGATACAATCATTTACGTAAAAAAAAAACTTGGAAAAAGGCATATTAGATAGAAACAAATTGATATTTGATGGTAGGTATGATATATATGATTAAAATGCTAAAATTATAGGGATCACTAGTGATTTCGCATAGTCTGTGATTTAGGTAAATCATTGGCGATTTGTGTGAGAAAGATTAATTCCTAGATAATATGAAAATCAGATATAAAATGAAAGATATGAGTACTATTATGCCTTTTATATGCTTTAGTGATGATCTGAATTGAAAATAAATGACAGTTTCTTACCTTGGATGAGAAAGGTTAAGAAATGATGTTATGGGAACCTTACGATGTTTGTAGAGATTCCATGGACGCAATGGGGTTGCTTGAACATACCACGATGGTCATAGTGATGTCATCTAATTATCCGAGTGGGACATAGCTTTGCTACAAATGTCTAGGGATCCATTTGAAGAAGTTTGATGTTGCTTAAATAAAATCCATGATCCGTTAGAATCATTTGGTGATTCAGAAAAGTGGAGAAACCCACTTGGAAGTGGTTTCAACCACTTCTAAATGGGTAGATTTGGGTATGGGGATGAGTTAAAATGGTTAGGTAAGATGTTAGAGGAGTTAGGAGGTTATATGGTTAGGATTAAAATGGGTTAGGATAGGTTATAGGTGGTTAGGGAGGTTTAGGGTGAGTAAATAGGTTTTACAAGGAGGTAGAATATGATTTTACACCCAGGTGAATTCATAGTTTAGGTTAGTGAGATAGTTTTAGGATTTTCCAATGAGGATGTGAGGGGTGTAGTGAAGAAACATGTGTCTACACTAGGAACATTTAGATAGCATTTGTATGTACTATCAATCCTTCAAAGGGTTTACAAGGGGAACTATGGACATTCATAACCGCTTATCACTCCACTAAGATATATGGCATAAGTTTTTAGTTCCTATAATAAAATAAAATGCATGCCACTTATCCCTCCACCTGGTTTATTCAAAACCCACTTATCCCTCCACTAGAACAAAGCCCACATACCTTTGGTTCCTCCTTAAGTTCACATAAGGTTTACTTGATTTTACTATTACTTATTCCTCCATAATGACCCTACCTTCCCCCATACACACAAAACACTTGTTAGCCCCATAATGAGTACTAAACAAGTACACGACATATAATAAAGCCACATTACTACTCAAATGAGAAATAAAACATGTACATCCCATCAATTGATGGAAAGATAAAACAAGAACTTACAAGAACAAGGAAGGAGAGTGAGGTCTTTGACCATCACTATGCATATCTCATGGTTTGCACTATATTCAATTAAATATTTTGTATTAAACATGGGTTAAGGGAAATAGTATTCATTCAAATGCACAATCTAATGAATAAGATAACAATAACTAACACCACATTTTCTCAAACAAGCATAACACCATACAAAAGGAGACCACAAGAGGGAATTAAGAAGAGAGGGATTTTCCCACAAGGTACATGGATAAATTAATTCACATTTCCCTTTAGATAAATTTAATCATTTAACATCATTGTTTAAACCACAGTTATGAGTATGAAACAGTGTTCATTCCTTAATATTGCAAGTTTCCCATTTATTAACATACTTGATCACCAATGGTGCATTCCATTATTATCATCTGCTTTAAGATTATGTTAGGCATTTTAGCCATTTGACATCATTCAATATGTATACAATTTTTATAACAATCGTTCTCAACATTCAACTCATTTACTCTTGTTCTTATTACCCTTACGTTATTACTTGATCTCATGTTGGCATCATTTAGAGAAATTATGGTTCATATCAAACTTGTTTTTAGCCTAGGGATTTAAGACTCCAAGAGGTTTTATCTCACACAAAACAAATCATTTTATTATTCATAGGCATCTCAAGTATTGAACACATTTTACAAGTGAGACATTCAATATAATATTATGAATTCAAATGCCTTCTACGACACTATTTCAACCATTGGAAAAGCATATGTTAAGGGTATTTTACCAATAATCCTCATAGGAGTTACAAGACTTATTGATATCATTGACACTCAAAGGGGTCTACACTCTACCACGAGGAAAAAATTATGGTAAACAAATATCTTTTCCTTGTAAACCTTCATATAATCAGATGTTCTTCGATACTTCTTACCAAGGTAACTGTACATCCGAGAATCAACACATGACTCTAGAATGTACTTGGCCTCCTGATGTCATGTCAAAATGGCTGATATGAAATGGAATGTGGCTATGGAATGAATAACTATAAAGAATAGGAAAAATGTATGAAAACGGGTGAAAGTGGCCAACAAGTAATCAAGGTAATCGAATGCCCTTAATGGGCACTATGGGAATCTACTTGTCTAAAGAAATGAATGCTTGCCTTACTTGGGTGAGAGAAATAGAATGATTGAGGAGGATTGACACACAAATGAGTCTATCAATGTCTAGTGTCACCAAAAACCCTCTGGGACCTAGGGCCGTGGAATGGGGGAACTATCTGTGTTTACCTTATAGAAGTCTCCAGACAAGGTCATGGAGGTGTGGGAGGAAACGTGTGGATAGGAAAAATGGGTGAATTGTGGGGTCTAATCTTGACCTAGTTGACTATGTTAGAACACATAAGTATTGTTTTCTTCAACGTTCAAGGCCGTCAACTGTGAGATAATCACAAGTGGAAGTGGGGTGGTTTGGAAAACAAGGTGTCTAAGGCCTTGGTCAATGTCATCAATTGTGGTGCTAGGTTTGGTTGATGCACTCATGGGTCACACACCAAATCTATATGTTGTGTAGGACCTTCAATGGTCATGAGGGTGTGCAAACAATTAAAGCGAAGAGGAAATCAAATTTACAAAGTACCGTCTCGAAGCAAGGTTGATGTTTAAACCTAGGCCAACTAAGAACACATGGGGAATTGTATTACTCTCTATCTAATTAATCTATGTGCCTAATTAACAAATGAAATAAAGTAGATAAATTAAAACAAAGAAATAAATCTATCTATTTGCTTTTGTTATTTTTGATGATTTTGAATAAAGGAATAAAACAAATAAAAGAAAACTAATTAATCTAATCTAATATTTTTGTATTTTTGTTGTTTCTAGAAAACAGAAGAAATATGCATAGACAATTAAACTTCTTCTAATTAATTGAAATTGCTTCTACACTAAAATTAACAATGTTTCACCAATAAGTTGAGTAAAATAGATAAGGTAAGAGGTTAGGAGGAATACCTGTAAAATTGAAGGTGGAAGGTAGAATGCGCGCATTGTTGACGTTATCCAAGCTGATCATAGAGAACTCCTTTTTATCTGGGAAGGACTACTTATAAATTCAAAACAAGACCACAAGAAGAGTATTAAATAACATTAGATAGTAGACTACCTAACATATGCTAGATCTAGGAAGCGTGGTGCTTCCTAGAGAGGTTGTCAATCCACTGTTTAATAACAATTTAATGTGAATAAGTGACTGAAATAAATAGGTCCTATTGTAATGTAATGATTTAGGTTTCTCATACACACAATATACTAGATTTAATGTTAAATACGAAATGTATCACTAACTCTAATGAAACCAAAGGTTTTAGGGCTAACAAAGTTTGTCGGAGGTTTAATAAAAGTATGGGATTGATTAGGTGAGGTCTAGGTTGGTTTTGGTTGAATAGAAGGCTTGTTGGTCTGAGAATACAAAATAGCACAAAGACCGGTATCGGTCGGGTGACTAATGCCGGTATAGGGATGAAACTGATGTCGGTAGGGGCAATGGGTGATAAATTAATAAAAATGATTTTTAGCCTCTTTGTGATTGCATAGAGAGTGAGGAAGGTGTGGTTAGGCTCGTAATATGGCTAAGAAGACTTAGGAATGCAGAGGAAGAGGTTAAGAAAGGTGGAAAGGCTTGAAATGGTTGGGTAGGTGGATTGGTGGGAAGATGGAGATATCCAAGTAATAGCAAAAATGGAAATATTGAAAGAAGTAAAATATCTACAATAAAGTAAGCACAAATGATGAAAACCACGTTACTTACTTGTTGCTATGAAGATCTCATGAATGAAGGTGGTTGGTGGTTGATTGGCGAGGTGATGGTTGGTTCAGTGTCGCGGTAGTGCAACCTATGTGTTCCTGTGGATACTCCAACACTCTGGAAGAGAACTTGTTGCTTGTGTTACACTCTAGTGGTGTGTCGTTGTCGTTTGGATGCAAGGATGACTTTGAGACTCATGCTTGATTGTAATAGAATTCCCAAACTGAATGACCAACTCGTGTAAAGAGTTGTAAAATTGTATATAAAGGAACCAATGGCGGTTTAGGTGACCGATGTCAAGGCCGAGGATAAACCGGCGTCGGTTAGGGTGAATTAGTCAAGTTACCAAAAATAGCCTGATCTTTACTATGTTTGGCATGATCTTGATTGCTAATTTGGGTCTCAAGTGAGGGTTGGCACTTAGATAAGTGGGAGTGTTATTGGAGAAGGAATAGGACTTTAATTTTAGGGTTTTAAAGAGTCCCAGTTGGTTAAGATAAGTAGAGACTCAATCTTAGTTAATTAATAGGCTAGGAATAAGTCCATGGTGAGGTGTTTAGGTGATGTGGCTAGGTGAGGTGTAAATTAACTTAATTAAAGTAATTAAATTAATTAATAATGTGAGGATGAACATTAATTCAATTGTAAGTAATTAAATTAATATGAATGCGGGGTAAGGGGTCATGGTTAGGTGAATATGTTACATTAATTAATTAAAGGGGACTAAGGGGAGTGTGACCCAAATTTGGTGTCTACATTTGCCCCTTTTTCACATATCATGTAGTGATAGGTGACGCGACAAAAAAGAAGTCATTTTCTTAGGTATGATTGAATATTAGGTAGCCCCAAGTATGGTTGGAGGTGATCCCCTCAAACCAGGATCGATGAGGTGTTACACGAAGTCTATTGGTGTTTTGATAAATAGGCAAGTGATGAAAATGAGGGTAGGTGGGTTGTAGGTAAGGGTGATTTTGGTTGGGTAATAGGTAGTGTCGATTATAAACACACACACACATATAAAATGTGAGAAGGTACCAAGTTGAAGAGCTTGCAAACTCTACTTCATCAAAGGTTGATAGGTTTATCCAAACAAGGTTGAAGTGGTTCAGGTATCAAGGTATAGGATACGGTCCTGAAACACAACCATGTAAGGTGCGGGAATGGTAAATAGGTTTTTTCCAAGGCACCAAAGTTTAGGTTGGGATAAACAACATGACATAAGGCAAGGTGAGGTCATGAGGCTGAAAAACACAAGTAGCATATTCACAAGAGGTATATAGTGAGTAAGTGGATTCAAGTGTCATAATGGGCAAGGTTGGGTTGGGTGATTTAGGAAAGGTCGTAGGTAAGGCCACGTTAGGGGAGAAAACATGCCCCAACTGATTGTGAGGTTGGGTTATAGGTAATAAGGTCATTAGGTTGAGTGGTAAGGTTGGGTTCAAACTTGGGTAAGGTGAAAAGGGTTTTGAGGCAATTGAATGTGGAGATAAATAGTGTAAGGGACTCAAACAGGCTAACCGATACCAATTAGGAAAACCAATTTCATTCAAGAGTAACCAATTCCAAAGTACACTAGGGCACATGACCGATACCGGTCAAGCTAAACCAACATTGGTTAGGTCGGGGGTAGGGTAAAAAGTAAAAATCCATATGTTATGGATTCATTTTAACCTTTCCACTTATAGAAAATGATAGAGTGAAGATTTTTAGTGTTTTCTATGGAGAAAAGGATGAGGCATTGTACCAAGCTAAGTTAGAGGTATTTGAGTGGTTGGAGGAGCTAGGTAGATGGGTCCATGAGATCATTCAGAGCAATTGGATTGGCCGGAGGATTGAGAGTTTAATTGGAGGCATGGCTGCGCAACAAGAGGAGGTGATGGAGGTCACAGTTTAGAGAGAGTAGAGGTGCCAGCAAGGAAGAGGTAGCGTGTTGAGCTAGGAATCAATCCATGTTGTGTATTGTTAATTGAAATTTGTGCTAAATTAAACAAATGGGATGGAAATTGAAAATTTGAAATGAGGTTAAAAATGAATGAAATTGGGTACTAGGAGGGTGTAATGTAGATTAATTAGGTGAGTAAATGAATTAGGGTGGGGGTTAGGTTGGATTTGGGTAGATTTTAGGTTGTTTTTTCAATTTTTTCAAAATTTAGGGCATGGGGGTTTCAGCCTTAGGGCCAAAACTGAGACCGACGTCGGTTAAGCATCGACCAACATCAATTTTACATATTGGTGTCGATGGTTGAGATAGGTAACGGCAGATGCAGTTAGATTTTCAAGTGCTAGTTACGGTGGCCGGTGCGATTGGTGACCAATGCCTGAGTCCTTTGTGAAAAGTGACCTAGTTTATAAAAGGTTAAGTTATGGGAAATATGAACTTATAAGATAGAGAGGTAAGTATTTTTAGAGAGATGGGAGGCAAAGTAGAATAGAAGTAGGTGGGTTTAAGATATATATATAATTAGAAATAGGTGGGTATGGGTTAGGTCAAATATCAAAGGAGAGAAAGTGATGAAATAAAACATGGGGACTTGTGTAGGCTAGATAAAATGGATGATAGGTTAGCGAAATAGTTAGGAAATAGATAGGTAGGTAGAGAAATGTGGGTGTGGGGTGGGGGTAGGTAGGAGTGAAGCAATGAGTAAAGTAGGTAAGTACTTGACATTTTTGAGTTTCATGGATGTAGGCACGACATCAGTTGATGATGCGGGATAGGGTCCCACCATTATTGGGGGAGATGCAACACAATGGACTCACATGCAAGAGGTTAGATTAGTTGGGATCGGGCAGTGCAGGTGGATCGATGGGATCATAGTCTTATGGTTGCTCTCATCGATAGATGGGATGCAATGACCAACACATTCCATCTACCCACCCGGTGAGATGACGATCATGTTGGAGGATTATATCTTTGGATTACGTGATTACCAATTTTAGGGAGCCTGTTTATTTAGTGTTAGCAGATGAGGCTTTTGAGGTGATGATTACAATATTTGGAGAGATGGCGAGTGACTTGATGGAGCACAACATCAATCTCATGTATGGAGCAATGTATGTTGCACACCCGCAAGAGACTCGGTTGGAATTGTTGATGATGGTAGTGGTGGGGTGCTATGCACTTCCAGATTATGAGGGTGGTTGATTTCCTCAAGGTTTGATGGGATTTCTATGGGATATGATTAAGGATCGTGTCTATTTTGCATGGGCACTTACATATCTAGCATAGTTATACAGGGAGTTTTGGGGCTATCAGAGGATGAAAGCAGTCGACATCTGTTGTACATTCCTACTGCATTGTTGGGCATATGAACACATAGTGATTGTGCGCCCACTGGGGAATGCCAATAGCAGATTGGAATCATGGTGGACAAAGGATGGATACATGAGATGGGTGGTAGTAGGTGGTCATCCACGAGTGGAGGAGGTAGCGCATAATGTGGATTACTATAGACGTCAGCTAGAGGGTTTGTATGCCATGGACATAGTTTGGAGACCCTATGTTGGTTTTCCCACATATAGAGGGATGGCCCAGGAGTTATAAAGGATATAACTACTGAGGTGGATACAGTGCAGGCGTCCCTACAAGCACAAGATGATTTCGGTGGATAGAGTCTGACGCCATTTTGGACTACATCAGGATGTGCCACCACCATTCCCACAGTACCACAGAGATGATGTGGAGAGACCATTGTCTCCACCCCATCCTACAGATCACATGGGACATGAGGAGGTGTCGGTTGATATCAGGTTGGATGATGTCGGGACCACTATGGCATATAGATAGTGGTGGGAAGCAGAGTTATAGGCATCACCTCCACGGCCAGGTCGGCTAGATTTAGCCACAGTGATGGTGCAGATAGATGCGCTACAGGGACAAGTGGCTGCTCTAGGTGTACAATTGACAACAACACAGGCACATGTGGCGACCTTGACAGGTAGGTGACTACTTTATAGGGTCAATTGGCAGCCACTTAGGCACGGTATAGGTTCTGCAGTGCTCCCAAGGGATGGAACATGAGTAACAACTCGACATACACATGTCTCTGGTTTATAGGGTCATCTGGAAGCCTCTCGAGCATGTGTTGTAGCCTTATAGGCTTAGGTAGTAAGCACGAGCACAGGATAGGGTCCCATTTTATAGGCACCAAAGCCTTTGGGACGGGGTCCCTTAGTACACGCAGAGAGGAGATGGGCCACTATATTGTTGGGGCAAGGTTCATAGGTGGAGCTAGAGCCGATGGCGCCACCTCAAATGTATCTATGGCTAGGTTCAAGGATGCCCGAATGAGGCTCGTCATTATCAAGGATTAGTTGACCGCAACCGATATTGATGTCCCATCATACGCTAAGCACATGGCCCAACAGAAGCCGGTGAGAGGACTAGGTCCCGAGACTCATGGTTCAAGTAGCATTAGGGATCATCAGCCCCTAGAGAGACAGGGGTCGGATGAGGTTACCAGATCTCATAGGCCAAGCCCAAATGAGGGCAAGGAGGAGGATATGGTGGGTGGACAGAGACCCTTAGAGGGTGGAGAGATGTTGAGTGGGTGGGCGGCAGGGGAGAGAGGAGGATACAAGTGAGAGCAGAGAGGAGGGATTTAGATGGGGATGCAACATTTATGAGATGTGGCATTATATTTTGATTTAGATATATATACTGACCTACGTTCCAAATATTGTGAGATTTTACATGAGAGTTTTTAAGATATTTGGATTATTTATCCCTATGTATATATGTATTGATACACAGACACTCCCTTTTATATATTTGATGATGATTATTAGATTGATGATGTACTAGTTTTCATTTCCATTGTTATTGTTATATTATGGAAACTAGGTGAGTTAGGCATGGTTGAGTCTAGGTCATTTAGGCATGGTTGAGTCTAGGTGTAGGCGTGGTGGATTCTAGGTGTAGGCATGGTGGATTCTAGGTGTAGGCATGGTGGAGTCAGGTATAGGCATGGTTGAGTCAGGTATAGGCATGGTTGAGTCTAGGTGTAGGCATGGTGGAGTCAGGTGTAGGCATGGTTGAGTCTAGGTGTAGGCATGATGGAGTTGAAAATTTCCAAGTTACTGATTTTATGGAAATGATGTGTTGTATGTATGTTGTGTTTAAATTTCCAAGTAATTGATATCATGGAAATGTTAAATGATTGATGTATGATATGGTTGAGGTTATAAAATGGTAGGTATGATGAAACAATGTATGATTTTGTGATATATTAATCTTCAAGTTATTGTGTAAATGGAAACTAACTAGGTTAGAATGTGAATGTAAAGGGAAAAAAATGGTTAGGGGTAAAAGTGGTCGAGCTAACCTCAAGGGCCCCATGCCCTAGGAGTGTTGCCTACATAGCCCGGTGAAAAGGGACCTCAGGACGATGTAGTTCTCCCATAAGCTAGGGAAGAATATGATGGGGTAGATGAATGGGTCAGTAGGTTTAGGCATGATGGAGTCTAGGTCATTTAGGCATGGTTGAGTGTAGGTTGTTTAGGCATGGTTGAGTTTAGGTTGAATAGGCATGGTTGAAGGAGAAGAAATCCCATAATGTAGGTGTCGAAGGTCTAAAACTCTGTGTAGTAGAATCAATAAGTAAGAAAAGAGATGAATGGTAAAAGAGGTGGAATGCTTGAAGTGGAAAGGACCATAATGAGCATACCGAGGATGGGTTGATGAACTTAAACCCCTAAAGGCAGTGCATGATTGATTGTTCTAAGGGTGAAGGAAGTTACATGATCACAAAATGTCATATTTGTGGCACATCCCTTAAGTAGGTAGAAGAAGAGAAAAAGAAGGAAGGTGAGGTTTAGTAGTTTATTTAGCAAAACCTTGTTGTGAGACAACATGCCCCTTTTGTAAGATACCCAAAAAATAGAATACGGATGAAAAAGTTGTCCTTGTCTTCTTTTTTTTTTTGTAGTTTCTTTTTGCTTTTGTTTTATAGACTGGTCGATGTGGGAAGTCTATGTGGGATGAATAGAATGACTCCTTGAGGTCTTCGTGAAGATGATTGATGCGGGAAGCTTCAGAATATTTTATTTTTATTTTACGAAATAGTCTTCTTTTTAGATAGACTATGTACAATATGGCTAGATTTTTATAGTTGTCCTTCGAGGAAGCAGTCTATTTATAGTAGTGAGATAAAGAGATAGATGTCCTTTTTAGGGAGTCATCTATTTATAAGAAGTTTGACTCAAGGAGTTGAATTTGAAAATCCCATATATTACTTTTGAACTTTTTTTGGTCATGGACAAGACTATAAAGGAGTATAGGCTTCTTTTATGAAGGCAAAACCATAGCATGCAAAGGTTAACTATGCAAGAGTTTTAAGTGATGAATGACCATGGGATTCCATCCTAAAAAGAATGAAAAAGTATCCATGAGAATCATGCCATGAGTAGAGTCATGGTACTCATATTTAAGATAAGACTGAAAGGTGACAGATAATCACATGATTCTTGTTTAGTTTTGGTCCTTAAAAGAGGTAGATGAAAGGAATGGGTACTTAAGGGATGAGTGTGTAATAGAAAAAAGGTGATATAGTACTTGATTCAACAATATAATGGTCAAAGATGCAAGGCATTGAGGGCTTAGGTTTAGGTTTACCTTCGAGGGAAGATAAATGATAAGCACTTGATCCATAGGCATGAGTAATAATATAGGGTCCAAGCCAATTAGGAGCAAACTTGCCCCATTTACTTTTTCTCTGCTTTTGTTACATGTTGATTTTCCTTCAGGATGAGGTCGCGACCTTGAAGGTTTGTTCTTGGACACGTTTATCATATACACGTTTGAAACGTTTTTAGTAGATTTGAAGGTGATCGAGAGCATTTAGACGATGTTCTTCTAATAACTAAAGGTGTGCAAAGCAGTCTTGAAAAAAATCATCATCGTTGAGCATATCTTTAAGTGAGATACGAAGAGGTGGAATTTGGACTTCGAGAGGTAAGAAAACCTATGTACCATAGACCAAATAGAAAGGTGTGGCAGCAGTTGAGGTGTGAATACTAGTGTGATAGGCCCACAAGATGAAAGGAATGTGTGTGTGCAATCCTTACTAGTATCATCAACCAATTTCATAAGAGTTTTGTTTAGGGTTTTGTTAGTTGATTCAACTTGGACATTTATTTGAGGATAATAAGGTGAAGAAATACTGAGTTGAATGTTGAAGGCGTCACAAAGTTTCCGTAGGGTTTTGTTTTTGAATTGTTTTCCATTATCACTGATCAGGTAGTGAGGAACACCAAAGCAACAAATGATGTGATGGTTGATGAAATCACATATTTTCTCGACTTTTGTAGAAATGAGAGGTATGAATTCTACCCATTTAGTGTAATATTCGGTAGCGGTAATAATCCATTGATGACATTGGGAAGAATGAGGGTTAATCTCTCCGAAAAGATCCAAACCCTATTAAGAGAAAGGCCAAAGGTATCGTGTGACCTATAAGGTGTGACTAGGGGTGTGATGAAGATTAGCATGTTGCTAACATTTCACACAACGTTTGACATAGTCACAACAGATCTTGGTTTAGGGTTGGCGGTAATAGCCTTGGATTGTGGGGTGGGGAAGGTTTATCATCCTCAATGAGTTTGACTCATGCCTTCTTAGAAGGTGGTTTGGAAAATATGATACCATTACGGTCTTTATGCTTATAGGTGGTGCAAGGAATGATAATATGGAAACCTTGTTCATAGAAACCAAATCCAAATCCCTTCCAAGCGCAGCGATGGAGGAAGGTGTGGGAGAAGTGGTGGTTGGTGAGAGATTGAAGGTCAAAGGAAAATGGTCGAGTTTGGGAAGGTGGCTCGGGTGAGTAGGTAGAAGCATCAAGTGCCCCATACGTTAAGTTGGTGTGAAGGTGGGGAGGACCGTAGGGGAAAAATTTTCCTACGCGGTGATCATAATGGGGATGTTGGTGAAGGTTACTATACTCTTGAGGAGTAAGGAATGTGTCAATGTTATAAAGGTGGTACTCCCCAGTGAGGCGTTAAAAACACCTTCTAAGGGATCAATAGTTGGTATGTGGGTAGTAGGAATGGATGAATCATTGGATGAGATGGGAAGAAGAAGCATTAGATGTTTGAGAAGTAGATGGGTTGGCTGATGGGTCAGTTGTAGAAGTTGCGGTAGTAGTGGGAATAGAGGAGTTGGTTGTGGAATATGTAGCGACAGAAGTGGTGGATGAGGCAACGGCTGAAGAAGAAGTGATAGTGGTGGTAGATGAGGCATGGGGTGATGAAGAAGTGGTAGTGGTGGTAGATGCCTTAACTAGGATAAGGACATGGTTACATTAGGTTAGTAGAGTATGTTACAGGTTTTAAAAGGTAAAGAATTGGCCGGGATGGTGTAGTTGTGCCCTTCATGTTCAAATTTTAAACAATGGTATAAGGTTGAAGGAACACAACCCATGGTGTGAATCCAAGGTCGGCCAAGAAATAGGTTATCTTGGAATTCCCAATTTAAGACATAGAATAATTCAAGAATAGTACGGGGCCCACGTGGATGTGGAGAATGATAATGCCGAGGGTGGAAGTTATGGCATTGGTAAATGAATGCAACATAACTGAGTTATTGTGCATGTAATTGGAAGGGATGCACATTTGTTGATACATATGGGAGGAAATGATGTTGATACTAGCACCTCTATCGATCATAACACATTGAATGCGTATATTATTAATGTAGACGGAAATGAATAGGGCGGGGTCAAGATCATCCGATTAGAGAGGTACAATCTTTTCGTCAAAGAAGCGGAGAGGCGGCTACTTGATGAGTGGTAGTGGGAGAAAAGTAAGGGGCAAAGTGGTGAGAGCGGACACATGATGAGGATTAAAAATGGTAGTGACAGGTGTAGGTTCATTAGGTAGAACCTCAATAGATTGCAAGACCTCAATGAGGGCCTGACGATGAGACTCAAAGGTTTGGACGAGGTCATACAAAGACATTTTGAGAGGAGACTAGTGAAATTTTTAAGCATTGTATGATGGGAAACCCCATCAGAAATAGGGTATGCGGAGTCCATGAATGGTGATTTTGGGTGCAGTGTACGAGATGAAATTTTAGGTAAAGGAGTAGTAGATGAGCTAGTTGTTTTTTCCTTTCCTTTGTCCTTCTTGGCTCGAGTGGCAATTTGAACCATATTGATTTGCGGTGAAGGAGAAGGTGAGTCATGAAAGGTGTAGCGGCAGGATGAGAAAAAAATATGGGGAGGGAATATAATGGTTTTGTGAAAGCAATGCGGTATATTGACATTTTGATGGATGTTTAGATAGCTCTACGATGCGAGACCATATTTATCTCAAATGTTAAAGGAGGATAAAATGGTTGTGGAGGTGGAGATGGAGGTCATTGAATAGGTATAGGATGAGGTTGTGTGGTGATAGGCAAAGGTGGAATAGGGTCCTCATCTAAAAGATCATCATCATCAAATTTTTCTTTGAGAGGACATATTTGGAGAAGAATAGTCTTAAGAGCCTTATAATTTTCCACATCATGCCCTGGCACATGATGGTAAGCACAAATTTTGGTATCATCAAACCCTTCTTGTTTAGGTTTGATTGGGTCGTAAGGTCTAAGCGGTGGCAATGTGATGACAAAGGTTTCTAAAAGGTTAGCTAATATGTTGGTGTAAGACCCTGCCAATGGATCACAATGTGAAGTAAGTGTGGATCAATTTGGTGGGAGAGGCGTCACTGGAGGTGGAATCAAAGGGAGTAAGTTTGACTACTTGTTTAGTAAATAGTACTGATTTTGGTTTGGGTTACACCTTCTTGTGTAAAGGTGTAGCGGTGAACTAGTTTTGGAGGTGATGTAGGTTTAACTACCTCTTTGGAATGTAGTGGGGTTTTGGTCTTGGGTTGCACCTTTTTGGTTAAAGTTAAAGAAGGAGGGTGTGATGTAGAAGGGAAGGTAGATGGCGGAAGGGGATGGGTTAGCCAAGGTAATAATGGAGGTGCGGTGAAGATGATGGTAAGAGGAAATGTGGAAGGGACTGGTTGAGGAGAAGGGAATGGCATGGGTAATGATGAGGATACAAGAAGTGGTGTAGGTATAAGAGGTAGAAAGGATATAGGTAACGAAGAAGGCATAGGTTGTGTAGGTAATTTAGGTGGAACATAGGATCATGATGAAGAGGTGGGATGTTGTTTTTGGTTTACCTTGGGTAGGAGGTTGCTTGACCAAGGTTGATGGATGTGGACTTATGGTAGATGGAAGTTGTGAAGGTGATGAGAAGGGTAGTGGGCAAAGCCGGTATATGTGCATAAGAGGTTGGGTCTTCCTCTTAGGTGGGGGAATCGTCTTTGTGATGGCTTGCGAGGATGTGGCTAAATCCAGTTTGATATGAGGATGGACTAGGTTTGATGTCGGCATGACTCCAAATATGGTAATGGGACTAGATGCAAAGGAAGATATGGGTGTAGGTGGGGTTTTAGGCATAAGAATTTTTTTTTTATGGTAATGGTTTAGGTGTGGGTGAGGGTGATGAAGAAGGGGTGGCTCAATTTGGCATGGGCATGGTAGGTTTCGTTTTTGAAACACCTTTGGATAGATCATGGAAGTGTCAGCTTTGGATAACATTTGTATTTACATTGAGATAGGAAGTCGAAGGCATCCCCAAAGCATGGAATTGTCAACATAATCCAAGTGGTCAGCCAAACATGAGAGTGACACCGATGTAGAGGAGGGTGATGTTGATTTGGTATAATTTTTGTAAGACACGGAAATGGTTGGCTTCCGACTCTGTGGGTAGAAGAGAACAAGAGCATATCAACAGGATCCTTGAAAGCCAGTGGAGAATTGTCACCAATAGGAAGGGACGATACTAATGGATCCTTTGTGGGTAGGGGAGAAGGCAAGGTGGATGAGGTGGGTTCTTCTTTTGGTGAAGAAGAAGGTAAGCATGAATCTCATGTGGGTAGAAGAGTAAGTACTATGGGTTGTTTGTTAGGTTGAGAGGTGAGTGGGGAAAATGCATTGGTAAATATGGTGGACTCCTTCGTGGGTGGAAGAGAAGATAAGGGGGAATCCTCTGTGGGTAGAGGAACAAATGAAACAGGTCCCTCCGTGGATGAAGGAGCTCATGTAAGAATTTCCTCGATGGAATGGGAGAAAATTGAGTAGAAGGAGCTGGTATGATGTCAAAAATGACATGAACCTCATGAACATTATTGTTATTGGTCAGGGTTTCACTGGTTTGTTTAGATGATAGGGTGTGATTTGGGAATGGCTTCTTAAATATGTGAAGGTTTTGATTAGTTGGTGCATTAGAGTTATCAAGGCGAGATCTCCATTATCTAATATTTCTTGGACGATGTTTTTGAAATTTATACAATTACCATTGTTATGACCTCTAACGTGATGATAGTTGGAGTAATCATTTTCTTTGTACCATGCAGGCATACGATGAGAAGGTTCAAAACCAATATTTGGTTTGATGGGTGGAAGAGTGATTGCTCTAAATTTTATAAGTTTTTCTAAAACTAAATAATATGGGTTCTCTATGGGAGTATATTTTCGTTATTCCCTCTTAACTAAAAATCTTGAATAGGAAAAAGGTTGGAATAAGGTTTTGATTGGTTGGATGGATGAGATGAGTTGGATTTCAAAACCACTACATTGGCAAATCCTTTTACTTTAGAATAATTATTTTGTGTTTTGGAAGAAGAAGAGGTATCATTTAATTTAAACACAGCATTCTTGTTACACAATTATATCTTCTTCTCTTTAATGACATGGATTTCAAGTTTCGGGCCATGGTGAATGCCTTGTCAAATGTTTGGAAGGTTTAGAATTAGAGAGTTGGTGAGATGTGTCTAGCACAAGCTCTAGTGAACAAATCTATCAACTCTATTTGAGGTAATGGAATGTGAGTTAGTTGATCAAGCTCTACCAACGAGTGACAAAATCTGCGATAGATTCGTCTTCATATTGGTGTGTCATGTACAAGTTGGTCATGGTGACCTTCTTGACAATTTTGATAGAAAAGTGGTCTAGAAAACCCTGAGCTACTTGATTAAATGAAAAGATGGATTGCCTGGGTAGAGCACTATACCAATATAAAGTCGGTCCCATCAAGGACATTGGGAATGTTTGCAAGATCAAAGTGTCATCGTGAGCGATGAGATAACACACATGTTTAAAAGACCATAAATGTTGTTGTGGGTCTTCTTTGCTATTGAATCGGTTGAATTTAGGCACTTCCCAATACACATGGTATGGATGAATCAGAATGGATGGTGAATGGGATCATTGCAAATATCATCGTATGTCAGAGAGTTACATGAGCCAGAGACAGATGCTTCTAATGTCTACATCTTTTCCATCATCATTTTGATAAGATCATTTATAGGTTGTGATGATGAGCACCCCCTACAGTATAAGGGGGTAGATAAGGTGGGTATGATGTGGATGGCATTCTAGTATGTGGTGGTGCCAAGTATGAAAATTATGATGAAGGGCATATAATGGAATAGATGTGGAGGGAAAGTACCCTGGATAAGTGGTAGATGAAATAAGGGGTTGTTGGTGATAGGTGTAGGTAGGTGGGGTAGACGTAAAAACTCTGTAGCAATCAGAGGAAGAGACTGTGGGATGGAGAGGACAAGGTTTTGGAAGGGAGTATTGGTTTCCGACACCAGTGGTGGTTAAGATGTAATAGATATATGAGAAGTGGAGGACACATATAGACCTATACTAAGGGTGGTTGATGAAGGCATGGTGGATGTCATAGGGGTGACAGACGTCGAAAACATGATAGATGTTATAGGTGCAGCAAATATTGATGATGTAGGGTCAAGTGGAAACCACGGGTGGTAAGGTGGAAGAGGCTAAGGCTACACTAGTAGTAGCTGATGCAAAAGTGGGTGCAAGAGTAGGAGGAATGGACATAGGCATGTCATATACAAGTTGCCCTGATGAATCACGAGTAGATGAATGAGAAAGTTAATATTGCGAGTGGCGGGGTTTTGATCAAGGAGTCTCGCAAACTCCTCATCACTAGTGGGTATGGTAAGAGACTAATTGGGGTCCATAGGTGATAAGATGGAAGGGGCGATGGGCTAGGTGGGAGTGGCTGGCGGCTAGCATGAAACACGAGAGTGTTGGATTGTCTACAAGTCAAAACTAGGTGAGTGACAATAGAATTCATGATCTGAGATTTGTTGATGATGTAGAAACACATAAAAGTGGAAAAAATGGATCTAGAAGGTGGGATTTGATCGTTATTTTGATTGAAAAATCAGAACACAGAGACCAATGTTGATTGGGTAGCGATGTTGGTATGAAAGGGTAACTTTTGCCACTCGCTAGGCGATGTCAATTACGAGGAGAAATGAAAGGTTTGTAAATATGGTAATAAATGATGAAAATGAAGTGAAAACTGGTTCTAAAGGTGATATCAAAGACTCGGAATTATATTGAAGTGACAGAGGAAGTCATGGAAGGTGATAGATGTGAATGAAACATTGTTTGGGAAAATGACCAAAACAACTATGAACCAATAGCGGTCAGTAAACTGAGGGCGATATGATGGTATAACCGATGGCAGTCGTTGGACCAATACTGGTTATTGTGAAATATGTGAAAAGATGGAAAAAGTTAATTTTAGTGATTTAGATCAAATAAAAGGACCAAATTAGAAGTTGAGTATGGAAATGATTAATCCCTAACACACTCAAAAAATAGTCGAATACACCAACTATGATTGTGGAGTATGTAGGGAGAGAAAAATGGAGAAAATGAACTCACACCTCAAAACACAAATCAAAGAAAAGCTAGCAAACACAAAATCATATGTTGTAGATTTTATGTTGTGGCTTATGCCATTTAGGACTGACTTATGAATAGAATAGAGTTTTGGTTACCAAAGGTTCCCTACGGAAACTAACAACTATGGTTAGTTTTAGGTAAATTTTGGTGTGGTGTCCCCAATATATACTTTGTAGTACACAAGGCCCTACTCTGATATGATGACTGGCCAAAAAACTAGCTAGAGCCCATTGTCAATCCTCTGATCATGTGATTGTTGACAACTTCTTCCTGGGAAAGATGTTGTTTAAGAAATGTGTAGTTTTTTTTCAGTGGTTTGGTATAGAGAGAGAGTGTGTGCAAAATGTGAGCTACGGTTCAATTTGTCAACCATCAGCTAGTCATGAATTCCAACATATAGGTTTCCCACAATTTAAATGAGCTACAATGTAGCATACAGAAATGAGATGCAAAGATTTTAAACCCAAATCCACAATGAAATTCGATGAGAGCAATAATGAATAGGCAAGAGTATGTCTTTCACTAATGCAATATAGAATAAAAAGAAGTGTTCTTTTTAATCCAAACTACAAGTTTCACTGAGACAAGTAGGAGAAGAAGAATGTTTCCAAGGGAGAATATTTAATGTGAACTCTCTTTAAAAACACACACAATGATTCCCTAAGAATGAACAATGCAAAGAACCCAAATGGGTCCCACCAGGTGTGCCAAAATGTTTCACCAATAAGTTGAGTAAAATAGATAAGGTAAGAGGTTAGGAGGAATACCTATAAAATCAAAGGTGGAAGGTAGAATGCACACATTGTTGACGTTATCCAAGTTGATCGTAGAGAAATCCTTTTTGTCTAGGAAGGACTACCTGTAAATGCAAAGCAAGACCACAAGAAGAGTATTAAATAGCATATGAACAGGTGGGACTGCCTAGCGTATGCTAGATCCAGGAAGTGTGGTGCTTCCTAGAGAGGTTGTCAATCCATTGTTTAATAACAATTTAATGTGAATAAACTGAAATAAATAGGTCATATTATTGTAATGTAATGATTTAGGTTTCTCATACACACAATATACTAGATTTAATGTTAAATATAAAATGTATCACTAAATCTAATGAAACCAAAGGTTTTTTCAAAGGCGAAGGTTTGTTAGAGGTCTGGTAAAGGTTTGGGACTGATTAGGTGAGGTCTAGGTTGGTTTTGGTTGAATAGAAGGCTTGTTGGTATCAAAATATAAAATAGCACACAAAGACCGGTATTGTTCGGGTGACTCGATGTCGGTATAGGGATGAAACCGATGGCGGTAAGGTAAACCGACGTCGGTAGGGAAATGGGTGATAAATTAATAAAAATGGCTTTTTAGCCTCTCGTGATTACACATAAAAGTGAAGAAGGTTTGGTTAGCTCGTAATATGGCTAAGAAGACTCAGGAATGTAGAGAAAGAGGTTAAGAAAGGTGGAAAGGCTTGAAATGGTTGGGTAGGTGGATTGGTGGGAAGATGGAGATATCTGGGTAATAACATAAATGGAAATACTGAAAGAAGTAAAATATCTACAGTAAAGTAAGAAAAGATGATGAAAACCATGTTACTTACTTGTTTCATGAATATCTCATGAATGAAGGTGGCTAGTGGTTGATTGGTGAGGTGATGGCTGGTTCAGTGTCGTGGTAATGCAACATGTGTGTTCCTATGGATACTCCAACACTCTGGAAGAGAACCTGTTGATTTTGCTACATTATAGTGGTGTGTTGTTATAATTTGGATGTAGGAATGGCTTTGAGACTCACACTTGATTGCAATAGAATTCCCAAAATTGAATGACCAACCTATGTAAAGAGTTGTAAAATTGTATATAAAGGAACCGATGGCGTTTAGGTGACCAACATCATCGAGGATAAACCGCATCGGTTAGGGTGAATTAGTCCAAGTTACCAAAAATAACCTGATCTTTACTATGTTTAGCATGATCTTGATTGCTAATCCGGGTCTCAAGTGAGGGTTGGTGCTTAGATAAGTGGGAGTGTTGTTAGAGAAGGAATAGGACTTTAATTTTAGGGTTTGAAAGAGTCCCAATTGGTGAAGATAAGTAGAGACTCAAACTTTTTTAATTAAGAGGCTAACAATAAGTCCATGGTGAGGTGTAAATTAACTTACTTAAAGTAATTAAATTAATTAATAATGTGAGGATGAACATTAATTAATTGTAAGTAATTAAATTAATATAAATTTGGGGTAAGGGTAATTGAATATGTTACGTTAATTAATTAAAGGGGAATAAGGGGAGTGTGACCCAAATTTGGTGTCTACAAACAAAACTAAACAAGTAAACAACCAGATGTGGCTATTTCCCTGTGCAGAGTGGATCTAATATATTCTAATAAAACAAAAAAATTTCAATTTGTACTTGTAGATATACAACTTCTTCTATTCTTACCTCAGAGTCACGAGAAGAAGAAAAAAGCTTCTCAGAAGTAATTCTTCCCTTGAAACTTCCCTGGTAGAAATAATAGGATCTATGGAAGCTTACAAAAATGAAGGGAAATTACAACTAACACTAAACAAATGTAGAAGCCTCTACCAGAAAAACGTCTGTGTATATCTACATGGATAGGCAAGGAAGTAACTTTCAATAGAAGTTTTTTCCGTGTGATTAACAAGACTAGATTATGAATGCAATGAACCTAGTAAAAAAACTAATTGTAAAAATTCTAATAAACTTATGCATAATAGCTACCTCTAAATACTTCCCAAATAGATCCACAAGGATAAGATGAGAATCCATATGCTCTAATAAATAACATGAGAATAAATAAAGAAAAACTACAAGTAATTGTACTTCTTTGAATTAATATACTCTAACAGATTATGGAATAAGATCTACTCAAACAAAGAAAACTTTAAGAATCCAAATGCATCCCCAACCTGGAAGTGTAGAACTGTGACAGTTCCAGTGTTGGTTTTGCTTTTGTTGTCCCCTCATCTTCTTTTCCAATTTGGTGTTCAAACAAGTCCAGGAACTATGTTTGCTTACAAGCAATCTGGTAGCAGCATGCAAAAAGAAAACCAAGCTTTCTTGTGTATTTCTTGGAAGGATTATGGGTAGCATAACAATGCAATTCAAAACAATAATCTCCAACCAATTCTCTGGGTAGAAGCTTGGATATTATAGGGAAAAGGCAGGGAAATGGTCTAAGTGATTTAATGCCAATAAATGCCACCTCTCTCATGGGAGTGGAAATTCACTAATAATAGTAAGTTATGAGGGAGAGGATTACACACATCTAACAAGCTCAATAAAAACAAATTTAGACAAGAAACATGCAAGAAATATAAAATTTAAGATCGTAACACGATCTCAAAATCACGATGGAAATTCTTGGTCAAATGCGCATGAAAGTCGATCTACACAAAGCGCGGTTGTGTAACCTCCGCTATAGGGCGGATGGTAATTCATGCAACCACTCGGGAGGTTGTAGAACCACCGACGCGGTTCCGTGACTTAAATCCATAAAGCTAAGGAAAATATTACAATATGATAAATGAAAGATGGAAAAGCATGGAAATGGATAAGAGAAGCATTCTAGGCTACAAATATATACTGCAAATGAGAAATTGGACTCAAACACCATTGGAAATATATTTACTCATCATTGGGGATTTTGAACCATTTCGATAATGTAACACATGTAAAATTGGGTGTGTACATATTGCCCCCTTGGAGAAGTGTTTTAGCCATGAAGAGATGTAAACCGTAGAATCCGAGTATGGCATTCCTAAATGGGAAAGTTAGAAATTATACCTGACATGCCCGTGTGTTGAAATCACACCAACCCAAACTTCCCACCACTGCAAGAAGTAAACAAGAATCAAGTGCAGATATAATGTAGAATTGACAAAACACGCTAAATTAAAATGATGAGAGGACTTACAGTATTTACGGGGACAAAATTATATCTTCTCCAAAGACTCTCGCCCTACGAAACACACACACTTGAAATAGAGTTAAAACATGTTATATATAACCAAAATTACTATTTCTAGAAATCATTTTCACTCACCCACTTAGATATTTTTGAGCTTTGGATCACTTATGATGGTTTCGCACACAAATATAGTCAAATCAAAGAGCACTCAAATGTGATAGCAGCCAAACTAGTAGGAGGAGCAGCAAAGTGCGAGAATAGGTGAGTAATTTACATTTGTTTATTTTAACCTTAAAATATGAAAAATGTGAAAAACATAGCCTAGGGGGAGATTTTTAGTGATTTTAGAGTTAAAATGTTCATTAGGGGTGCCACATGGGATGTAACTTTTGTTTTTCTAAAAAAAGTGTTTTTTTAAAGTTTTAGGGGCCTATGGTACGACCCACTGTCGATGGATGCAACAGTCACGGCAATTGCGCAACCGCCCCTCTATGCAAAGGGTGGTTTAGCAACAACCATGTCAGTTGTGTAACCATCAAAAGGCTTAGGACAAAGGTAGAATTACCACTACGGTTACGTAACCGCTACTCGCACGAGAGGCGGTTGTGCAACTACTCTCTACATAGGGGTGGTTGCATAATTGCCGAGGCAAAATTCAAAATCAGCCAAGTATGAAGTTTTTTTGTTTTTGAATGGTTTAATGATGTTTTTGATGATCTCATTATGCATAAAAAGGTTCTAACTTGCTCTTTTCTTAGTGTTTGTGAATGCAGGGTCGGTATGTTAGGTGGAGCAGGGCTATTTAGAGAGTGTGATTCACTTCCTCCCATCTTGGATTACTATCTCGGGAGGGGAGATATTTTGTTATAGATAGGGAGGATATGGAGAATATCCCGGACTCGGTTATTAGCTCCAATGAGTCACTTGTTATGCAACTTATTGAGTTTTGGGATGCAAACGAACACTTCACGGTTTGTCTGCGATTCCGAGGAGAATGGAATATTACTACGGAGGATGTATATAGGATTATGGATGTTCTTGTCATAGGCAGGAAGTTGACTATCTCCACTTGCTACATCGGTAGTGCTTTCTCACGATTGGGATTCATATACGGGAGATGCATTGGCACCGATATTAGTGCCAAGCATTACATGAGGTTACTTATCAATTACCTCCACCCCTATTTGTGCATTACACAAGGCCATCATTGGCATTTTGGCTTCGTGTTTGGTTGGGGACAACGGCGGGACAAGCCACTCTATTATTCGAGTATAGAGTAGTAAGCGGTAATACATATGCATGTGGTGTTGATATCTTGGGGGCCATATATCATGATCTTTACAGGGTTGTTTGACTAAAGGGCAAGGCCCTTAGTCATCCTACATTAGTGATGTGTTGGGTCTACGAGTACATGGTCCCCTATCAAAGGGGTGTTGGGATAGCCAATCCTAGGGCTATTAGAGAAGCTAGATGGACAATTATGGCCCTACTCGGAGGGTGGCATTAGCAGATGTCCACCCTTACTACGAGATGACATGATTACACAACCGTACTCAGGATATGGCTAGATTATGGGGTGATGAGAGGGTTATTATGGTTACATGCAGTACCACTCTTGATTAGTAGAATCAACAGCGAGGTTAAGACTCACCATGTTGACAGAGTGCCGCAAAAGTTTGGGTTGCCTTATGTTGATGCCATCCCGGTGGTCAGGACTATTTACTATGGGATTTGAGAGGCTAGAGGTAGCCCTAAGGGAAAGCTTGGGTGGACTTTCGTTTAGCTTGGGGTCCTAATTGGTACATCTTTGCATGTTGCCCCATATCTAGTTAGATCTGGGGAAATCCTTGATTGAGACCACTCTTGCACATAGGGGAGGAGGAGGAGGCCCAAGTAGAGATAGAGACCAAGGAGGAGGAATAAGAGGGGGTGAGGAGGACAATGATACAAAGTGGAGAGCCACTAGGGAGGCTTCCACAGTAGTCGGGGTGATGTTGAGGCCGAGACTAAGACCTTACATTCGGAGGATCCTCTTCCATGCGAGGGAGGAGGAGATGAGGATTTAGTCTTTAGACGATGGGTGGCCACGAGAGGAGGTCGGGGAGAGGAGGTAAAAGTAGAGGAGGTACCGTAGTAGCTCCACCACCACCACCAACACCTATAAATCCAACACGGAAGCCAAGAGATATGAGTAAGTAAAACACTCTTCTCTCAAATTTAATCTTTCAACTAGACTTGTTATTGAATTATGCACTATTTTTTTCAAATATTTTCTAACTCGTCATTGTTTTCATTTGTATTTTGGAGTCACTTGATGGTTGGCGAGATCTTATTCGTAAGATCTTGGTCGACACCCTTTGTGCTCCCTATGGGGAAGACACCAACACAATTTCTTACCGACTTGGGGCAGCCGGTGATGGCTAGCCACCACACAAATGTTCTCACACCCGCATGGCACGTTCTGAGGCCACGACCCAAATGTGGACCGCGCTTGCATCATACAACCTAGTTGAGAGGAGGCACATAGCAAGGCCATTCCCGCAACGAGGCCATGAATACTAGAAGGTCACCTACCCCATCTCGAGTCATGGTCATTCACATCGATACATGGAGGCTCCCACTCATGACATGGAAGTCGTAACATGAGCCCATATCTTACACCCTCTGTTTCATCTTTTTCTTAGATTATTTCTTTGAAGTGTTGGCCAAGCAGATAGGGTAACGAGTGTAGGAGGAATACTGTTCAAATGTCATTGATGGGTTGTTGCATGCGTATGACTTCCGAATCCACTGCCTGATCATGAGAGCTTCCTTTTGGCTAGGAGGAAATACCAGTAATGAAAACAAGACCACCAAAAGGGATTAAACAATATGGGCAATGAAGCGCTAGCGTATGCTAGATCCGGGAAGTGTGATACTTCCTAGATGGTTTTCGATCCACTATTTTAAACAATTTAATGTTGTAAACAAAGTAAATCCTATTGTTATTTTAAAATAATTTAGGTATCTCACTTAAAAACGTAATAAGAAATAGATTTAATCTAATAGGCTAAGCTAGAATATAATCCAAAGGTCAAAGGATTGGTGCTCGGGTATCTATAGGTTTGATAAAGGTCTCGGGTAGATCACAGGTGAATGAGGGTGAGATAAAATTGGGTGGGTAGGTTTCATTCGGGGTTGTGTGGGAAAACACAGAGACCGGCATTGGTTAGGGGTGACCGATGGTGGTTAGGTATAACCGGTGCGATTCTTATGAGATCTGGAAATATCACAGAACAAGCTAGGGTCTCCTTTGTGATTCGTTGTCGCCAAATCACTGCACCCCGAATGGCCAAGATGTGAATAGGACGTTCGGTGCGATTGGGACACATGGGATCACCTCTCAAGCTGTGGGACTTGGGCTCGAGGTGAACCTCCGGAGAAGGCCGGCTTCCTCTTCCTAAATTAAGTGTTGTACTACTCCTAGTGTAACAAAAATGATTATCTAGTCCTAGGCTAACATTTTCATGGGGTTTAGGGAAAGAGATTTACAGAAATGAAACTACACTAGGGATGGTGATGCACCGAATAAAGGGTGTCTTGATTTAGGAAGGGTTAATTTGAAGAGGGTGTGTGCACCACAGTCAACTTCACCTACCGCAACTTAGAGAGGGTACATGATACCACAGGACTAAGAGACACGCGTTCCCTTGGTTAAACTGTATCAGACTGAGAAATATACCAGTTTCTCCAGTGAAGAAGGATGAACTCAAGAAGGTGAATAGACACCACAACTCAACCGCATGCAATACTCCACCACTCGATAAGCAGAACTCCAAGAACCTGCAATAGAACTTAAACTTGCACAGTGTACCTACAAGTATGAGAAAGGCACAAAGAAGCATGAAGGATGAAAGGACCGAGATTAGTCACAAAACACACACTTTTATTGCTTCAATAACATGCACAATGCATCATACATTCAGAAGAGGCAATAGTTGCCATTATAGTCTTGAAGAGGAGGCTTGAAAGTTCTCTCAACACACAAGAACAACTTAAGAGAGAGGATTCTTGAAAAGTATACACTCGCCTGAGATATCTAATCTGTCTAACTTATGCGAACTGTTGGAACCCTTTGAAATGAGCTTCCAACTTACATTTATAGAAGAATATGTGAGAAAGAAGAGGAAAGGTCATAATTACATTCCTAAATGAAGGCCCATGATGTATTTATTACAGTTAGTTGAACTACCTGAGAAGGTTCCATCATGGGTCATTAATTGCCTGATGACCAAGTCTTCTCAATTAATTAAAAGAATATTTAAATAAAATATTTAAATAATAATAATAAATATTATTATTAAAATATTTAAATAAAAATATTAATTTAATTAACATAATGTCGGGACCCCCCCGTTGACCCGTTTGACTTGAAGAGGAGGGGGGTCCATGTGGATGGAGTCTGCACAAAGCCAAATTCGATGAGCTTCGAATCCTCTAACTCGGTGTTGCAATTGATTTTGAACCCCACACCAACTCTTTCCTTGTCTTGGCAATCGGGCTCTTTTGCATTGAGTCCTTCGAATGGTGAGCTATCAAACTCGATTCTTATCATTTTCCTTTGTTAACTCGAGGCCATTTACGTATTCCTCGTTCAAACTTCATGAAACATCACCACGAGCTCCCTGCGAAGTCACCGAGCTCTTCATCCAGCAAACGATCTTACCTTTCCTGGGCTCAAACTCACTTGAATACCGAGCTTAACCCAACATTTCTGAAAAGAATGGTTTTACCACAATGCTCACGGTTCTTCCTTATCATATAACACTTGTAGTAAGAATGTTTAGCTTTGCCATAATAAGCGCAATTGTACCCTCCAAACAATGAGAAAATGCCATTACCAATAAAGACCTAATGCTGCCATGATGATGACACAGGCTCATGCCCATAACATGTCGATAGACATCCTTGAGACTGAATTTTGGCCAAAGAGCCCTTCGGTATTTTGGCAGTGCATTCTGCAATCTCGGCTCCAATCAATAATTATGCCACTATTGGGATTATGGCATAGGTAGCCGTGAGCTACACAATATACTCATTTTTCCAGAAACTAAAAAGATCCTTCATGTTACAATTTGCAACACATAACAGAAGCCCTTCAAAAAAATACATTGAACAATGGGCAGCCAAGAGGACCTTGGAAAATGTACAGTAACAACCATATGAATTCTCCCTTAGTCGTGGATCAAAGTCGATAGAAATGAGCTAGATAAAAATAGCTTGAAACTACAAGTATAATCGTCCATCAAAACGAGCTTCTCGAACTGGTAAAAGAATATTGTTATTATCCGATTGGACGTACATAATGGAAGGGTATAAATATTGCCTCTCTGCTCTCGGATTTTTCTTGAAGAGACCATTTACGAGTAACAAGGATATAGCATGCAAAACAGCCGACCGGGTATTTTCAGAGTTGACCTTCACATTCAATTCGTTTCTAGGAGAAAACAATGCTGAGCAATATGAATCGTTTCACTCCGCACGCTTTATTTTTCGATTGGCTCTGCAATGATTCTTCTTGATTCGGACTTGGCATTTAATCTGCGAATACTTCACCACAAGATTGGTTTTATTGTCAATTCCTGAATGAGGTCTTCATTCAGTGTGGCTTGGTCACGATTCTTCTTGATTCAGACTAGGCTATCTGCCTACTAAAATCTTAAAGAAATCTAAGCCTACCTCCATTCGACTTGCTTTATGACCGCCAACTTCTCCTAATCCTCATCATTTCTCAAAAACAGACCATTTACAAGTGACAAGGATGTGAGTCGTGACATACAAAATGGCCGACAGGTATTTCGAGTTGACCTTCGCATTCGTTTCGCTTTTAGGAGAAGGAATGCTTTGAGCAATATGAATTGTTTCATTCGCACGTAATAAACCTTCATCTCTCCGACTCGGGCAAATGTTATGAAGCTTTGAATGGCGTGACTCAATCTATCATACACGGCGGTGAATGTTTGTTTCTCTGGCTTGCCTCGCTCATTTGGAAGCGCAAAACGGCTTCATCAGATTGCACATGCTCGCGCTGGTTGATGATTTTTCTCGCGCCACCGAACCGGGACGAGTTTTGAGCACGCTTTCTGTTACTCGATATCATTTGACAAATATCTGCATAATGAGACGATCGGCCTGTAGCCTCCGCAGAAATTGATATCACGTCGCGTTTTTTCCATGACCCGCTCTAATTCACAACTGTCCTATTAATCCTCCCGGTGACTCGCACAAAGACTCGGACCACTCCAACTGCGCGGGGTTTTCATGACGGATTGCCATCTTAATTTTTCCCATTTGGCAGTGTTTGCCTGAATCTCCCCTTCGCGGAAGTTTAGTCATGGTTTGCCAAACCAATATTTCCACGGTTGGCAGTTTGACCCGATTTCTCCAACGCGAAGTGAACAGCCTCGGCGCGGGATTTAACAGCTTGGCCCGCCATCATCAAATTTCCGCTTGGCATTGCTTGCCGGAATCTCCCCTACGCGGAGTGAACAACATGGTTTGCCATCTTAATTTTCCCATTGGCACTGGTCGCCTTATTTCCCACGTAACGGCCCCTCGCATGAAGCTTGCGACTCGTCTCTACGAGCCCCGAGTGTTTTCATTGCTGAATAACTCCCACCGAGCCTTGTTTATCCTTACCGGGCTCCATTTCCTCTGAATCAGCGAGCTTCTCATGAGTTTCACCAAGCTCTACGCATCGAGCAGATCTGCCTTCGACTGAACTCAGTCACTAGATTGCTTCAATGCAGCTGTGTTGCCCATAACCCAAAGCGCTCTGCGAGCTCGTGTCAATGTCACATTCATGTGGCGAACATCAGCTATAAAACCAACCCCATGATTTGCAGCTCGGACACAAGACATAATGATTATATCACGCTCCTGGCCTTGAAAGGCATCTACCGTATTGATATATAAACCTTTTCCTTCATCAAATTTGAGGACAACATCAAACTCTCGGTGTAAACATTTCAGCTGTAGCTTGTAAGGTGTGATCATTTCAACAGAAACCTTTATGCTTGCCAACCTAGTGACTCGTTGAAGATGCTCGTATAATTGCAAAGCAAATTATGCTCCATGAATATTCTGATATGAAACAGTTACACCTCTATGAGATCCGTTTCCATGAGTTGCATTGTAAAATAAATTTAATCAAGTCTCCCGGTAACATTCTTACTGTCACTTAATTGATTTTCATAAAAATATCTTGAAGGAAAATCCTGAATTTGAGGATGCATACGATGCTGATCAGATAACAACATTGGACAACTTACTTGCTCAAACGGGCTTCTACTATACTGCAACATCCCTGTGCACCGAATACTCGACCGAGGAAGGTCTGAACACCATTACAATTCACAGTTCTTTGTAAGATGTCGGTTTGACTCAATTTCACATTGGTATTCGATAGTGCTTATACTATCTTCCTGGGTCGATAGAAGTCCTTCCATTATGTAATTACAAACCCGAGATTCAATGATGTTGAACCTCCCATATCTGCATATTTTCATAACATCTCGGTCAAACAAGATAATTCTCCCAAGTGGTTGGTCGAGCGTTGTCTTAGTGGATTAAACTCGGCATCATGTTGACTTTGACTCTCCCCGACTTGGCCTTCGAGATCTTTTTTGCATCGATCTCCACCAGGATCCTTATGACAGTTCCTTTCATTCGTCAATCTTCAACGAGCTATATTTTGCATTAACAAGACCATCGTCGAGCTCTTACAACTGAGAGTCTCCACTGAGATGATTTCTGAGATGATTATCAATTTGACACCGGGTTCTTTATCAACTCGACCCTGAACTCTCCACCGAGTTGAGATCAACCGGGTGCCTTTCGATGCTAGGTGATCTCATATGCAATTTAGGAATTATTTTTAATTATTGCATGTCGATAATAACCGAAGGTGGGTTCACGGGACTATTATTTTATTTTGAACGTGATAGGACTTCGTTGTCCAATCTTGCAGTGTGTGCAAAATTGGATAACAATTACATAAATGACTTTGGTTGGTTGAGACGAGGTATTGGGTGACCTGGAGTAGGATTTTGTGAGGTTTTAATGGGTATACGGAGGTGAAAATGTGGAGAAGGTCAATAGGGAGCAAGATAAACAATGGATGATAAAATGATGATGAAATGAAATAACTAGGAAAGTATGATGTTGTACTTACTTGGATTTTGTTCCTGAATGTCTGTGTGTGAAGGATGGAGGTGTTGATGATGGGTTTGAAGGTTACAAGTGATCACCAATTGAAGAAAAGCTTCTGCATGGGCTGCATGTACACTCCTCTTTGCTTGGATAGATCAGATCATGGTTGGGATGGCTGTGTAGGAGAAGATGCTCAATCTCCTTCCTTGGATGTGATTTTTCACTGGAATTGGCTCTTTGAAGATGCATTATCTCTCTGAGATGTGTTCTTTCTCATCAACTTTCTCCCAATGTTTGCCAACCTTGAGAATAAGGTAGTTTATGGGTTAAAAGGGGTAACCGACAATGGTCCAGCTTAACCGGCGACGGTTAGGGGTAACCGACATCATCAAGGTGGGATTTCCTAGGTTTACTAAACTAGGGAGATCCTCCTAATTTCCTTGGATCTCATGTCGTTATCCCATGGATTAGATTGGGAGCTTCTTGTGAGCATGTGGGAATGTGGTTAGAGGGAATGTAGGCATTGATTTTTAGGGTTTGGGTAAGTCTTAGTTAGTTATGGGAACTTGCTAAGAATAGGTCTTAGGTTGAGTTGGCTTGGTGAGGTGTCTAAGTGAATTGTATGTGGGGATATTATTTAAATAAGATATTTAAATAATAAATATAGTGAGGGTAATGCATTAATTTAATTAAATTAATTAAATTAATATTAGTGGGGTGAAGGGGGTCATGGCTAGGTAAATGTAATAAAGGGTGCTTATATGTCGAGGGACAAAAGGGGAGTGTGACCTAATTTTAGTGTCTACACCCTCATCTAGATCTTGTAGGAGGGATATGACATATACCTTTATTACTTTGGGACATTTTTTAGACAAATATATCAATTTTTTTGGATTATTTGCTCATTACGAGCATTTTTACAACACTTGTTAATGTGATGATATCATTGTATACAAACTTTATTATTACATATATATATATACATATATGCTTCTTTTTTCACAAATATTGTTGATCGAAGAATACTTGTCAAAGATCACACAAGGAGTCTCAAGCGGATAGAAGGCCTAGAACTAAGGGTGCGGAAGGACAAGGAGGACGCGCGCGTGGGAGGCAAGTTCAACTTTCAGGACTTAGCCGATTTTGAGCATGAAGACCTATTTTTAGAAGATGGCGTGTGGAACACACCAACAATGCAGAGACGTGCGTGCCATACATTTTCTATCTTTGGAGGATCAGATTGAAGTGTTTTTCATGGAGATGAGCTAAGAATATAGTTGACACTTGATTAATCTGCAAGAGGACTATAGATAGCACACTTGCATGTGTGGCTATGCTTATAAACGGCATGTGGCTATCAATAACATGCAGCCTATTTCTAGAATAGATGATCGGTGAAGGGAAAGTCCCCACCCTATATATATTGTATTAGGTACATAGCAAAGAGAAGGAAAGGTGCAATGTGTGTGTAACAGAGAATATACGCATATGTCTGAATTACTATATCAGATCCATACGCACGTTGATATAGATTGACATTACTGTAAGGAGCTTCTGTATTTAATAAATATGGAAGATATTGGTGAATCTAAGTGTCATTCTATGTGTAATTGAGTAGTGCATATTATTAAGTCAATCATGATTATTGTTTAAGTTTGTTCTTTCATAGATCTAAATGTAGCATGCATTGTAGAATGATGGATTAGTTATGAATCTATATGTTTCTTCCTTCATTTGCTAGCATCCTGCTCACAAAGAACCCTAAAGAGGACACGGTACCTTTATGTGCTTTGGGTGAGTGCTCGGTCAAGGCCGAATGATGTGCTAGTGTGTTATCCGGTAAATTCTAGGCTACATCATTGGTTCCATTCCGAGACCTCTTTTTGATTGTTTTAGGATGGTTCGCGATGAAGACATACCGATTAACTCTAGAAAGTATTAAGGAATGGATACATGATCTAAAGGAAGAATATGCATGGCGATTCAAAGTGGATCCGAGTTTAACGCACGCACTTGGGTAGAACATAATTTTTATGACATCTTATATGAGAACTTTTTCGCTATCTTTCCAGTAGAACTATATGAGTGGCTTACTGCTTATGCATCTCAGTGGAATTGGAGGTATCACGCACTTTTCTAGACATAGGAACAATTTCAGACCCTTTATGATGTTGATCTAGTCTACACTCATGTTGTGGATACGTGGTTCCGTGGTGTTCTAAATAGTTATATTTCGGAATATTCAATTTCGATGTACTCTTGCCTCCTGAGGTAGCTGAATTCTAGTTTTTACGGTATTCAAGAGGAACATATTTGCAAGGTATTGTTAATGCAAAATCACAGCACCCCCAAATGAGTTCTAAAAATCTACTTTTCTAAGGCAGACTCATTTGGTGTGATTGCATAACATTGAACTTCCCCAAGGTGTGGGACCTTGTGAATGGGAAAGCTCTCCAGAGAAGGTTGGTTCCTCTTCCTAATCTACCTACCACAAGCTATTCCAGTGTAGGAAAGCTAATCTAATCCTAATTTAACTTCCAAGGAGACAAGGAGAGAAAGAAAGTGAGGAAAAACAGAGCCTACACTAAAACGGTGATACACCAGAGAAGGGAGTGAGATATTTTGTTGAGGGAGAAAGAAACAGAGAAAATGGAGATGAGGGAGGTCAGACAGAAGTGACATGGCCCAGATCTTCAAATTCACCATTAAAATCCATGAAACACAACATCCTACACCTACAAATGTGAAATACATGCACAGAAAAACAAATATGGAAGGGAGAGGCATGGGGAACAACAAAACGATGTAAAGGGTTGAAGAACACCACAAAAACACGTTTTTATTGCTCTAGAAGGTGCACAAACCATTACATTTCTAGAATAGAGGCACAAATACATTTTCCAGGCGTGGGAGAAGGTTTCATTACTCAAAAATGGCATCGAGAAACAAATTTGACAGAGTTTCTCTATGCCCAGAATGTCTCTCTTTCTCAAAATGAGAAGTGTTACAATATATAGAAAGAATAAGAGAGAGAGAAGAGGGAAAAATTGAATCCCGAAATCTATCTTTCAACCACTTTTCAAAATGTGTTTTAATTCTTCCTCTATTGATGGGCTCGATGCAAAAGCTCATAATTCCATGTATCTACTTCGCAGACCAAAGAAAATGACCCATACTTCATTAAATCTGGTGGTTGGAACTGGTTTTTTTGTCTTTTCCACACCAAAACGCATTTTGTAAATTTCTCCCACAAATCTCTACCAAAATCAAAAATTGAAGACTCCATGATGAAGAGAATCTCCAAATCTTTCCATTGGTACCAAGATCATCAAAAATGGAGCTCTGGATCAAAAGATATGGCCTTCTGCATTTTTCCTTACGTTTCTTGCAAATTTGGCTTCGGGTGAATTTTGAACTTTTTCCCCGCAAATCTGCCGATGACGTGGCATCCATTGGGGTCGACGGAGGCAGGGGCTTCCTTTTTTCCATTTTACATTTTTTGACAAAAATTCAAAAAATCCAATTTACCTCTGAAGTCCCGCATCCCCGCATTAGCTTTGACTCGGGTTCAAACTTTGAATTTTTCCTTTGCCTCATTCTAGAATGCGAGCTCATAGGTCTGAAACATTTTCCCTCATAATTTCCTTATGTGCAGGAGTTGTCTTGACCAAATTTTTGGGGGTGAATTTGGGATAACAATTTGGTGACTCACGAGGACATCTGCCTACTAGATGAAGAGACCAGTGGCCTTAGTTGCATCCATTGGGCATGGAGTCCAGCCTTATAAACTGACTCTGATCTGAACTCTAAAATTTTGACCTCTGAGCCTCTTGGAAACCCACTGAAACTTGGAGTTGGACTTCACCAAAAGCCAACCGAATGCACTGTGCAAGAGCAAAACAACAACACCAAAAACTATGTACAAACTGAAAATCATACATACCCCAAGTGGGATATGCAGAGTGTACAAAAGCACTTCTTCTACTGAAAACAAACCTACCTACTCTACTCTAACCAAAAGCAAAGGGAACTCAAACAAATTCTACAACTGGCAGGGAGAAATAGCTTCCCTTCCTCAAAAATGGTAGCCATGCAACTAATTTGGCACTGAACATGGCTGGTTAGATGAGTGAAAAAATGACAATAAGTTGGTATTCGACCCAAATCATCAAAGTATCAGCTTTAATGGGAAATACCTCCTCAAGTTGACTTGCATCAGACTTCTAGAGGTGTTGATGGTGACCCTTAGTACTTTGATGCTCATCCTCATGCCCTGAAGTAGGAATGATTGGTTTTGGCTTCTCCTTTGGCTCCAATGAAGCCAAGTACCTGATTGGGCATGGTTTAATCCTTTGGATGTGCCCATTTCTCTAAAATTCAACTCCAAAAATGGAGTCTTCTTGTGGACCTTCTTGGATGAATGGCGTGAGAGAGATGATGACATCCTCCTACCTTTTCTCTTCCTCCTCCTGTGAAGAACATGGGAGAGTCATGTCTTCCAATCTTGGTTCCAGAGGGCTGCTATAAGGTGCAGACTGTTGTTCCTAAATGTTCTCCTCCATGGCAGTAGGCTCATGTGCGTGGAAGATGGATGGAGGAGCGAATGATGTAATTTCTTCATCAAAGTAATCTCTCAAGTCTGATAGATAGTCTACCTCCTTGTTCTACTGCAAGTGCTCTACCTCCTCCATGGTGCCTTCCTAATCTGCAACTTGATCACCATGGCTCCCTTCACTCTCAAACATGAAGTTTGAAAGATCAAACTCTTCTTCAACATCAGAGCTTGAAGGGGATGAAGTGGGAGGAAGAACTAAAGGTTCCCCTGTGGCCTACTCTGCACTTAGAGCCTCTGAAACTATATGGTCCTCTTCCATCATGGGTTCATCAATCAAATCAAGCCCTTTAAATGAAAGCAAAAATCTTCAATGATGCCTTCTTCATTAAGTGGCCTCAACACCGATTTGATCTCTCCCAACTGCTCCTCTTCAATGGGGCTTGGGACTGATTGTTCCTCCTCTTGTTCTTGCTCTTCTTCTACTGCAAACTTGGCCTCAACCACCATTGGTTCTTCAATCTTGACCTCCTCTATTAGCTTAACCAGCAAGGGGATCTTTGTCAACCCAAATTTGGTAGCCCAACTCTTGATTTATCTGTCATTTCTTTCTGTTGGGCTCCTCTTCTTGTTTTTCTCCTTGACTGGATTCTTGAGTCTCTTCCTAACATGGGTTTAGGAAAGCAAGAGGAGTGGTGGGTTGGGATTCAACCAGCTTTGCAATTGTTTGTGGTGGGGAGGGAGGTGGAACTTCTTGTTTGTTTGGAGGGGATGACTGTTTGGAAGGGAAAAGGACAGAATAACTGATATGAGGTGGAAGACTAGGGAATGGAGAAATGAAATCAACACTTGGGGTAACATTCAATGGGAAGCTTAGAAATTGAAGCCCAAATTGAGATGGTGTTACTTAAGGAGTAGAGAGAAAATTACTATATAATGGTCTAGGATTTACCCATTGACAAGGCTTCCTGGTACCAAATTCATAAGACTCTATCTCTTCTGTCCATTGTGCAAGTTGGGGCAGCATTCCAATCATGAAGTCTAGCTTCTCCTGAGGGCTGTAGTGTCTTGGAAAAGGGCCTTCCCATGGACAAGGTGCCCTGTAACCAATCTTGAATGCCTTCATTTGAGTTGTTGCCCTTGAATGCACCATGCTAGCCTCTATTTTTTGAATCTTCTCCTAGTAAACCAACATCCTCTACATAACTATCACCATTATATGTGTCCCCTTGTCCTTGATAAGCTTCATAGTCAAATTGGTTTTGACACTGCTCATATGGGTAAGCATAATGGTCCTGGATCTGATTATAATGTTGATCTGGAGGAGTTGGGAAATACATTGGAGGTGGATTGTATTGTTGTAAGTGTGAGTTCCATGAAGGGAATGAAGTCATGATTGCACAACCTCATGGAATGGGAGAAAATGAAAGATATGGAAGAAGAAAATGGATGAAATGAGTGGAAATGGATGGAAAAGGTCTACAACTCAAAGAATGGGTTTTTGACCAAATGGAGTCGCCAGATGTGCTGAAAGTGCCTCCAAAGGCTGAAATCTTCACCAAGAGCACATCAAACCTGATGAAGTGAAGTGGTAAGGTGCTTCAGACCTGTCCCACCAGGTGTGCCAAAACTGTTAATGCAAAATCATAGCACCCCCAAATGAGTTCTAAAAATCTACTTTTCTAAGGCAGACTCATTTGGTGTGATTGCATAACATTGAACTTCCCCAAGGTGTGGGACCTTGCGAATGGGAAAGCTCTCCAGAGAAGGCTGGTTCCTCTTCCTAATCTACCTACCACAAGCTATTCTAGTGCAGGAAAGCTAATCTAATCCTAATTTAACTTCCAAGGAGACAAGGAGAGAAAGAAAGTGAGAGGAAAACAGAGCCTACACTAAAACGGTGATACACCAGAGAAGGGAGTGAGATATTCTGTTGAGGGAGAAAGAAATAGAGAAAATGGAGATGAGGGAGGTCAAACAAAAGTGACACAGCCAGATCTTCAAATTTTCCATTAAACTCCATGAAACACAACACCCTACACCTACAAATGTGAAATACATTCACAGAAAAACAAATATGGAAGGGAGAGGCACGGGGAACAACAAAACGATGCAAAGGGTTGAAGAACACCACAAAAACACATTTTTATTGCTCTAGAAGGTACACAGACCATTACATTTCTGGAATAGAGGCACAAATACATTTTCCAGGCATGGGAGAAGGTTCACTGCTCAAAAATGGCATCGAGAAACAAATTTGACAGAGTTTCTCTATGCCCAGAATGTCTCTCTTTCTCAAAATGAGAAGTGTTACAATATATAGAAAGAATAAGAGAGAGAGAAGAGGGAAAAATCGAATCCCAAATCTATCTTTCAACCACTTTTCAAAATGTGTTTTAATTCTTCCTCTGTTGATGGGCTTGATGTAAAAGCTCATAATTCCATGTATCTACTTCGCAGACCAAAGAAAATGACCCATACTTCATTAAATCTGGTGGTTGGAACTAGTTTTTTTGTCTTTTCCATGCCAAAACATGTTTTGCAAATTTCTCCCACAAATCTCTACCAAAATCAAAAATTGAAGACTCCATGATGAAGAGAATCTCTAGATCTTTCCATTGGTACCAAGATCGTCAAAAATGGAGCTCTGGATCAAAAGATATGGCCTTCATTTTTTTCCTTACGTTTCCTACAAATTTGGCTTCGAGTGAATTTTGAACTTTTTCCCGCAAATCCGCCGATGACGTGGCATCCATTGGGGTCGGCAGAGGCAGGGGCTTCCTTTTTTCCATTTTACATTTTTTGACAAAAAGTCAAAAAATCCAATTTACCTCCGAAGTCCCGCATCCCCACATTAGCTTTGACTCAGGTTCAAACTTTGACTTTTTCCTTTGCCTCATTCTGGAATGCGAGCTCGTAGGTCCAAAACATTTTCCCTCATAATTTCCTTATGTGCAGGAGTTGTCTTGACCAAATTTTCTAGGGGGTGAATTTGGAATAATAGGTATTCCGTTGGTGATCAAGATCTTGATGGTAACTTTGAACCCGGAAAGTAAAGCTGTTGGCTAACTAAACCTCACCACGCAGAGAGAGAGAAACAGTTTGGTTTAAGATGGCAGACCTAGCGGCAGAGAAGTAGAGAGAGGAAAGGTGGCTTAAGTAAAATGAGGCACGCGAGAGGGAGATAGAGAAGTAATGTTCCATTGCAGAAAGTATGGCATTGAGGAGAGAGATGACTCGTGAAGGATTTACAGCTCTCGTAGAAGACGTGGAGCCAGAGCATCAAGAACTCCCCATCTTGGAAAGCATGATAGAGATCCCTTCTCAGCCTTACATAGAAGTGTGTCAAGAGAAACTACCTATACTATAGGTGTGCATATTAATCCACCCGGTGACCTAGCCTTTGCACTTGGTTTTCAAAGATCTAGCATACGAAAAGTAACCAAAGAAGCTAACTTGGGAAGTAGGAGAGCAAGAGTAATTCAAGGATCAAGTACATCAATGGCAAGGTAGATGGCTTCAATTTTATATGGAGGAGCATTCTACGGCACATCATCCACACAGAATGTGAGCGTATGCAGAATGTTGGATTCACCTCGGAAGTGGAGCTACCTCACCACATGTAGGGGTTCAATATAGTACTAATGTCGAGCATAGGGGAGTACATCTACAGGGGCATACCCAACTATAGGTGGAGGATTAGGAGGTATAGGTGATTCTAGTTCGGTGAATCGGTGGTTCTAGAGGTAGAGGAAACACAAGAGGTTCTAGATCGGGTGGTCAAGGTCCAGCAACCAACTACAAAATATCTATATGGAGATGTCTCTTCGTCTCCTAATATAGAGGAATAGAGGATGCTGCTGAACATGTGAACATGTGTGAAATCTTGTGGTGCGCTAAAGGGATCACAGTTGTTGAGCGTAAGGCAAGTCAATTCACCACTACATTACATGGGCATGCACACAGCTGGTATAACAAGTTTGACCCCGATCAAACTTGTGTGGATTATGCAGCATTGAGGGATGTCTTCTTGAAAGAGTTTCGTATCCTTGAGTTTGAGAAGAAGAGTATAAGTGTGCTCAAGGATATCAAGCAAGGCACTACCGAGAGTGTACGTGAGTATGATGCTCATTTTAAGACACTTCTTTTAAGTTATCTTATGATATTCAAGTTATCCAACATGCACACAATGGTTCATTGGAGGATTGATTACACCTTTGATAAAGAAGGTGTTGTCATATAAGACATATAGTAATCCACGTGAAGCACTGGAAGCAGATTTGTGTGCGTTGAGGTAGTTAGGAGCATTGACACTAGCATTAGTCCATTCCTAGAGGCACAAATTACAGCTATGGTAAAGCAGTTAGAAAAGATATCAACAAATTCAACCCATGAAACGCGCTCAAGAATTTGGTGTACAGATTATGAAGTGGAAGGTCACACCAAGGATAGTTTCCCTCGCAAATCTATACGCTCATTATTGTTAGATTGTGAGATTTTCCATTTGAATCATGATGCTAGTCATTGTCCTTTGTTACAACGTGCGATAAGGAAGAATGTATCTTGCTTTTGCAAGATTTGCAGTCCACGACCCATGATACTGAGGATTGTCGGTTGATTGGTCAAATCCAGGATGCTATAGACATTGGGGTATGACAGAAAGTGTAACAAATAATTCTAAGGGTAAGAATGAGCACCAGGATCGGGATCATAATCAAACACACTATGACAGGAATGAGGGACGTTTTGAAGGAGGCCGTGGAAGGGGACATGGATATCGTGGTGGATATGGAGGATGAGGTCATGGTGGAGGAATAGGTGAGTTCCCACGTGGAACATGTTATACGTGTGGATCTCCTAACCACTATAGGTGTGAATGTCCTTAGAATATTACATGTTCTTTCTAGCAGTTGAACCATAGCTATGAAGAGTGCCCGGATTTATATGAGCATTTGAGTAAGTAGCATAAGTAAGAAAACAAAGGTGCCTAGATGGTTAGATTCCAATGCATGGTAGAAGATCAGTGGATTCCTAAGAGCACATAAGGACCTGAGGCATTGACAGTGAAGATTACTACACGCGTTGCTGAGCTACGTGGCAAGAGAGGCATTGCACCAAAAGCATACTATCACCAAGGAGGAGGTTTTGCATGCAAGATACCAGACCCTACTCATCAGAAGGAAGTTTACTAGGATACCATGGAAGTGCTAAGGAATCTTCAGGGTGAGATACAATACCTAAAGGAGTAGAAGAAAGCATCAGAGATAGTCCAAACTGATATCGATGATCTACGAGAGGTGTGCAAGATGTTGTGCCAGGAGAACATTATTCCACTATTAGGAAGTTAGTTAAAAGGGAACACTCCACACACAAGTCTTGAGACCAAACGGTAGATTCTGCATGCAAATCTTCCCCCTGATAGCATTGACTATGACAAATAAATTACTCTGAATGTTGTTGTGGATGGGTGGTTATTGAGTAACATATTGATTGATACATGTGTGGAATTAAATGTGCTTACATTAGATGCATTGGTACAAATGGGGAGGCCTCCATTGCAACCATCATCTAATATGTTATTTATGGAAAATTGAACTAAGGCCACTCCCATAGGAGTTTTGAAAGATGCATATATAACTATACAAGGGGCCAAGTTCACTGGGGATTTTGAGGTATTAGCACTTGCAGAAGTAGAAAATTTTCTAGCCCTGCTTGGATGCCCTTGGTGTTATACGAATAATGCTGATTTGAGATTCAATAAGGGGTATATCAGCTTTGAAAATAAGGAGGAAAGGGTTGTGATACCTTTTACAGATGGGAATTCTACACCATATGTTGAGCCTCTAAGTGAGGAGGACTTAAACAAAATTTATGTACATGCTATTCAGGACCCAAAGGTCAATGAGCCATCAAAAGAAGGCATCCTACAGTGGGAGGATTCTCATTCTATTAGTGATACTATGAGTATTGCTTGTGACAATTGGGCTCATGGTACATATGAATTAGTAGGATGAGGTGAAAAGCATGGTTGCGCACAAGAATGGACTTCGTTCGATTCGACAAATAGGTAGCACAGTACCTTGGTATACAAAGGCATAAGATCTTCCTACATTCTTGAAGGCCATGAAAACACAGTGGACATATCAAATTAAGAGAAGAGATATGTTAGTATATACATTGTGTGGGATAGAAAAGACACCTTTGGTGAGTAGTCCGCAGAGATAATCTTATAAACTAGGAAGAGATTAAAGTTGCTTTGTCTACTAGGTTTGTAAGGAACAATGCACCTACGTAGATCTGCACTTATCATGGTGATCAACCTATTCAACAAAGTGTGAGAGACTCTGGACAATAGGATAGGAAGCATTACCACCTTCACTCTGGGTGCATCGATTGTATTCTATGCTACAAGGATGTGCATGCACCTAGTATGTCTATGCAGAACTACATCAAGAAACTAGAAAGCTGGCAAGATTTGAATGCGGGAATGATACAAACTTTGACTTCTTCTCAACTAAACCTCCTGTAGAAGAGGCATTAAAATTTTTCAAGCACTTAACTATGGGAGATAGTGCAAAAGCAAAAGAGCATATTCAGGAATTATTTGGTGAGACAGATTTTGGAGCATGTTTTGAAAAGGAAGAAGAAATGGACTCCATACTACTTGAATGTGCTTGCCTTGAGAAAGAGAAAGGAAAGATGGTTTACATTGTGGGTGACGAGGAAGTTGAGAACCTAGATATTGACCATTCACAAGGGGTGCATGAGGTCTTGGATAGTGCAGATAAGGATACGCGCGCCTACCACGAACCCATGAAGACAAAGAAGGTGAATATAGGTTCGGAGGCTGAGCTTAAGGAGGCCATAATTGGAGACTACTAGTCAGACTCGAAGGTAGCAAAGATCATTGAGTTACTCAGGGATTATCAGGACTTATTCCCTCGATGGTATCATGAACTTAAATGCATGCATGAATCCTTGGGAAATGAAGATAAAACTTAAGGACGGTGCACGACCAGTTAGAAAGAGACCTTACATAATGAATCCTAATTTGCATGAAAAGGTAAAAGAAGAAATTGATAAAATGTTGAAATTTGGAATTATCAAGCCCCTTGATGAGTCAGAATGGGTTAGCCCAATGGTGATCAGTATCAAGAAGGATAGACGAATTAGAATATGTGTGGACTACAGGGAGCTGAATGTTGCATGCATCACAGATCCATTCCCTATGCCATTCACTGAGGAAATACTAGAAGGAGTTGCAGGGGTGAAATATATTCTTTCACAGATGGGTTTTTGGGTATCATCAAGTTAGGATTGCTCAGGAAGATCAAGAAAAGACAACATTTACTACTGAGTGGGGCAGTTTTCCTATACTATGATGCCTTTTGGATTTAAAAACATGCACTGTTGTATTTTCGCGCATATTGTTTAGGCATTCAAATATTTTATTCACAACTTCTTACAGGTCTACCTAGATGATTGGATAGTATATGGGCTTTTGAAAGATCATTGTGACAATCTGCGCTTAATGTTTGAACGATGCAGACAATTGAGTATCTCTTTGAACATCAAGAAGTGTATATTTGCTACACCATTTGGGATATTGTTAGGACATATAATCTGCAAGGAAGGTTTGCTAGTTGATCAGCCAAGGTTGCAATTATTTTAGGCTTAGAAGTGCCTACCAGTCAAAGTGAGGTGTGCAAATTTTTAGGTCATACAGGATATTATAGAAAATTCATCAAAGGGTATGCAGAATTGTTGCACCCTTGGAAGAATTACTAAAGGGGAAAGGTACATTTTATTGGGGAGAACCACAACAGCGCGTGTTTGAGATATTAAAAGAGAAACTTACTACCGTGCCCATTCGCACTTTCCCTCATGGGATAAACCATTTCATGTGCATGTGGACGCTTCTGGCATGGCCATTTACTGTTGTGTTAGCTCAACTGGTGAAGGTATTGTAGATCATCCAATCTATTTTGCTAGTAGGAAGTGACTCCTGCTGAACGGAATTATACAACTACAGAGTGTGAAGCTTTGTCAATGATCTATGCATTACACAAGTTTTGACAATAGTACTTATTAGCAACACCATTTGTGTTTTATATCAGATCACATGGCATTGAAGTACTTGGTAAACAAGCTCATCTTACATGGGTGCATATGCAGATGGGTGCTCCTATTTCAAGAGTTTGACTTCACAGTTGTGGTGAAGCCAGGGAAAAGCAATTCTAGACTAGACCATTTATCTAGAATCAATTCAGGAGAGGATGCACAAACAATTGAAGAAATAATGTCGGATGCACAGTTATATAGGTTAACACGCATGCCCATGGAATTAGAAGACATTGTTGTCTTTCTACAAACAAGTATGGCACCAGAAGGAATGAAAGCATTAGAAAAGAAGTAGCTTGCTATATGTGACACCATTTATGTTAATCAGTGGTGACCTTTACAAGCTAGGAAGAGATGAAGTATTACGCCATTGTGTATTAGAGCATGAGCGTAAGGATATCATGGAAGAAGCTCATGGTGGTATTGCAGGAGGCCATTATGCAGGTGATGCGACTGCCTGAAAGATCTTACTTGCTGGATTATGGTGGGAAACATTATATAAAGACTATAAAGAATATTGTAAGGTGTGTGATCATTGTCGCACACCTCAAAAACTAGGCAAAGAGATGAGATGCCTTTGAGACCGATTACTAGTGCCGAACCATTTGAGAAATGGGCCATTGACTTTGTAGGACCTATTTCTCCAACCACGCGCAAGGACTGGATCATGCTATATCATTACTTGCATGATTATCTCACACGGATGGGTAGAAGCAAAACCTACCAAGGACTGTACAATAAGCTACAACAGCTAGGTTTATATGGGAGAATGTTCTTACATGATATGGATGTCCATTAAGCTTGACAAGTGATAGGTACACACTTTTTGAATGAGACAATTAGGATCTATTAGATGAGTTTATGGTTACACACCATAAAACTACACCCTACCATCCTCAGGCAAATGGAACTGCTGAGGATTTCAACAAGATTTTGAGCCAGACTTTGACAAAAATTTGTGATGTTGGAAGAAAGGATTGGGATGACAAAGTGTCATTTGTTCTTTGGGCATATAGAACAACTTACAAGATATTGAACAAAGCCACACCATTTCAGTTGGTGTTTGGCATGGAAGTTGTTCTCCCTATAGAATTTATGTTACCTTCTTTGTGCATTGCGCATGCTGGAGGTCTAGCTGATGAATAGGCTTTAGAAGAGCGTATCAAAAAGATGATTCAACTGGATGAGTGACGAGCCATAGCACGATGGAGTCAGAAGTAGGAAAAGGCTAGGAAAAGGCATGGCATGATAGAAACATAAGGGATAAGAAGTTTGAGATTAGACAAATGGTACTTCTTTATGACTCAAAGTTCTTATGCCATCAGGAAAGCTCAAATTACATTGGTTGGGGCTATATGTCATCACTTATATACTTGAATCAGGTGCTTTCCAGTTAGAAGCACTTGATGGAACATGGCTACCGTTACTTTAATGGGAGTAGGCTAAAGCCCTACTATAAATAAGTCTTCTTGGTGTTTGTAATAAGGTAGTATTGCCATTTAGATTAGGTTTTCAATTATGTATTTCCTTAATGTATTTCCTTCATTTATGCTTATGCTTTTCAATTTAGTTGTTTTTTTGTGTAATAAGCGTGCTTGCACACATGAAGCTAATTACTATGTGAAGAATGTCTATGCGTAGAGGACTGCACATAACTTTAGTGTGGGGTGGTAATAGTTATCCAAGTAAAATATTGTGGGAATTGGAAGGTAAAAGGAATAAGTTGTTATGAGTGTGCTTTAAGTCAAAAGAAGATTGCTTCTCAAAAGTGACCAAGGATGGAGATGAATGAAAACAAGTATAACATGAGGTAAGCGAAGGCCATGATAGATACCAGGAGAAGGTAGTGATGATGAGGTACTCAAGCGCAAGGCGCACATCTTGAAGAGAAGTTTGTGACCGAGAGGGTAGGAAGGCTGCTAGAAGGTTATAAGGTTTGGTAGGCGTGAAGATGTACCTTGCATGGGAATGAATGAATTTGGTCAATGAATGAGGGGATATTTGGTAGGTGAAGGAGTAATAAATGCATCAAAATTTGAAAAAAATTATATAAGGATGGGATGCAAATTCATTTTTACCATTACGACTAAGAGTATTTGAGGAAAGAGCCAAGTGTGAAGAGTCGAGTGATTGAGTTAAGGTGTGAAGGGTGTGAAACCAAGCATGACAACTAGATCTATGTGTGACAAGAAGCTTGCGTCCCTGGTGGTGAAGGGTTTGAGTGAAGCAGGAGACATAAAAGGGTTAGGTTATAAGTTTTCCACCTAGGGCATGATTGAATCGAGCTAGGGTTTGATTTGCAAAGTTACAGAGTTAAAGAGGAGACATTTGCAAGGTAAAAATGGCACCTAAGAAGGCATCTGCAGTAGCAATAAAAGGAAAGAAGAAGGTGGTCATCGAGGAGGAAGAGATGGCACCTGAAAGCCATTTTTAGAAATGTAATATCCAGAAGGAGTCATCATCGGCCAGGAATGGGATTCACCCATCAGAAAGAGAAAAGTAAGTGAATACAATCACAGGACTCGGAGAACAAGAAGGAGCTCGATTCCTTGCTCACTGCTAGGAAAAACAAACATGGCGGATGATATGCTAGTTTATGATGATGTAGGTGAGAGAATCTTATAAAGAGAATTGGGGTCTACCAATTATATGAGCTTCCATATTTCGGGAAGTATGAGCCCTTGTATCAGTGGCTCATGAGTAGGGTGCACAAGGACTTCTTCTACTTTGCAGGGAGACGTAGAGTTAGAATCTCATATGTGCTTGTCTCATCGATTCTGAGTTTGAAGGCCACAGAGAGAGACATAAAAAGTGATCTCATAGATAAATCCATGATTTTAAAGACCAGACAGGAGTTGGGGTACCTAAAGGGTCCACGGAATGGATATAGATAAATTGAAGAACTATCCAGTTGTGCAAGCTGCAGCACACCTTGTTACAAAGTTGAATGATCAGGAGCGGTGGTCACAGGTAAATACTATGTGGTTACACGTGGTGTGTAAGATGTCGAAGGGGAAAATCTACAACATTGTAGGCTATATTACAGAGCAAATAGTGAAAAAGCACACAGGAGGGAAGATAAACTTTGGGGTTGTTCTACTATCACTGGTATTCATGGAGATTGGAGTACCAGACGGACCAAAGGAAAAAGTATGGGAATACCCCATGGAGAACAAGTCACCAATTGAAAGATTCAACAAGTACCTATGTAAAGGGGCCATGATAGATGACATAAAGTAAAGGGTGGAGAAATGGTATGACAGGCTCCGCGTGGCATTTGGGGAAGAGTGGCGCATCCCAAAGGACCTACCAGTAGTGGTAGGGAAAAAAATCCAATTTGTTGTATATCAACATTTATACATCATGCACTTCCCAATGAAAGATGGAGTTTGGAGCCCTTGGTGTAAATTACCTTACACATTCATTGCAAGGTATTTCCAAGCATTTGTTCATAGATTTACAGACACGTGCCGACTGGTCTTCAATGCAGATAAGGTAGACTGTGACTACCATACGTTGAGGAAGAAGTATGTGTATCTTGGTAGAAGTGCTTATACAGAGAGGATCATTTCGGAGGTGTTGAATATTAAGCCAATAAGTCTGGCTATAGCAGATGTGGGGGAAGCATTGGTGTATCTCCAGCTAAAGCCAAAGATGGAGAATAACAAGTATGTGGAAGGTGAGTTCACACTTCCAGCACCACCAAAGGGAAAGCATACAATGGAGAACATCCCAGCGCTTAAGCCCACAGATCCAATTGAAGTGGAGGATGAGGAGGAGGAGCGAAAAGATAGTGGTGGTTTGGAGCATAGAGGTAGGACATCCTACAAATAAGGATGAAGTTGAACACATCATTATACCACCTCAGCCACAAGAGGGGGATGATGAGGACTTGAATGCAGTCCAAGGGGATCACAAGTTTAAGAGGGTGTTTAGGAGAACAAGGACCCAAGGTGCTACTCCAATAACTATGTGCAAATCACCCAGACTCTCTCCACAAAAGGAGGCAACCATGTAAAGAAGGAGGAAATGGAATTTAAATGAGGAGGCAAAAGAGTCAGAGGAAAGCATGCCTAATTCTCCTACACTCCCAAAGAACATGTAAGAACAAGGTGAGGAATCAAAGGAAAAAGAAGAGGATGAGAAAATACCAGAGGAGACAGTTGCAGAGAATGTTCAGGACATGGAGACACAAGTCCCCAATTTGGAAGCTAAAGTCCCTAAGTAGCAACGGTCTAGAAGAAAAAGTGGAGAGCACATTCCACCATCCATGGGGTATGCGAGGACGTAGGAAACATTTTCTATGCTCACTTCGCAGAGAAAAATAACACAAAAGGATTTATTCGGTTGGGAGCTAATGGATGAGGATATGGTGATTGTATGCACTCTTGAAAGTAATTATCGTGGTCAATGCACACCCACATGGATGAGCCTGATTTTGATGTGTGTGAAGAGTCATGTGTTTTGAGATGACTGAAGAAGGCACCTCAAGCTAGACACATGACAAGTAAATCCTACTATCATGTTAGATGAGCAGGTCAGTAATGCATTGGTGAAGGTTTCTATTGAGGTGGCTAGAAGAAACATGGACAAAGCTGCAATGATCAGAGCACTACGCAAGGAGCTGAAGATAAAGGATGTAGAGATAGCACACACATAACACAGAGAGGACTTTGCACGAAAGAAGAAGAATGAGGTATTTATTAGCATCGCAGAGGAGATTGGGGACAATGTCATCAGAGCAAGGCCACACTTAGAGGCCAAGGTACCATGACGTTTCCTTCAGTGATACACTATGTAGGAAAGTTGGTGGACTTGGTACTTAAAGATGAACCTCTGCGCATGTAAGCACTAGAAATCTCGAGCAAGATTCCAAACGAGAGAAAGCATCAGTGATGCAAAAATTACATCTTATGAAGGGTTGTTGCAAGTGTTACAGAAGTATTGAAGAAAGCAGACCAGGCTTTAAACATATGCACACTCTAGAGGCGCTTATCAACATAAGGACCCTAGAAGAAAACAATGAGGTCTAGAAAGCAATGAAGGATGAGACATTGGGCCACACGAAATATTGTCAATGGTTAAATAGAAGTGCGAGGCCCTGGCAACAACACAAGAGCCACACAAGACTTGTCTGGAAGAGCTTGGGAAGCTAATTGCGCAGAAGATGGATCTTTTAGAAGGAGAATGACATCAATGTCTAGTATTGTGTTGGTTCTACAAAATGAGAAAGGAGATATTGTGAGGGATGAGTTGGAATCCATTGCTGTGGACATCCCAGAAAAATCAAAGCAAGCACTCACTGAATGGCAAGTTTTGGAGGCCAAAATAAAGGAAGAGTATCCAGAGTTGATACTTCAAACTGATACAGAGGAGGCTGCCTCATAACTTCATAGAAATTCTTTATTTATCTACATTCTTTCATTCTTATTCTTTCCATTCTTCTATTCTTTACTTCAATTTTTGGAGATACCCATTGTCGGGATGACAATGAGATTAGTGTGGGGTAATGTTGATCAAAGAATACTTGTCAAAGATCACACAAGGATTCCACGCAGGATAGAAGGCCTGGAACTAAGGGCACGGAAGGACGAGGGAAGGATATGAGCGCGAGAGGCAAGTTCAACTTTCAAGACTTAGCCAATTTTGAGCATGAAGACCTATTTTTAGAAGATGGCATGCGGAACACACCAACGATGAGAGATGTGCACCATACATTGTCTATCTTTGGAGGATCATATCGAAGTGTTTTTTTGCATGGAGATGAGCTAAGAATAGAATTGACACTTTAGTTAACTGCAAGAGGACTATAGATAGCACACTTGCATGTGTGGCTATGCTTGTAAATGGTGTGTGGCTATCAATAGCATGTGGCCTATTTCTAGAATAGATAAGTGGTGAAGGGAAAGTCCCCACCCTATATATATGATATTAGGTACATATAGAAAGAGAAGGAAGGTGTGTGTGTGTGTGTGTGTGTGTGTAGTAGAATATATGCATATATACTGAATTCTTGTATCAGATCCATACGCGCATTGATATAGATTGACATTACTTTAAGGAGCTTCTGTATTTAATAAAGATAGAAGATATTGGCTGAATCTAAGTGTCACTCTATGTGTAATTGAGTAGTGCATATTATTAAGTCAATCATGATTATTATTTAAGCCTTATTCTTTCATAGATCTTAATGTAACATGCATTGTAGAATGATGGATTAGTTATGAATCTATATGTTTCTTCCTTCATCATGCTAACATGAACCCTTTTTAATATGCTTTTATGAATGTATGTATGGATGATGACAATGATGCAAATGTGTAAATAGAATGATCTCTTTCTTTTTTGTGTGTTATTGATATATGTGTGTGTGTGATGCATATGAGGACGAATTGTGAACTTAAAACTTTTATTTTCAAGCAATATTTGATATTCCTGTTTTGTTGGAAAATTTGATGAAAGTGATATAATAATAAAAAATTAACCCACTCCATTCTTAACTCCACGTAACGGTGAGGATACGAGGGCTCAACACCGAGATCCAAGAAGGACACGATCTGTATGACTTTGATGTATGAAAATAATGATATGAAGATAAGCTTTTGACAAAGATCCAACTAGGAAACTACAAATCAACTCTAGGCAAGGCTAACTATCTAGTTCATAATGCAGTTTGCTTGCAAGTTTAACTAGACTTAGACCCGTAGGTGGCCTCCTAATTGACAAAATATGGTTTTATGGATTAACTCTCTTATAACTTATACATCTAACTCATTTTCTGATGATTTCAAAGGACTCAAAGCACTTTTTACTTGTTGTCTTGTTTACAACTTATCTATTTATTTGAAAGGACCCTTATGTCTTGCCCCATGCTACCAATAAGAAACATGGTCTCATCACCAAAGACAAAGCATGGCGATTAGGGGACTTCCCTCCTTTCCCAGCCTCATGATACCTATAGGAAGCATGGGCTCATCACTAAAGACTGGTGGGGCAAAGAAGTGTAGTCTTATTGGAAAAATGAAATTGTTTTATACTTATTGTTTGTTTATCTTTTTATTTTATTTTATTGATTTTTAAACCTTGTGAATTTTGGGATAAAACATTTTCCCCTAGCCTCAACCACACACAACCAGTAGGATACAAGGGCTCACCACCGAGGGTTGAAGCAAGAGAACAAGTACAAGTGAAATGTTTTAGATTGATTTTTTCAAAAGAGATATTTCTGAGGAAAGATGTGACACCAAGAATGTTCTAGTATAGACTATGGGAAAAACACCTAAACTAGAAGCATCTGCAAATAGAACTAAGTGTGTAGGTCTTAGTAGGATCAATGTAAAAACTTCATCTACTAGGATAATAAAGAGATTGAAAGTTTAGAGATGATATAATGAATAGTTGGAGAAGTATGATTAAATGATTTGCCAATTCTCGAAATTTTGAAAGTCACTTGAAAAATAAGTTTCTTGTTTTGCAATGTTACAATATGATTATGCAAATGACATGCAACACGAGATACAATTGTATACATCTGGAAATGTAAATGAATTATGTGTATAAGCATTTAAGGTGAAGTGAATTGACTAATTCACTAAACTCCTCATCTTCTAAAGTACACAGATGATACACACCATTCTTATAGTCCTTCATGACCCAATACGAACCTAACCGTAGCATGCCCCCTTCAAGACCCCCATAGAAGATCTAGACCAAAGATGAATATTTCAGACTCGATGTATGTGGGCTTCAAAGAGAATATTTTCCAACTCTTCTTCTTCCACACACCTCAAAATCATGCCATTGAAGGCTCTGCGATAGAGAACTTCTTCTACAATTACATACTTGACAACTATGACACACAAACACCACCTTTTTACAATGTTGTTTCCTCGGGATGTGTATGGTCCACAATATGATTAATGATATTAGCGTACTGTGGACAATACACAACAGGAGGCTTTGCCTCCACATAAAATACACACTCATCACGTAAATCTAAGTCTACTAGGTTTCCACAATCTATTGGCTTGTCCGCTAACCAATCAAAAATGATTTGTCCTTTGATGAACTTTTGGTTGATGAAGGCAAGTTCAAATTCACCCATCAACGTAAGGAAACATCCATCCTTTTTGGATAAGGCACCTTGAGTTAAAAATGTTTGTAGTTAATCGATTTAATGATCACTCACGTTTCTTGGTTAAGCATATAATGCCTTAACCTTTTCGTCATAAAAAATATTGCCATACATTATTCCTCCACATGTGTATAACGTGACCCGTAGTCAAGCAAAGTGTGACTAATGAAATAAATTACACGCTCACATTTATCATCATCTTCATGTGCCAACATGCAAGCTAGTGAGACTTGGTGGCTCAGAGTATAAGATCAAAGGACGGTCAGCTTTGGGTGGCATGAGTGTAGGTGGTGACATGAGAAAATGTTTGACCGACTCAAACGCCTCGTGACATTTAGAAGTCCACTCTTTACTACACTCTTTCTTTAAAAAGTTGTTAATGGGATGGACAACACAAGTTAGATTAGGAATAAACCTACAGATTTCCCCAAGTTTACCCAGAAAAAAACCTAATGCTGATTTGTCTGAAGGTGGGTTCATCTCTAGAACCGCCCTTATCATTGTTGGATCTACATCAATTCCTTGAGAAGAAATGATATATCCCAACAATTTCCTCTCCCGTCACTCTGAATACACACTTTTCTAGATTCAACGTTACACCATATTTGATAAGACAAGAGAGGATAATGTGAAGCATCTCAAGGTGATCGTAACATTTATTGGCCTTAGCCAATAGATCATCGATGTAAGATTCCACAATCTTATGAATAAGATCATGGAAGATGTATGCCATAACTCATTTGTAGGTGGCTCCAACATTTTTCAAGCCTGAACAACATGATTGCAGTAAAAAGGTCCCCTAAGGAGTAGTAAAGGTAGTCTTGGTTTGATCTTCCTCGAGAGATCCTTATCGATTGATTGCAGGAGAAACCATCCATAAGTGATAACAATGCATAACCATTCGTTGCATCTACAATGACATTGATGGAAGGCAATGAAAATTCATCCTTAGGACAAGCTTTGTTAATGTCTCTAAAGTTAATACAAATGTGTATCTTCCTGTTATTTTTAAGGACCGGAAGATGTTAGACACCCACATGGAATAGTCTACTGGTTTAATGAAACCCATATGAAGGAGCTTCATTACTTCTTACTTAACAATTAAATCCACCTTTAGCTTCATGGGTCGTGACTTCGCTTTACACGGGCTTAACATCGAGACTTTGTGACAAGGTTTTGAACCACCATGTCGGGATCAATTCTGTCATTTCCTTATAACTGAAAGAAAAGGATTTTGAATGTTCCTTAAGCACCTTGGTATGTGCTTCTATTTCATCCAGACTTAAAGAAGAATCGAGATTTAAGATCTAAGGATCCCCCTCCATCCTTATATTGATATTTATGGTTCCTTCGATTAAAGAGGTGTTACCCTCTTCAAACTCAAGTGGGGCTGGAGGTAGTTCCAATTCTTCTTCCTCTACCTCATAGATCTCAAGACCTTCCGATGAGGAAGGATACAATGTGTGATCTCCAAAGTAGGAGGAAGGGTGAGGTCTAAGAGAAAATACTCTCTTATGGTGTGTGGGATGAAGATTAATGTATGCATTGAGGTATCCTAGGATTGCCTCATCATTCTCGCATAATCCAAAGTGGTGGGCTCATTCTTAGCCTCAACATATGCCAAAATTGCGTTGGTTGGCACTTTTCAAACCAAGGGTTTGAATCAAACTGAGACCGTAAAATCATTTTCCTTTAATTCCTCACTTGGAAAAAATCATGAGGAAGACATGGCCATGGAATCAGCTAGTTGATTATGCTCTCTAGGTATGGATTTGATAGAAATGAAGTCAAAATCCTTACAAATTTCTAGTACGATGGATTTTTAGAGTTACAGGTGCTCAGCTCTAGTCTCATAGAATTCAAATACTTGGTTAGCAATAAGATAGGAGTCACCCAAAACTCTCACATTGTTGATTCCCATCCTCTTAGCTATGATGAGACCAAGCAGAGAGCCTCATACTCTTTGGTCTTTTTGTACATTGAAAATTTAACCTAAAGGAAAAAGGCATGACCCCCCCCTAACACTATAGCCACACTTTGCACCGTCATATTTGAGAGTCCAGTAGTCATTGGGGAAGATAAGTTTGATCATTTTTAGAATATTCTTCCTAAACTTCTGATACCTCAACCATACAGACCTCGTCAAAAACACTAAATGGGAGAGAACCGATCCCAAGAGAATATCCTATGCCTAGTGAATTGAACGGGAGAACGATAAGAAAATCACTCTCCATAAGATTAACGATCTCAATTGTAGTTTTGTTGACACAATTTCTACTACAACAACCTTAATTTCACTAGAATAAACCCCTTTGATTTCCTTAGGGGTTTCAACTCAGTCATAGGAACAAACTGAGACTCAGGCTTTGATTCTTGATGCTTGTTCAAATGATTTTTTGGTAGCTTGAACTCAGTATGAATCCCGAGTTTCTTCTTTAGGTTAGCCAAATGGATGTCAAATGGCTTTGGGTCACCCTGAGCTACAAAAACCTTATCCATGTGCAAGAATCGACCTCTTGGAACAATGTGGAAGGGATTTCCTTCATTCTATGAATCTAAGGTTGACTGAGAATCATATTATAGTTAGTTTTCGATCTATAATATAAAACTCAGTCAACATAGTCTTTGGTCTAAGGGTAACTGGAATCACTATAGTCCCAATGGATATTGCCTTGAGACTATCATAACCTCTTAGCGTATTTCACATTGAAGAACAATTGGTTTCTCCATATCCTAGCTTTTGAAGAAATGAGAAAGGGACTATATTAATAGTAGCCTCATCGTCTATCATCGCATACTTAACATAGTTGTTGTAGATCCAAACCTGGAAGTACAACACATGATCACCTCTTAGCACCAACTCAACATCAGTAGGCATTTTTCTAATGTCGAATACGAATCCAACATCTCTCTTAGGTTTCCCGGGGTGGTAGACATCAAATTCTATATGATTGATTTGGGCCTCTATAGAGGAGTGACATGGATAAGATGGCCAAGACCTATCACTTATAATAAAGTCAATATATGCGCGGGAGAATTCTTAAACAAATCCAAGAAGGAAATGTGAGAGGTCTTACTCAAATCCGTAATCGATCATAAGCTCCTACTAGATTGGGAGTCATCATTGTATCGTCGACATAGAAGGATAGATGGGAAGAGGTTGTGAAGAATAATATCGAGTACGAGTTGTTGTGTTAACCTCGGGTTCGGTTTCTAGCTCCACTAAGCCCACAATCTTAGTCTAATTTCGACCATCTAAAGGGGAGAAACTAGAGGGTTTGTAGATGTAGCCACCTTGTGATTGGTGTTTCCAACAGGCATCCCCTTACTAGTACCATGAGGATTGAGCTTTCCATTCTCAAGGTGCATTGGAAGGGGGTCTCTATAAACTCTAAGAGTAGAATTATGTGGGGAAATGGGCCCCATATGAGTGCTTTACGTAGATACCGTGGGATTATCCAAGAACATCTCAATGAAAAGTTGTTTTTGGTCCTCCAAAATTTGTTATATGAATTTATTGCAATCACGACACGTCTGAGCATCATGTCCTATTACCCTATGGAAATTGTAGTATAAGTTGGGGTCGTAATCATGAGGTCTTTGATTCTGGTTCTATTACGACCCATAGTTTATGTTGTTGGTTGTTATAATTGAAGTTTTGGCAGCCTTTGGCTAGTTTTGATATCTTGATTCTGGAATTGATTTGGATGCTAGTTTGAGTATTGAATTGGTCCCTATGCCTGGACTTGTTATGGAGGTGGAGAATGGAAACTAAATTCCATCGCATTAATAGGAGTAAAATTGTTACTCCTTTGGTTGTTCACATTCACATTGTTGTTACCATTATTCGTATTATTGGCATTGACAATGTCGACTTCTTGAATTAGTCGACGTTATGTCGTCGTAGCACCACAGTTCTTATTGAGGACTTTGGGTCCTTGATTATTTATGTTTGAATCATTCAAGTAGTTTGAATTACCCTGAGAGGGAGTGACCAATATCCCATTTAATTCGTGTGTCTTTTCGCCACTATCAATTTCCACTTGATCAATGCAAAGAGCACCCTCTAAGGCCTCCTCATAGCTTCTAAGAGGGAAATTTTACACCTCTTCCTTAGTTTCTCGATTGAGGGAATGGAGGAACAAGTTGCAAAGCTTTGTTTTGTCCATTTTTTTAGCGCTAGCCAAAGAGTAGAGGACCTACCGCCATCTCTAAATGAAATGGGTAGCGGATTCATTATGCTCTTGCTTAATATGAAGGAATTCTCTGATTCATGTTCTTAAAAGTTTGTTCATATCAAAATCCTTTATGAACTCTGAAACAAGTTGCTTGAATGAATGAATCGAGGCTTCTAGTATCCTGTAGTACCAGTCGAGAGAAATCCCCTCTAGGGTCTTGGGAAAATCTTAGCTACAACCGTGTCCCATGGAGATAGCTCTCTGACGAAAGTCACATATGCTTTGATATGCACATTTGGATCCTCCTCCTTGAACTTTGGAAAGTCAAGAAGCGGTCGTGGAAGCATTACACTTTGTATGGTAAAGTCAAGGGGCTCCTTGAGATATTCAACATATGTGCCCAACGCATAAGACTCTACCATGGACAACCCTTGATGGGGAGGTGGGGGAGGAATAGAAGGCTGATATGGTGTAACATAAGCATTTGCAGGGGTGTAAGGCATCCTCTGAGGCTGCACATATGAGCCATGAAAAGAAAACATGTCCCCTTGTGGTGATTTAGAATACATGTGGAGTAACGAGGGAACATTATTTTGGTACAGAGTGGTACGTGTGAAACCAGGGAATGTCGCATTACTAGTTGGAATGCATTTGAGAATGCACTTCCGATTGATGCCTGTGGAGGATATTTGTATGGAGTGTGAGAGGGCATACCTAACATTCCTAATCTAGTAAGAAGGTCTCCAGGGTTAGAGACACCCATGTAAACTGGAGGAGGTGAAGGTGCAGAGGGCACATAACCAAAATTATGCATATGGTAGGGGATCTTACCTTGCCTTGTAAAAGGTGTAGCAAGAGAAGGCTAGGCAAGCTCTACCTCCCTAACTCTATCCACCAATGTTGAAATTACATCACCCAAAGATGGCGCTACATTTGGCTTAGGCGTGTTCGAGTCTAGTTGGGAAGCAAATGCACATTATTTCCTATTATGGATTGATCCTTGGGAGGCCACCCATCATTGGATGTATTGTTTGTTATAGGAGGAGCGGTAACATTGTTGTTATGAATAAGAGCATCAACGTACTCTTGCATCCATTCCAAGGACTGGTCTATTGCGTTAAGACACTCATCACTTTGGGCGAAGCATGTCAAGAGTTCATCATTTGGAAATAGGTAGGACATGATTGAATCAAATTGTAAGCTGATTTGAGGTCTTGACAACACCCATAGATGAAACCCTTTCTCTCCCATAAATTTCATGTTATTTGAGTCAGAGAGCTTAGGTTACGAGCTATATATAGGTTGATCAATATCCTCGATCTTAGTGAGGATCCGTTGTTGGCACCTTGAGGAGGAGGAGTGTGAGAGGAAGGTAAATTGGATGAGTAATTATTATCCCACCCAGATAGTGAGGGCGATTGTTGCATACCCATATGGTAATAATGTGCCTCAAGACCCAAGATGTGTCTACCATATTCTTGACCCGACATATTTGGAGGTATATAAATACCTGTAAAATAATGGGAGAGGAGAAGGATGGATGAAAGAAGGAATAAATAGAGGAAATGAAAAGGAACTAGTCCTTCACGTCGGGTTCACCAATTTTGTATGTCCGAGAATCAACATGTGACTCTAAAATGCACTCGATGGTCCCGAAGTCATCTTTGGGACAACCGATATTAAATTAAATGTGGCTACGGAATGGATAACTATAATGAAAAATAAAAATGTATAAAAGTGGTGAAAGTGGCCAACAAGTAATCAAGGAAATCAAATGTCCTCAACGGGCACTATGGGAATATGCTCGTCTAAAGAAATTAATGTTTTCCTCACTTGGGCGGGTGAAATGGAACGATCAAGGAGATTGACATATGAAGGAGTCTATCAATGTTAGTGTCTCCAAACATCCTCTGAACTGGCTATGGAATGTGAGGGAATTGTCCTTCGTTTGCCTCATAGAAGTCTCTAGACAAGGTCATGGAGGTGTGGGAGGAAACATGTGGATATGAAAATGGGTGAATTGTGGGGTCAAATATCAACCTTGTTGACTATGCTAGAACACGTACATGTTGTCCACTTCAACGTTCAAAGCCGTCAATGAGACCAATTTTGCATGATTTGGAGCACTAGAGCAAAAGTTATGGCCATTTGAAAATTTGCATGTCAAGCTGAAAAGGAAAGTGACACATGACAACATTTGATTGGCTTCAGGAATTGTCTTTGTCTATGTGTGCATTGTTTTTCCTTGGTTGCAGCGTTGAACCTTTAACTCTATCCTTACATACTACCTTTGCGAACCAAAATGCTTTGAAATCCGGCTCATTCTACAAACTTTATGTTTCAAGGGAGCCCATTTGCTCGCCCTGCACGAGAATGATGATGTGTGTTTGCAGTCAGTTGTTGATCATGCACCATGTGGTGTGTTTTGATTGCATCATTTTTCCTTCTCACTCCATCAACCATTTGATTCTCACCAGACCCGAAATGATATTAACCTTGGTTAATTCCATGGACCTCACACTCGTCAGGCGCATCTACCTTGAAGTTCTCCAGAATGGTGACACGTGTCCCCATACCATGATGTGTGTTTGCCTTGCGATACTACTCCTTCGCATCGCAACTTCTATCTAGGAGGAATTCATCGTTGACCTGCAAGACTATTGGAACTCGAAGCCATATGAAACTTGGTTTATTCCACATACTTGAGGTCCACAGAATGCATATGACTTGAAGAGTGTCAAAATGCCAACACATGTCCCCCTTGTAGCCTTGGATTAGTTGTTGACATGTTGACTTTGTGCTACGATCGGACCCGAAACTCTATCCACTCCAACTTATTATGGTGACTTGAGGTCCACGGAGCCCAAATGCAATGAAGAGACCTGGAATCCTACCATGTGTTCCTTCCTCATGGGAATTTGAATTGCTTGGTGGTGTAGAATTTTTTATGGTCATTTGAACGTCTCAGGCTTGTATAAAGTGTTAGGTGCATTTTAAGTGAGTTATCCAAATTAATCCGGGAGGGGGTTAATTTGAGATAACGAAACCCAAAACCGATTGAAAAAGAAAGTAAGGCATTTTTAAAGCAATCCTTGGATGAAGAATGGGTCATAAACAGGTTCTTCATGAAAAATTTGATTGGTTATCCCATTTTATCAATAAGCTCAAAAATGGGATAACAACTCAAGCTCGATTAGGAACTTTCTTTAATACTTTAAAGAAAGAGGAAACCCAAATCTCTAAAGTGTTAGTCCAATGGGCTACAAATTTGAAAAGAGTAGAAAATAGGCACAAAAAAAAAAAAAAACAAAACAAAAGCAAAGGAACAAAAAGAAAACACACTAGTAGAAGAGGAAACACACAATAAAAATAGTAAACTATGATACAGTGCAAGAAGAACTTGCACTAGTGACGGAAAAGTTTAAGATATTGTCTGTAGTAATGGAAGTTGAGTTTCAACAAGGTATGAAAGATAAAATCTATTTTCTTCGCATAACTGATGAATCTTGAAAGGCCCTCTCCACAGGGAATCAAATTTTCCATGCATTCCTTTCAGTTCTCTTCTCTTGTCCCATAATAGAATGAGGTCCCCAACCTGGAAATCTCATTGCTTAGCTTTCTTATCAAACACTTTATTGACCTTTTCCTAATGTTCCATGATCTAATCAACCACTTTGGACCTACTTTCCTCCAACTCTATCAAGTACATGATTCTTTTTCAATGGAGTCTTGGAAAGTATCATCTTCAATCAATTTGGCCAACCTCAAGGCTGAAAATTCCAAGGAGATAGAATCTCCGCATCAACTCCATACAACACTTAAAAGTGTGATATGTCAATAGCTCTCTTTGGAGTAATACAATCAACCCATAGTGCATCGTATAATGCCTTGTGCTAGGTCCATTGATTTTCATCAACCAACTTCCTGATTATAGTCACCAAGTTTTTATTACTTGATTTCACCTGACCATTTCCTTGAGGATAATAATATGATGAGTGAGCCAAAGTAATCCCATAACCATAGAAAAATTTAGTGAGTTCATAAGATGAAAAATTGGAAGCATTATCAACAACAATCTTATGAGGAACACCAAACCTAACTATTATATTCTCTTTAATGAAGCTACAAACAACTTCAAAGGTAGCATGTTTTACTGGGATGGCTTCGACCCACTTTGTGAAATAATCAGTCACAATCAAAACATAACTATGCCCAACACTAGATGAAGGATTCAATGCTCCAATAAAATCAATTCCCCATTGTTGAAAGGGTTCTTCAATTACCACTGGCCTTAGGGGAAGTGTTGCCAATTTTGGACGACCAACAAACTGCTAGCAAGCTTCACACTTTGCTACCCATGTGGATGCATCTTGAAAGAGAGTGGGATAATAGTATCTTGCTTGTAGGATCTTGTGAGTTGTAACAGATGATGAGAAATGTCCCCCACATGCTAAGTTATGAAATGCTTCCAGAAGCTTACCTTGTTGAATATCCACACACAATGAAGGAATACTCCATCAATTCCCCTTTGTACAAACCATTATCCCAAAGCACATACTTAGCTGACCTCAACTTGACCATTCATTTCTCTTTAGGGCTCAAGTGTCCGAGGCATTCTCCATAGGTTAGAAAGAAAGAAATATTTGAATACCACTCATTTTTGTACTCATAAAAAGTACCTTGGAACTTCTTCATGATTTTCCTCAATTGTGTGAGCTTCTTCTTCAGGGTTGTTTTCAGCGATTAATTGACACAAACCTCTTCCATGCACAAGCTTTATGGGTTTGATTTCTAAATCATATTCTTACACCTTGGCAATCCAATTACCTTTTGACTACCTAACTCTTGTTGAGTGAGGATAGAATTTACTGTCGTATCAGGGATAAGAACCAATGTATGAGAATTCAGATGTAATACCTGAAATGTTTTACTGCTCGAACCACAACATAGGCATGATTTTCATTGAAATCTGAAACAAACGGTCTTAAGAAATGAACCATCCCAAAGAATGAATGCACACTGTTTTACTTGTAGGAAGGGTGAGAATTTGTATAGATTTAACTCATTTAGTGTCAATATTAGTTCCTTCTTTCGTCATGATCTATCCCAGTAATTTCCCTTCTGTGACTCTAAACATAGATTTCTTGGGATTCAAAGAAATCTTGTGTTTTCGACACCTTACTAGAACATGTTCTAGATGGTCACAATGATCCTGCCTATTCTTGGATAAGACCGTAAGGTCATCCAAATAAACTACAATGATTTTCCCATCAAGTCTCGAATGCTAGATCCATATCCCTTTGGAAGGTAGCTCTAGCATTAATCAAACCAAATGACATCCTTCGGTAAGAAAACATACCCCATGGGGTAGTGAATGTCATTTTATGTTGATCTTTTGCAATAACCTCAACTTGATTGTATCCCAAAAATCCATCCAGCATAGAAATCATTTCTGACCTTGTCATTGTTTGTAGCACTTGATCCATAATAGGTAGAGGGTAATTATCTTTCAACAAAGATTGATTGAGATTTTAAGAATCGACACGATATGGATTCCTCCACTCTTCTTATGTATGGGAACAATGTTGGCCACCCATGTGGAATGATGAATGGGGAAAATAATCCTTGCATCCAACATCTTCTGAATCTCTACAAGAATGGTGCCATAAATCTTGGGATTGTAATGACGTTGCTTTTTCTGTATTTGCTAAGCATTCATCTTGAGAGGAATATTGTGTTGTACATATTTTGGTTTGAAAGATTTCAAATATGTGTAAGACCATGATAAAATGTCCATGTATTTCTTCAAAAGTGTAACAAACTTTCTTTTTTCCTGGGGAACAACATTTATCAATGTTTACAATCTACAGCTACTCAGTAGTTCCAAGTTAACGTGTTCAATCTCAACAGAGGAATCAACTTTAGACTGTTGATTCTTTTGAATGAAATGATCGTGTTTGTCAAATAGTCCTTCTAAAGACACCAAGCCTTTGAATATTTTTGTTTCCCTTTAGCTGAAGAACTTCTCCATTGATCTCTTGTTGTGAATCGAAACGAATTCACGTAAAGCTAATTGAGAACCCTAAAACTAAAGCTCACTAAAATTATCAAAATTTTCTAGAAAATTCAAAAAAATTGGTCATCATTGAAGATTTTCCAATGCAAAAATTATTAGGAACACTGGGTGATAGACTACCTCAATGGTGTATTTATTTTCCTTGAAATCGGGATGAGGAAGGAGTAACGGCAAACACTGCAAGGGAATCTGCCTTGTCATTGTGATCTCTAGGCACTGCTTTGATTGAAAGGCATCAAAATCCTTACTACAGTCCCAAACCTTGTTTCTATAATGCCTCAACCGATCATTCTTCACCTAATAGATGTTCCTAACTTGATTCACAATGATCTTTATGTCCCTTTGTGCTTTGAGATTGCTAATACCTTTTTCTTTCACCATCCTCAACTCTAACAACAATGCCTCATATTCGGCAGTGTTATTAGTATTTTTAAATTGTAATTTGAATGAAAAAGGAAAGATTTCAAATTCAAGAAATTAATACTACACCAGTACTAGATCCAGACATCGAGTAACTACCATCAAATTCCAAAGTCTATATTGAATTGATATTTGCTTCCATGAATGGAGTAAAAGAAAAATCCTGATCTGAATTCATAAAATAATTTACCAGGCCATCCTTTTTAAAAATAATTTATACCTTTGGGTCATCGAATTTTGTTACCAAATATTTATCTTGATGTTCAGGTTCAAGAACATGTATGATTTCATTGACTGGTATTTTTTCCTTTGTCCAATCCATATGAATTTCTCCGCCTACATCCCTGTAAAAACCTCTCACGGAATCTAAGTCCCTCTACTTAACCGGTCTGGAATTGTCGATGTGCATGCACAAGAAAGTGTGGATTTCGTGGTGGTCTTTCGACCGAGGGGATCCAACAGGGCACTCCACCGACCTGCGGCAAATCTAGCAATCTCTCGCTAGGGAAGACTTTGTCTAGAAGTGGGAAAGGGAGTGAGAATTGATGTAGGAGAACCAATGTTACAAGTAGAAAATCGTAGGCTTCGCACACACACAGTCCAAGAAGTTTCATCACATGCACTTGAATTTCAGAAGAAAACAAATCTACAAAACAACAACAAGACTAAATAGAGCTTAATGAACACAAAGTACCAATAAACTCCTCAATCAAAGAGGCTAAAATTCCTTCTTCCTTTATTGAAGCTCAAGCAAGAATTTGTACATAGTGTGGGAATAGAAGACATTTTTGAGAAGGGGAAAATAGAAGAATTTGGCTATCTCCTTTGTTCTCTCAATACACTCTTGAGTTTACAAAATCAATTACCAACCCTTTGCAATGGGAATGGCGTTACAATTTATAGAATGAGAGGTGACTTATCGTCTTCCTCATGACCCTCCATATGCCTTAATATGACTTAAGACTATTCATATTCCACTTTAAATATTTAAGTCCCTTTTATAATAGCAAGGTGACTTAATTTACATTATGTTTCTAAAGTCACTTTTAAGTGACTTAAAGGCATATCAAAAAGTGCAAACCCCAACAAAGAATTAGAACATTTGAAAGTGAGAGAAAGTTGGGGGGAAGAGGAGAGAGAGAGAGAGAGAGAGAGAGAAGAAGAAGAAGAGTAGATGTCGTCCCGATGAAGTCCGTTGATCCTTGTTGATGGAAAGCTCCAAATGCAGTGAAACTCTGAATCTTTGAACTCCTTGCACACTGTGAAACTCCTCCAAATTAGCTCCCAAACACTCACCCAGTTGAATGAACTAAGGTGGATCTCGAATTCCCTATGAAAAATGGCTAGGATGCTCCCGAACAATGATGTCCCCCTGAATGATTAGCCTTGTACATCCCATTGTGCCAAAACTTCTCTTTGAGTGTAACTTACTATTTTTAGTAAGTGTGAAAAAGTAACTCCCTCGATCCTTAGCTGAGTGTTGTGACCTTGATTCCCCTTTCTCCCTGCGTTCCTCACTTCTTTGGATCAAATTTCTATTTTTAGTAGGTGTTCGAGGGCCCACTTACTATTTTTAGTAAGTGCCAAAAATTTCCATTCTAGTGAATTCTCAGCTATAGTGCACCTCTGATATCTTCATCTCCTTCGCAGGTTCTTCTGTTAATGACTTTCCCCAAAATAATAGCAGTCCTATGTAGTAGACCTGCTATTTTTAGAAAGTTGGCCTCTGGGAGTGGATTGACGTGGAACAAAGTTTTTTGATATGGGTTTTTTCCCAATATCATCCCTTTGAAATTTCGGGCCCACCCGCTTAATAATCCAGGAGATTTTAAAGTTTTAATTTTCAGACCTGGCAGTGCTTCTAGGTATGGCAAGCCATTAATGGACCTCAAAATTGTAGGTCTGGTTTTCTCCTCCATTTGTAAATAAAATTATATTTTTGATGTGGGTTTTTTCTTCTGGTGCTTCACGTGTAATCTTACTTCGATCCGCAACTGGTTTGACGGGAAATCCCACTTCTTTCTTCGTTGAGCCGAAAGGAGATTTCTTCATTGTGGATGCTCTATCACACATGGGGGACTTTGAAGGTGTATTTTGATGGTCTTGGATAGAGGAATGAACAGAAATAAATGGTTCATTGATTCGTGCACTGGTTTGCAAGCTTTGTTTAGATTTCCATTTTTTAGCTATGGGGATTTTGTTGTTCTCTTCTTTGTTGTTCTTCGTTTCTCCTTAGCTTGATGAGGATTCCTTCTGAGACATTTGAATCACCATGGGAAAGGTATTTCAATTCCTTTTTTGATCTGGTCTGAGCATTTGCAATGGCGGAGTGATGGTAGAATGTTGTAGAGGAAGAATGAAGATTGTGCACAGGCACTGGATCGAAGTTGAATTTGGAAGCACTGAGCGGCAATTAGATTTTTTGAATTTTTTGAAATCATGGAAGGAGAAGCTTGGGAAATATTTTTCATTACTTGATGTCCTGACCTCAGGGATGTGAGGGACATCAAATTCCATGGTGGTCAAGAGGACGACACGTGGCGGCGATCCGACGGCAGGGAATGAAGGTGGAAAAAGCTGCTTTAAAGCACTTGGTGCTTGAAATTGGTCACATGGGTGTCCAAATGACTCCCTATGGGGGATGGGTGAATTTTTCCATGTCTGATGTCCCCCACCTTAGGTACATATAGGACATCATTTTCCACGGTGGTCTGGAGGTGACACGTGGTGCCCGATCAACGGCAGGAATGAATGCTTCAAAAATGCACCGAGGGTGAAACTCGATCACGTGGGTGTCCAAATGACTCCCCATAGGGGGGTGGGGCACATTTTTCAAGGTCTGATGTCCCCAACTTAGGTGCATAAGGGACATCAGTTTCCACGGTGGTCCTGGAGCTGACACGTGGCGCCCGATCCAACTGAGCAGGAATGAATGCTCCAAGAATGCACCTAGGGGCTAAACTGTCAAGTCTAAAGGTCATATGAGGACCCCAGAGGTCACATGGGGGCTGGGAAAATTTTCTAAGGGCTGATGTACTTGACCTTAGGGACTTCGGGGACATGAAATCCCGCCAAGCTCCCCTGGTGCTGACACGTCCTCTCGAAAAAATGACTAAGTCCTGAACTACCTTTGAGAGGGTAACTTGGAATGCTAGATAACTTAAGCTCCCAGTGGAATTTCTTGGTGAAATTGTATATGATCCTGACTGGAAATGGAATTTTTAATCCAATTATGTGGGTCTCATGTCTTAATTTGATTATATGATCAGTTAAAAATTGGATTTTTGATCTGGGACTCCATTTGTGCTGGAGAAAACTGCCTTCCAATCATATACGCCAAGGTGTTGTGAAAAATATTATTTCACCATAATGTAGGTCTTGGAATCCTCTTTTTGATGATTTTTTTTACTTCTAACTCCATCTGGAGCTCCTGAATCTTCTTTTGAAGCCCAACAATTGTTTTAGGCCTGTGAACTACCTAGGCTTGTGAACCCTGTTTTCACTTCAATGCTCCAAGTATTTCAAAACTTCCCAAAGCCTTCCAAAATAATTTCCATGATGTTATAATGTCTTCAATTCATGTCCATGTTTATTTTTCTCTTCTGTTCCACTCCAGGGGGTTGAATCCAGTCCTGGGAAGGCCAGCGATAGCCCTTCCCAATATTGCCAGAAGATAACATCTTTTCAAAACTCCCTAAAATCACCTAGGGGGAATGAATAGAATTTCCTAAATCACCTAGGGGCCAATTTGACATCAAATATAGGGTGAATAGACTAATGGATTTGGCTTGGGGTTCCTGGGAATGATAAAACATGAAAATTTCGACATCTGGGTATAGTTGTCGTGCTCGAAAATTGTCAATTTCCCTATTGCACATTTTCATGACAACAGTTGGCTCTAGCTTGGGGACATGACATGGACTAAGCGTAGTGAAGACATGACATGGGAATCTAGAATCTCAATTTTAGACCATATAATTTGTTGACCAGTGCCTTATCCATTGGGCCCTGTGGAGTCATGCACAACTTCTAGAAAGGAAGATTAGAAGAAGGAAACACACACACACACAAAACGACAGAAAGGAAACACACAACACACAACAGAAAGGAAAAACACACAATGGAAAGGGAAAAACACCTATCAATCACCTATGGTATAAAGCGAGGGACAACCGCTTTCACTGAAGTAATTTTTATTTCTCAAAAGTTACCCCTGAAGAGGCAACACCAAATGATGATGTTCTACGAAGCCGTTGACGGGTTCCAGAAAGTATCCTCCCCTCCTCAACTGCTTATGAAAGCCAGGTGCTTTCACAATTATCTGTGTACTTGGTAGGAGTGAGTCCATGTGATCTTCTTGATGCTCAGGTCCTTGCTTGGAAATTCCACTGCCTTCATGCTCTTTGAAATCGGTTTCATCGTGCCAGTTTCCTTCCATGTTTATAAATATAGTTGATTCTCCATAGAGCATCTCATCGCTGCCCCAATGCTGATTTTCATTCCAATTCCTTGAATCTTCTGAGTTAATTTCTTTCCCAGGTCTATGCTCATTGACATCTTCTTCATGAGAAACATTTGAATCATCCCTTATCTTTATTCCCCTGTGAGGCATTTGAGTCCTGACGGGAGGATCAGAGGAAAACTCATACTTGTCTTGCATGTCCATGGCATGAGTGAAGAGATCAAGAATCAGCTCGGGATCTTCTATAAATTCTACTGCATCAAAAAAAAAATTCATGGAGTTATGCTTCATTGTTTCCTACAACTCATCTTTGTACACATTTGAGGAATGCAGCTCAAGGCAACTATCTGGAGGGATTACCCCATCATCTTGGGAATCACTGCACTCTATCGATCCTTCATCAAAAAGAGCTTCATCTTTCAGAGGCTTGAGACTCCTTGCTTCGATTTCTTCATCATGGAAAGAATCTTCATCCTCAAAAGGGAAAGAAAATATCTCCATTTCGTTATTGCATCCATCAACCATTAGCTCCAGAGTACCATCATATTTTTCAATATGGCCAACCTTCACATTGGTTAAGGCTTCCAAATTAGCTTCACGCTTGTCTTGCAGATTTTTGGCTTGCATCAGGAGCTCAAGACTGATCTCAAGGTCTTCTGTTTCTTCCACGGCTCTTAGCAGTTCTTGTATAGATAGTTCTTTCCTATTGCTCAAGGGCTCATTGTAGACTGAGCTTGGTCTCTTCCTAGGTGACATGATCAAGAGAGTAATCATAGTCAAATGGGTATGAGATAATTTCTTCATCTGAGTATAAGCATATAAGCTATTTTTTTCTTTTTGAAAATCTTCAAGAACCATATCCTCTTCTTCATGGTTTGCATCATCCGTGCAATTCGGGGCTGCCCTCTTGTAACTCGAATCTCCTCAAGGCTTCTTCAAAATCCAAATCTCTTTGGGAAGGCATGTCTGGGCCTATCAAGATGGGGATATCCTTTTCTTCCTCGGTTGCCACAAGTGATTCATCTGCCTACTACCTTGATACAAGATGTTAGCTTCCGGGCTTTCAGAATTTTGTACTGTGTACCTCATCTTCTTCTCGAGAAGTAATTTCTCCATGTCTCCCTTCATTGGTATGGTTGCAAAAGACCAATTCATCTAAATTTTCCCTCCCAACTCTTGGCAAAAATTTCTACTCAGCAACATTCGAACAAGGCTAGGATGTCTACTACCAAAATCATCGCTGAAACTTTCTTGTCCTGAAATCAAGCGAGAGCCACATTGCATCTTTAACCTTCCCTACAAGTGAGACCTTTTTGATTCCAAAGAGTAAGCAAGAGCCACTAGGTGGAGTCATTGTAAGTTTAAGAGACTTAGCGACCTTCAAAGGCATCACGTTTGTCTCGAGGCACTGAATCTATTATGCAATTGTTCAATATATATTCTCCAACAAGAAGGGAGACGTAGAAAGGTTCAACTTTATCAGTCTTTGATGCACTCAGAGAAAGCATGTTCTATGAGGGAGGTGTAGGTGAGTTTGGTAGCATGCCTTTGGAATGATGAGTTACATCATTGGGTGTTAGAATACCACTCCTGATGTATCAGACGAACCTCTTGAATTGTTCAGGATGAGTCCGCAAATATTCAGTTTCAGTAATCTGCACTTTGGCTTTGTTTGCATATTCTATGAAGTCAAAGGGAGTAGATGTGGACAAGGGGAGTGAAGGGACTGATTTTGGGGTCTGGATAGGTTTGGGAGCAAGATTTGATGTTTGAGGAATGGAGGGTATTTTAAAAGACACACTAGGAGCTTTCAAGGTATTATATTTTGTAGAGCATATTTAGATTTAGACTTGGAAGAGACATCAGAAGACTTACTTGGGATTGCGGGCATCTTCTTACTTGCTATTAGAGGTCAAGCTCCAACAATGCAGACTTCATGGAAGATGGAAGTGGGGATCCTCGATTGATTATTTTATTTTTCGGAGTCGCCATAGGAGGATCATCAACCTTCTTTTCTTTTGCAACAGTGGAGGGAGATGCTCTTTTCTCAGACTGAGAATGAGTGAATACCGTGCATGAGAAACTGGCTGCATCTTCTTCATAACCTCCAGAATACTCACAAAATCTGATTTGTGTATCATTATCAAACTCATCACTTTCTAGGAAATTGCCACCTTCACTTTCTTGTTCAAACTCTTCTTCACTTTCTTGAAATCTGCAATTTACGCTCATGGGTGGGGCCTCCAAGGTGAGCCTTTGGGGTGCTCCTGCAATCTAATTTTTTTTACTTCTTTGAGAAGATACTCATTCAGATATTTCCCTCCTCAACGATGCCATTTCATTTGCCATTTTCTACATTAAAGGATCGTTCTTTCATCTCCAGGACGTTGAGCTTTACCCTTTGAGGGATTCTTGATCTTTCCAGATAGGATGAGATCGTCATCAAGTTCAATGGCCAATCTTTGTGCTTCTGCAATATTCCTTGGTTGAACTCTTCGTAGGAGAAATCCTACCTCCGGTGATTGAGCATTGATGAAGAATCTCTTGACATTGTTTTGAGATGGTGAATCCTCTTTAGGTATCCTGTAAAGCAACTGTTCAAAATGAGCCACGAAGTCTCTCATGGTTTCATTTTCTCCTTTATTTATTTGAGCCAACTGCACTAGGAGATCTGACAATCTTTAGTTGATTTAAATCTCTCTTTGAAGGCATCCTTGATGTCATTCCAACCCATGATGGATCGGGAAGGTAGGAGGTAAAACCATTCTGCTGCTTTTTCTTGGAGGGACTCCACGAACAATTTCACAGCAACATCTTCATGTTGGACACCAAGAATTCCACATGATGTCGTGAAAGTAATGATGTGTTCTTAGGATGTTGTGTTGTCACCTTTGAACTTTGGAAAGTTCTTGCAGGAACCCGTTGGTAGATTGTGAAGAGGGGGTTCAAGAGCAAGCGGGCTTGTATTCCTTCCCCATGGAACAATGGGTTGAGGTATTTCTTCTTCGTCCGCCATTGTTTCTTCTTCTTCTGCTTCAGCTCTTGCTTCTACGAATTCTTCTTCAAATTCTTCTTCTTCTGGGAAGTCGATGTTCAATGGTTGTTGAAAAATTATAGAATTTGAAGGATTTTGGATAGGATTACCAGGTGAACTTCTTGAAGAGCTAGATGAAGAGGAGGCTTGAGAGAAGAAATATGGATTATCTCTAATTCATTCTTGCAGATTTTGTGAAGCTTTGAAATTGAAATCAGCAACACCTCTCGACCTTCTCAACCTGGTGTATCTTCCTTCAGCTAGCTTTTGGAAACTTTTGTAGTCGGAATACGAAAGGACACTGTGGAATGTGAAAAGTCACGTGCAGAAATCAACAGTGTATCTTTGGAAATGGACTTTCATGAACTCTCTTTTATGATTTTTTCAATATTTGATTTTTTTAATCTTTGGGACCTTGCAGTCATATTTTGGGTGCAGATGCTGCTAAATTTGCCCCATGGTGGGTGCCAAAAATATTGGTGAGAAAATTTGTCGGGTGGAAAACTTGTGGATTTCTTGCCAACGCTCTGGGAATCTAAGTCCCTCTACTTAACCGGTGCAACTGTCGTATGTGCATGCGCGAGAAAGTGTGGATTTCTATGGTGGTCTTTCAACCGGGGATCCAACAGGGGCACTCCACTGACCCTACGGAAAAGCTAGCAATCTCTTGCTAGGGAAGACTTTGTCTGGAAGTGGGAAAGGGAGTGAGAATTGATGTAGGAGAACCAATGTTGCAAGTAGAAAATTAGAGACTTGTACACACCAGTCAAAAGTTTCATCACATGCACTTAAATTTCAGAAGAAAACAAATCTACAAAACAACAACAAGACTAAATAGAGCTTAATGAACACAAAGTACCAATAAACTCCTCAATCAAAGAGGCTAAAATTCCTTCTTCCTTTATTGAAGCTCAAGCAGAATTTGTACATAGTGTGGGAATAGAAGACATTTTTGAGAAGGGGAAAATAGAAGAATTTGGCTATCTCCTTTGTTCTCTCAATACACTCTTGAGTTTACAAAATCAATTACCAACCCTTTGCAATGGGAATGACGTACAATTTATAGAATGAGAGGTGACTTATCGTCTTCCTCACGACCCTCCATATGCCTTAATATGACTTAAGACTATTCATATTCCACTTTAAATATTTAAGTCCCTTTTATAATAGCAAGGTGACTTAATTTACATTATGTTTCTAAAGTCACTTTTAAGTGACTTAAAGGCATATCAAAAGTGCAAACCCCAACGAAGAATTAGAACATTTGAAAGTGAGAGAAAGTTGGGGGAGAGAGAGAGAGAGAGAGAGAGAGAGAGAGAGAGAAGAAGAAGAAGAGTAGATGTCACCCGATGAATTCCATTGATCCTCGTTGATGGAAAGCTCCAAATGCAAGTGAAACTCGAATCTTGAACTCCTTGCACACTTTGTGAAACTCCTCCAAATTAGCTCCCGAACACTCACCCAGTTGAATGAACTAAGGTGGATATTGAATTCCCTGTGAAAATGGCTAGGATACTCCCGAACAATGATGTCCCCCTAAATGATTAGCCTTGTACACCCCATTGTGCCAAAACTTCTCTTTGAGTGTAATTTACTATTTTGAGTAAGTGTGAAAAAGTAACTCCTCGATCCTTAGTTGAGTGTTGTGACCTTGATTCCCCTTTTTCCCTGTGTTCCTCACTTCTTTGGATCAAATTTATATTTTTAGCAGGTATTTGAGGGCCCACTTACTATTTTTAGTAAGTTCCAAAAATTTCCATTCTGGTGAATTCTCAGCTATAGTGCACCTCTGATATCTTCATCTCCTTCGCAGGTTCTTTTGTTAATGACTTTCCGAAATAGCAGTTCCTATGTAGTAGACCTGCTATTTTTAGAAAGTTGGCCTCTGGGAGTCGGATTGACGTGGAACGAATTTTTTTGATATGGGTTTTTCCCAATATCATCCCTTTGAAATTTTGGGCCCGCCCACTTAATAATCTAGGAGATTTTAAAGTTTTAATTTTCAGACCTGGCAGTGCTTCTAGGTATGGACAGCCATTAATGGACCTCAAAATTGCAGGTCTAGTTTTATCCTCCATTTGCGAAGAAAATTATATTTTGATGTGGTTTTTTTCTTCTGGTGCTTCATGTGCAATCTTACTTCGATCCGGCAACTGGTTTGACGGGAAATCCCACTTCTTTCTTCGTTGAGTCGAAAAGGAGATTTCTTCATTGTGGATGCTCTATTGCACATGGGGGGACTTTGAAGGTGTATTTTGATGGTCTTGGATAGAGGAATGAATAGAAATAAATGGTTCATTGATTCGTGCATTGGTTTGCAAGCTTTGTTTAGATTTCCATTTTTTAGCTATGGGGATTTTGTTGTTCTCTTCTTTGTTGTTCTTCGTTTCTCCTTAGCTTGATGAGGATTCCTTTTGAGACCTGTGCATCACCATGGGAAAGGTATTTCAGTTCCTTTTTTTATCTGGTCTGATCATTTGCAATGGCGGAGTGATGGTAGAATGTTGCAGAGGAAGAATGAAGATTGTCTGTGCACGGGATTGGAAGTAGCTGGAAGCATTGAGCAAGCAGTTAGATTTTTTGAATTTTTTGAAATCATGGAAGGAGAAGCTTGGGTGAATTTTTCATTACTTGATTTCCCTGACCTCAAGGATGTGAGGGACATCAAATTCCATGGTGGTCAAGAGGACGACATGTGGCGGCGATCCGACGGTAGGGAAAGAAGGTGGAAAAAGTTGCTTTAAAGCACTTGGTGCTGGAAATTAGTCACATGGGTGTCCAAATGACTCCCTATGGGGATGGGTGCATTTTTCCATGTATGATGTCCCCCACCATATGTACATAAGGGACATTAGTTTCCACGGTGGTCCTGGAGGTGACACGTGGAGCCCGATCCAACAATAGGGAATGGATGCTCCAAAAATGCACCTGGGGGCTGAAACTCGGTCACGTGGGTGTCCAAATGACTCCCCATAGGGGATGGGTGCATTTTTCAAGGTATGATGTCCCCCACCTCAGGTGCATAAGGGACATCAGTTTCCACGGTGGTCCTGGAGTTGACACGTGGCACCCGATCCAACGGCAGGGGATGAATGCTCCAAGAATGCACCTGGGGGCTGAACTGTCAAGTCTGAAGGTCATATGAGGGCCCCAGAGGTCACATGGGGGCTGGGTGCATTTTCCAAGGGCTGATGTACCTGACCTCAGGGACGTTGGGGACATGAAATCCCACCAGGCTCCTGGTGCTGACACGTGTCCTCTCGAAAAAATGACTAAGTCCTGAACTGCCTTTGAGAGGGTAACTTGGAATGAAGATAACTTGAGCTCTTGGTGGAATTTCTTGGTGAAATTTTATATGATCCTGACTGGAAATGGAATTTTTAATCCAATTATGTGGGTCTCATGTCTTAATTTGACCATATGATCCCTGAAAAATCATATTTTTGATCTGGGACTCCATTTGTGCCTGAGAAAACTTCCGCCAATCATATGCACCAAGGTGTTGTGAAAAATATTATTTCACCATAATGTAGGTCTTGGAATCCTCTTTTCGACTATGTTTTTTTTTACTTCTAACTCCATCCAGAGCTCCCAAAATCTTCTTCTGAAGCCCAACAGTTGTTTTAGGCCTGTGAACTGCCTAGGCTTGTGAACCCTGTTTTCACTCAGAATGCTCCAAGTATTTCAAAACTTCCCAAAGCCTTCCAAAATAATTTCCATGATGTTATAATGTCTTCAATTCATTTCCATGTTTATTTTTCTCTTTTGTTCCGCTCCAGGGGGTTGAATCCAGTCCTGGGAAGGCCAGCGATATCCCTTCCCAATACTGCCAGAAGATAACATCTTTTCAAAACTCCCTAAAATCACCTAGGGGGAATAAATAGAATTTCCTAAATCACCCTAGGACTAATTTGACATCAAATACAAGGTGAAAAAACTAACGGATTTGGCTTGGGTTCCGGGAATGATAAAACATGAAAATTTCGACATCCGGGTATAATTGTCGTGTTCGGAAATTACTAATTTCCTGTTGCACATTTTCACGACAACACACGTAAAACACAAACCGTACATCCTTGATTTGACCGATCAAGTGGGGCATGTCTAGTTTCCATTGAGTATCAAAGCATCCAAATGGTTTTGTATAAGTGAGTCCCAGAGCATGAGCTACCTTTGCATACATAACATTATCTAAGGCCCTAGAATCAATAATGCAATTGCTCAGTTTAAAACCATTGATAAGTAGGGACAAAAAATGGCTCAACCTTTCTAGAGGAGGAGGTGAAGCCACATTTCTTTGAGAATAGGGAGTATAGGATTAGGGAGGATTCCTTTGGATGCAACATTAGGTGGTACGACATCTTTGCTTCTAATGAATTTGGCTAGCCTTTCAAACTAATCTGGATTGGATTGGAGGTACTCTGCCTCAAACATCTGAATCTTAGTTCTTTTAGCATGATCAATGATATCAAAATTCAGTTTAGGAGGGAATGATTGAAGGTGTAGACCTTTCAATACTTGCTTGTGCATTAGGAGGATTGGTCTTGGGAACAAGGGAAGGAGGAGGATTAGAAGTAGTGGCAACTTTCTTGGCAGTAGGTTTCTCCTTTGGTTGAATAGGAAAAGGATTTCCCTTTTAGCAATAATTACTGAATCTTCTTTTTCTCTAGGTTTCTCCACTTCTTTCCTTAGATTATGAGATCGAGTGAAAATGGCAAAATATTGACCAATAACCTCACAATCATCTTCTTCATATTCCAAGAACCCTATATGAGTCACCAACTAACTAATAATATGATTAAATTCGTGTAACTAGAGGATTCAAAGGCATCATTAACCTCATAGTTTACTTCTTCTTATTCTTCAACCACCTCAACAATTGCATTAATTGGAGGAGCTTTGATGGCTAATCTAGGTTGTGCAGCCGACAAACGATTCCTATCTCTCACGGGAACACCATTATTATCGTTGAAGTTCCTCCTAGGGATATCCCTATAAGGAGTAGATGATGCATGCTAAGTCATCTGCTTCTTCATATTCAATAAATCATTGGCCATTCTCTAGATCATAGGATCAGTGGTACCTTGAGAGGTATTCGATTCTTAGCCTTGGAAGAGTCTCTTCTGATCTTACCGGCCATGATAAGATCATCTTCAATTTCCATGGCAGTTGACTGTGTAGCAGCCAAGTTAGGAATGTTAGATCTTCTCAGCAAGAAACTTACTTTAGGAAGTTGTGCATTGATGAAGAAGCACTTTTGATTTTTGAGAGTAGGAACTGCACGTGCTGGGATTTTATGGATCAACTTATTGAACTTGGCCACGAAATCATGCATAGGCTCATGTGACTCTTTCTTCATCTGGTGAGTTGTGCTAACAAGGAATGTGAATCTTCTACGGGTTTGAATATGGCTTCAAACCATGTTCTCATAGTAGCCCAATTGGTGATACATGCAAACATAAGGTGATAAAACCATTTTGCGGCAAGACTGGAGCATCTTGACGAACAACTGAACAGATACATCTTCATGAGCCACTCCCAAAACTCCACAAGCTATAAAAATGTAGCTACATGTTCGTCTAGGTGTTGCTTTCCGTCACCATTGAATTTTAGGAAGTTCTTGTGTGATCCATGTGGAAAATCATACAATGGTGAAGTAGTGCAAGAGGAGGGAATAAATTTGGACCCTAAGGGACCAGAGCTTGTGGTTGTTGTTTTCCATCCATCCTTCTGAAGGTGGTATGTGCAGGAATCTAGGTATTTCTCAAGAATAATTCTCTACAAGTTGTCAAGGTGTCTAGTTCCTATGTAGCACGATTCCTACGCATTGCAGACGATGAACCGCTTACCCGCCTCGAGGATCACCTTTCTAGTGTAAGATTAAAATTGTGTTACTGCAACAAATCGAATAAGGTGTAAACTTTACCTCTTGCTTGGCTTGTGTGAGTATATACCCTTCTTGTTATATTGTCTCTAGAAAGAAACAATAGAACAAAACAAATGTGGAGTTGCCAATAGTATAGCAGGATTAATCTTACTTGTCTGTATTCCCCAGCGAAGTCGCTAAAAATTGTTCGTTGGATATTTTGTCAAAGACAAAATATGAGGTTCAACCACAATATGCAGGACAAATTCCCTCCTCAAATAAAGGGGAGGTGCCCTATTTATTACTAACCTAATGCATGCCAAATAATATTTACAATATCTACACTAATCTAACCATTCGAGGTTGGGATCTCATCCCAATAGATTTGTTCTTGTTAGAAAGGAAGGTGTGTAAAGAGAGAAGAAGAAGAAGAAAGACATGAGTAATTTCATAAGAATAAGAAGAGAATAGATAGGAATGTGTTTTCACTTAAGAAAATGTAGATCAAAAGATAATCACACGCGATCAGGTAGTAATAACTTGTTGTAGATTCAATAAACTAGATATTAAAGCAAATAACCATTTAGTGCATTGAACGTAAGAATAATACCTTAAATGAAAAATATATATCCACAACACAAAGTTTGTAACAAATATCTTTAACATTCTTCAATGGCAAAAAAGAAAACACAAATTTTTCCTTCTTTTCAACTTTAAGATCTATACATGCAAAGAATCTCCAACCCTTTGTAATGCCACAACATTTTACATTTATAGAAAGGGGGAGAAAAATATGGAAACCACTTGAACCACATACTAAAAATAGAAAATCAATGCTTGCAAATCCACCTTCAATGTTGTCTCATGCGCTTCCCCATGTCGTTTTAGCTTGTAGAAGAAGGAAGGAGACCAAATATGAAGAAATCTAGGTGGTTGGGCCGACTAGATGTGTGCATTAATGGTGAACTATTTTTCCTCTTATTCTCCCACCAAATGCCATCAATTTCTGAATTAAATGATGCCAAATTGAAGGGCTTGAGGAGACCTTTCCAATGAGACTGATTTTACGTGATTTGGAGCTCTAGAGTGAAAGTTATGGCTATCTAAAAATTTACATGTCAAGATGAACATGAGAGTGACATGTGGCAACGTTTGATTGGCTTCACGAATCGTGCATTTGTCTAGGTGTGCATTATTTTTCCTTGGTTACGGGTCGCCTTTGATAGTAGCCTTACATACTACCCTCCACGGACCTGAAATGCCTTGAAATTCGGCTCATTTCATGGACTTTACATCCACGGAGTCCATTTGCTCGCCCTACGCCGGAATGATGACGCGTATCCACTATGGCTTTTGATCATGCACCACACACGATGCCTTATGTTTGTGTCACTGTCCTACTCACCCCGGCGGCCGTTCAATCCTCGCTTGGACCTAAAATGCTATCAAACTTGGTTGATTCCATGGACCTCATGCTCGTCAAAGCGCATCTACTGAAGTTCACCTGAATGGTGACATACATCCCCATACCTCACCGTGTGTTCACCTTGCGGTAATGCTCCCTTACATCACGCCTTTTATCTAAGTGGAATTCATTGTTGGGCCCAGAAAATGTTGCCATGTGTCCATGTTGACTGTCGACTATCTGGACCCGAAGCCTTATGAAACTTGGTTTATTCCACATACTTGAGGTCCACAGAATGCATATGACTTGAAGAGTGTCAAAATGCCAACACATGTCCCCCTTGTATCCTTGGATCAGTTGTTGACATGTTGACTTTTTGCTCCTCATCGGACCCAAAAATCTATCCACTCCAACTTATTCTGGGGACTTGAGGTCCACGGAGCCCAAATGCTATGAAGAGACCTAAAATCTTGCCATGTGTTCCTTCCTCACGAGCATTTGAATTGCTTGGTGGTGTAGACTTTTTATGGTCATTTGAATGTCCTAGGCTTGTATAAAGTGCTAGGTGCATTTTAAGTGAGTTATCCAAATTAATCTGGGAGGGGGTTAATTTGAGATAACAGAAACCCCGAAAACCAATTCAAAAGCAAGTAAGGCATTTTTAAAACAATCATGGATGAAGAATGGGTCATAAACATGTTCTTCATGAAAATTTGATTGGTTATCCCATTTTATCAATAAGCTCAAAAATGGGATAACAATGTGTGTGTATTTTGTTTTATTTATTTTATTAGTTTATTTATTATTAGTTTAGATGTTACATTTGATTATATTATTATTATTATTTTTTAAACATTTTAATTAAATACATTTATATACGTATATTTTTATTATATTTAAAAGTTGTGTAAATCTATTCTAAGACCATGATAATATTTTATAATATTATCATTTTATCAGCAAGTAAGAAAAACTTCAAGACGAGATTTCGAGCCTAATAACTTATAAAAGAAATTTCTCACCACAACGCCAAAACGGGGTGCTTGATAACAAACAAGTCACTTCGTGAAGGGACCCATACTCTCACCAATGGGGTGAAACAGGTTGGGGCACTACAAAACCCTTACTTCCGCATATTGTTTGAACATTACATCCTCACATATACTTTTAGTGTGTAAACAAATGCATCCTTTAGTAATGGCAATGAATTTTCAACCCATTTGTTGCATTCTTAAGTGGCAAAGTGATATTCTTCAACCTATATGATGCATCTTGTAGTAGCGATGAATATGTTAATCCCATTTAATACTTCTTCGGTGGTGGTGATGGTTTTCATGGTCAAACCCTAAAAACAACCTAATGGTTGGGGAAATACTAGGAAAACTCGATATTAAAATTATTTTTTCAATATGCCCTTATTGGCTAGTGTAGGAAAGATTTGATTCCATGTAGGAAAGCTCTAATAACCAAGTAGGAATAGGGAAATCCCAAGAATTAAAACCTCCAAAGTACATAATCACTCCATAAAAGTACTCCCAAGGATAGGGAAAGGATAACCATTATTTATCCATTGATATGATAAAAATGTTCTATTTCTCTGGAATATACAAAGAATATATAAAGATGATGGGTAAAAATAGCTTATACAAAAACAAGTTTTCCTGTCTCTATCGTGGCCGCATAATAAGAACATGTGAATGGCCCATATAAAGGTGTCATTTGTTAATGATGGTGGCAAATAATGTTTATGGCATTAATCACACATTTATCCTCCCTAAGCCTAGAGATGTCCATAAGGCACACTTTATACATATAAGCTAACTTAATATTAACGTGTAAAAAATATTACTCCAACTTCCCCCCTTAAGTACAACTTAGGGAGACTTTTTAAATTTAGGGTAAAGGTTTTTTGGCTAGGATCCTGCCCAAATACAAAAAGGTCAAAGCCTAGATATGCAATGAATAACCAAATAACCAAAACAAGACTTGATAGACAACCAGTAAACATACAACACAAAAACAACAAGTCAACACAATGTCAAAAACTTCACATTATAAATACAAAAACCACCAAAACACACCCAAGAGGAAGGGGAAGACACAAATTATTTCATGAGCTTCTGAAATCTCTTCTTTACATTCTCAAGCCCCTTCTTGATATCCCTTAAAGTAGTACCCTTGTTGGTTTTGTCCTTGCCGAGGATGTCAAACTGAGAAATGAAGAGGGAGAGGAAGTCCAAGGTGCTCTTTTGCATGTTGAGGATGTCACATTGCTTGGTCTTGATTACTTCCATCTCTTTCTCCATTTTGTTGACACGGTTGAGAAAGGTGTCCATCACGCTTGCTTGTTTTCCTTATCATCAACCCTTTCAAGTCCGCTAGCTTCAATTTTGCCTTTAAGAGCTTTGATTTTTTCCAATTGTGTATCATGATCAGAAATATGTTTAGGATCTTCAACCGAAATGATTTTTCCTTTGTTTCCAATGGATAACAGACCCAAGATAGCTTCACCTTCTCCCATGAAGGGGGAGTAGGAGGGACCACATCCTTATCAATTACATTTTCCCTTTTGCTTTCGATTAGCCTATTGAAAGAAGTGTCACCCGGCACTTGCTAGAAGAAGGGACAAAGGTGTGAGAGATGATAGGCGAGAGAGAGGGAGGAGGCAGAGGAGGAATGGGAAGGGAGCAAAGCGGATATGGGAGAAAAAGAGGGGAGGACGGGGACAAGGATGGAGAAAGCAAGGAGGGAGGAAGAGGAGGATGGGAGGGGGAGTGGAGCAAAGGAAGGAGGGGGGTGGAGGTGGGGGAGGGGAGGAAATGACGGGAGAAGAAAGGCCCAAGGGGGAGGGTTAAGAATAGAATAGTCGAAGAATTTATAGAGCAATAAAATAACTACATGGTGAAAGGGACGAACTCTCTCGCCCCATTTTACCAAAATCACAGAGCACTCAAGGGAGTGAAGGATGAAAAATGGAAAGCTAACTAAGCAATTTCTTCAAAATGGTTAATAAAAACAAGGTGCTAAGAAGGCATTACCGAAAATATGTCCTCCAATGTGATGAATTTTATTACTAACAATCCCATCGTGTTGTAGAGATGAGGAATAGATTCTTAAACAAAACCCCATTTTTATGCACCAAAGAGTCGTCGTCATCCATAAATTTCTGCTCCTCCGCTCCTATGTCAATATTGTTCTTGTAGAAATTCAACCCCTTTCTGTTGAAACCAGTTACCATAACAATAACCTCTTCATTGATGTCAAATTCCTTACCTTTATAGGTAACCTTTCTATTGTTCCAATTTTTGACATTCACGAGACAAATGTAAATCACGCCCTTTAATTCTCTTTATGAAACGAGTGAAGCCCCCCTCCTCAAAATTATCCAAAGATCCTCATTGTTCTTACATTCGTCGATTTTCATGGGCTCTACTCAGAGTGCTCTCCTCCCATCTCGAAAGGCTGAAACCAAGAAAGCTTTGAGAAGTAGCAGTCCTTGTTTGTAATATCAACGTGAAGGGAAGGGGAATTTAAAGGCAGGGGCTTAGTTCTCCACACGTGCCGAACCCAAGTCTCTAAAGCGAGTTTCACTTTTTCATTATTGATGACATTTATAGAATTCTTTAGAGGGGTCTCATCCGCACTCCATGGTTTAAAATTATTAAGATTGACCCTTATATTAGCCATAACATCTACTAGATTGTTCCCTTCACGATACATATGTTCAATCAAACAGTTGTGAAAAGTGCTAAGGATATGAACAACTTCATCTATAATAGTTTTGATAGTCCAACTTGTTTGATTACTACCCTTGACAATTGGTGATGTTTAGAGAATCCCCTTCTACAATAATATCTCTAGCATTTATTTCACTCGCAAACCTAGGCCCCCAAAGAGCAAAGAAGGGCTTCAACATAGTGGTTTGAGTCAAATACCCATGGGGCCAACATACTTTGATAACTTAGGAGACTTATACACAACAAGATGATTAAGAATCCTTTGGAAATGGGTCCCAACAAGTAGGCCTCATGAGGTATCCATGTGCAAAAAAAAGTACGGTGGAAAAAACGAGACATGTTATAAGGGTATCTCAAAAACAAGTAAATCAACAAAGTGATTGGAGGTGTTGGGATATGATGTAAAGCGTCCCAAGAAGTAAGACGACAAAATGTTGAATGGGGATGGGCATATCTAATGTGAAGCGCGGTCAAATTACAACTAGAACTAAAATGATCGGTTAATGGTTGGATGTAGATATGTAGCTCCATTGACAACAATACACTATCATATAAGAGAACTCACCCCTTTCAAATACAAGGGAATCCACACCCTCCATACAACTTCCCACACCTCTTGCACATTCTATCATTGTCCACAAATATATTGAAAATAATACAAATAGATATACCTTTGAACTCACAAATCAAATGCATCAATATATAAAATGCCAACGTGACAATCAAAGTCATACACCATAAGAATAGTGAACCCTCAAATGAAAGTGTGACATAACAAGATTCTAACCTATCTCCATGCCAATTTTCTAATCACAAAAATTCTAACCTATCTACATACCATTTTTTCAAGTAAATTCTAACCTATTTCCTGCTAATTTTCCATTCAAGTAACCCCAAAACCCAAACCTCCCTCGTGGTTACCCTTGTCCTGCCCAATGCTCCTTCCCCATAGCCCCCAAGACTCAGTTTCCCCATGTGGCCTCTTACCCCTATCACACTCGAGGAGTACCCTCCATATGTATACACCCCATGGAATAAAACACACAAAAAAACCTACGAGTACTTATCTCCTCCGAACAATTCGGATATTTGCGTAACTCCGAAGACACAAAATTTCCGAGCCCTACATAAAATAGCACACATTCAGTCAATAAACCTTTCCATGTTTCGCCACATCAACGGCGTACAAGTGCTATTATTATTCCAAATGGCACATCCATGCTTTCATCTGCACTAAATTATTTATCCCCTCGGATGCCCTTCCTTTTAATCAATCGCCACTTTATTTGCTGCACCCGCAAAACTGCGCACATCATATACACACTGTATATACGCCGCACAATGACGGTCCAAGCATAATATATACACTGTATATACACACGGTGACGCTCCGCTTTCGCCCTGCTTGCGAAAGAGACAGGGCGACCAGCAGGAAGAAAGGCCAAGAAGAACGTTTCGGCATTATAAATATATTTTACGAAAAAAAAGTGGCGGGATTATTTAAAAGCAGCAGGAAAAAAATAAGGAGAAGGAGAAGCAGCACAAGCGCCCCACTCGCCCAATTCAATTTCTTCTTCATAATTTCACTGAATTTACCATTCGCGAAGAAGATTTGAGTTTTTTTTTGTTTGTGGGTTTGAGAGAAAAATGTTGTATAGCTGGGAGAAGCAGGCACGAGGATTCGAACCAGAGGCCGCGAGTTTCATGGATGTGGTCGACGACGAGGACGACGGGACGGCTTTGGTGGAATTTTCACCTCCTCTACACCGGAGTTTTCACCTGTGTTGAAATGGAACATTTCAGATTTTTGGAACCCTAATATCGTGAGTTTTGCGGTTTTTTCAGGTTTTTAGGGCACATCTATTTATATGCAGAGTGAGAGTTTGGGTTTAATTTTGTGTAATTTTTGTATTCTGGTGTGATATTGGATGTTCATTTTTTCTTGAAAATTTGATTGGGCTGTGACGAAACCCTAATTAGGGTTCGGGACAATTCGTAAATGTGCAGGGGGCAGGTCTTCGGAATATGGGAAATACGTGCTATATGAATTCTGTGTTACAGTGCATTACGTATACGCCGCCGCTTTCTGAAGCGCTGAAGAACTGTGACCATAAAATTCCATGTAAGTAAAATCTAAGGAATGCCCTGCAGCGAAAATTGAAGGGTTTGATTTGATATAAACAGGGTATTCGGGTTTTTCTTTTCGTTTTTCTATTTGTTAAACACAAAACTGTTAGATGTTATTTTTGACATCTCCAAAAAAACAAAACAGTGTTAATTATAATGTGAAAACCCTAAACGACTTTTCTGGGCGTTCTCTTTATTTTTTCGCTAAAGAAACCAATTACGATTCAATATACTGCGAAAACGGTGTTGTTTTTACTAGTTTGAAAACGATTGAGGGGTAAACATACTGCTAAAACCCTATGCGACTTTCTTGGGCTTTTATTTTTTTAGGGTTTGAGATGTAGAAAAGTTTGGGGTTGATGATGCTTGTGATTTGGAATGCAGGTGTTTTTTTGGTGTGGACGTTCTCAGGGTTGAAAATGCATATGTTATTTTGTGTTAATTCTGCTTAGGGTTTGAATTTAGTTGCTTTTGATTTTCTGATCTTGCGTAGGGTGGTTTGTTGGTGTCGATTTTGCTCAGGGTTTGACATGTAACTGATTTTTCTGTTAATTTTCCTTAATTGAAAATTTAGGTGCTTTTGCTATTGATGTTTCTTAGTTGAAATTCTAGGTGCTTTTACTATTGATGTTTACTTGGTTGAAATATTTGGTGCGTTTGCTATTGATGTTTCTTAGTTGAAATATAGTTATATTGTTTAAGGATTGAAGTTTAGGTGTTTTTGGTGTTTAGACTGCCCATGGTTTGAAATGTAGTGTTTTGTTGCTGGTATTGCTTAGGTATCAAACTTTGGGTGTTTATATTGCTTAATGTTTGAAATGTGGGTGCATTTGGTGTTCGTACCGCTTAGGGGTTGAAATGTATAAGTTTTTGGTGGTAGTATTGTTTAGAGTTTGAAATTCGGTGTTTTTGGTGGTGGTGGTGTTTAGGCATGCTTGGTATTGCACGGGGTTTGAAATGTAGGTGCAGTGGAAGTTTCTGTTTACTTCAAAGACTATATATATTTTATTTCTCTTTCTATGTATATTGTCTGTTCTCTTTTTTGGTGTTGATATTGATTAGGATTTGAAATGTAGGTACAATTGAGGGTTTCTGTGCCTTGTGTGCTCTTCGGGACCATGTAAATTTATCACTGTTATCACGCTGGGAAGTTATAGAGCCAAAAGTTTTATATGATAATTTGGGCAATATGTCATCCTCTTATTTTCAGAAATGGCAGCAAGAAGATGCTCATGATTACTTGCATTCACTTCTTGAGGATTTGGACAATTGTGCTTTGGGTGTGGGATGTTTTAATCCATGCTCTTTTTCCAAGGTAGTAGTTTTGTGAAGAAAATCTTTGGTGGTTGTCTCAGAAGTCAGGTATGTGTTTTTCAAAACCCACTCTCATGAACGTGATTTTGGGCTTGTTATTTTTATGTGATGAGGAGGCTTAAAGGATGATGTATTTTGTGACAGGTAAAGTGCACATATTGCTTTCACTGCTCAAATGCTTTTGAACCATTTATTGATTTGAGCTTGGAGATAGATGAAGCTGATTCCTTGATAAGTGCACTACAGTCATTTACTCGTGTAGAAACAATTGTTCCTGATCTGAAGCATCGTTGTGACAATTGTCATCAAAATGCACCAATCTTAAAACAGTTCACAATTAGCCAACCTTCTGATGTTCTTGTAATTCAGCTAAAACGTTTTTCCAACAACGGTCTTTTTGGGGGTTTTGGTGATAAAGTACAGAAAATGGTTGCATACCCCGAGTCCTGGAGATGGAGCCCTTTCTAAGCAATTCCCAACAGGATAAAGTGAGTTTTTTTGACCCAGATTTTGTAAGCATTTGGCTTGGGCAATATTCCTCTATTGTTGGTTTAACATTATTTGTATTTATCTTTTGCCTTATAGGGAGAGGTGAAATATGAGCTTTATGCTGTGCTTGTGCATGCTGGATTTTCTCTGAATTCTGGTCACTATTATTGCTATGTACGTTCTGGCTATGACGACTGGTATGAGATGGATGATTCACAGGTGATTACCTTCAGCAGTTGCTATTTTTCCTTTATTACTTTTTCTGTTTGGATCTAAAGCAAGTTTTTGTTTTTCTTTCATTAGGTGACAAGAGCAATTGAGGAAACTGTTATGCATCAGCAAGCATACATTCTCTTTTATTTCCGACAAGGGATAAATTGGTTTTCAGATACGTCAGATTCTAGAATGAAGAATGAATCATCTAAGTTCTTTGGTTCTCCGAAGTCTGTTCTAGAAGAGACCATCACAAGTGAAGAATCATCCCGTGAGTTGAGTGAGGCTGATGTTGCTGAGTGTTCAGATGGAATATATTCAATTGCAAATCCTGAGTTGTCGTCCAGTGGAACCATAATGAATGCTGATAGTCTACTGAATAATTCTCATTGCAGTTCTACTGTTTGCTCGAGCCATTCTTCTGTACCTGTCTCATCATGCACTTACAATGTGGAGCCCACCAGTCCCAAAGGTACTTCTGAGGATTGTACAGCCACATCATACACATTTGTGGAAAATCCAGAATCTCTGAGAGGTTGTTCAGAAGAGGAACATACACATAATGGACAGAATCCTGGAGACACTAAGTTTTCATGTTCGTTAGTGAATACAAAGACTTCAGAAATCCAAGGTAGTATTAAGAAGAGGCTCTTTCCAGGGACTCGATACCTAAACAAAAACAAAAGGTGGATGATGATTGGTAAGCGCAGATTTTGTTATGGTGTTATATCGCGTAGAGGACGAACTAATAGTGTTAGTCCATCATCTAAAGCCAGAAGATCATCTTTGGCAAGTCTCCAAAGAAATGCACTGGACAAGGCTCCTTTCTTGCATAGTGGTTCATACGTCTCTGAGCTGAAAGATCAGAGTAAAAGCATATAATAAATGAGAAGGTTTATTGCTAGTTCGTGGTCATTGGTAAGTTTTGATCAGGAATGAGCTTTGCCTGGACAGAGGAGAAAATACTTCTATTCTTACCCAAATAGTATGTCAATGAGGTTGAGTGCAAAAACCTGGGTTGAAGATGCAACTATTAATCTTTAGACATGTCAGGGTGCTAAATACATGGGAACAGAGTCTGGCTTTGTAGGGAAACTAAAAAAATTTGATTATACTCTTACACAACTCGGTTAACAACCTAATATGAAGCTGATTTCATGAATAGCCGAAACAAGAACCCACAAGTCAAAATTAGAGGATGTAAAAGCATTTTCGGAAGTTGTGAGAAATGTGGCAAATATGAAAACACCAGCAAAATTTTGAGCATGTATATAAGGGTGCTGCTATTTATCAGATTATTAGATCACTGCGGGGTTTCTTGTTTTGTATCTTAATGTAACTGATCTTCTTGTGATTGTCAAATTCTCAGTTTATCGACAATTTCAAGACACGAGGTTCTGATTCTTGTATTGTTACAGTAGACTTTGACATCCGACCTGTTTATGATTTTGTTAAATTGTTAATAGCCATATTTGATGCTGGTAATATTATGAATATAGTTTAAGTATACTATATTAAAATTTTGGCTTGTGATGACTTATATTTAATGCACGAGATAGCATGCCCCTGTGATGCTTTCACCCATACCATCACAGCATAACATGCCCTCATAACATTTAATCATGGCCCACTCCCTCCACAGTCTCTGCTTGAGTCAATCCATGCCAGAGCCTCTGAAGTACGTGGTAGACCTCACATCTACACTTTCCGAAGACAATGGTCAGGTTCGTTTCAAAAAAACTCTGCTCATGTGTCACTTCCAGGTTTAGTTCAAAAAAACTGGCCCAAAAACATGCCACAGAGTTTCGCTTCCGCCATTGTTTTGGGAAATAGTTGTAGAGGACATGTCGCTCGTTGCCATAAAATCTACATAGTTGCATAGATTTGTATTGTAGATTGTAAACCCAATTTCGTTGCATAGATGCAGAGGATAACGCACCGTTTCAAAGGGCACGCTGCTCGTTACTTATAGGACATGCCTTGTGTCACTTACAAGAGATGCCATTAGTTGTCGGGTTTAGTTACAATGTGAAGGACGAAGGAAACGAGAGAGGAAGACCAATATGCCTCCTGTAACATACGTGGGACGAGATTGTATGCACAATTTATGGTTGATGTCATTCAAGAATTTTGACAAACAGTTACATATGCCTTTGTTATGATTTTCATTTGGCCGTTTTTAAATAATAGCACCTTTGTGCATCTTTTAATATGATCATTTTTCATATGGGTTAACTATTGGAGCATACCCTGTTTCATTGTAAAAGTGTAGCATATGTTATAGCACTTTGGACGGTAGTTTAACAAGTTGTACTAAAAGCATTTTGGTTTTCCTTGCTAAAACTATGCTAGGGCATAGAAGTCTCTATTAAAAAAGTACTTGTCATGTGCAGTTTGCTTTAATTGATTTTTTCTCCATAGAGCTTTCTAAACTTTCATTGATTTTTGACATTTTTATTTCCTTTCATGGATCTTCCCTTATTGATGGCAACATACGTTAGATGATTACTATGAAATAGGGAATGTTGTTGTGAATGTTATTGCTCGGTATTTCAATGAGTGGTTCTGCAGTACATGCATCCAATGTAAAGGACAAAGCCTTTTGGAGCACTCAGTAGCTATGGTGTTCTTAATATTGTTCCACTGGAACAATTCATAAACATTCTTCCCTCCTTGATATGTGGCACGCATCAATCTTTTGTTGGGTTGGGACAGAGTTGGATGTCCTCTTCTTTTTTGCGTCATGTTCTTGCTCTTGTATTGGTCTTTTTCCCTTTCTTGAATGAGCTTGCTCTATCTCCACTTCCCCCGTGTGGCCACTTCCTTCCACATGACCTTCACTTTCGCTTTACGTGGTCTCCTCGAGATTATCTTCAACTTCGATCACCTTTTATGGTGATTTGGGAGTATAGGTTGTTTGTTCGCTAGGGCTTGCATACTCCATATGTTCTTTCGGCCCTTCCCCATTGCTTATCTAGATTTGGGAGTGTTAAACGGGGACCTCAACATTGGTCTCCTTCTGGCTAATGTCAAGCATGGATTCTACATTACGGGAATGTTCCACTTTTTTCTGCCCCACTTCTGTTTGTGTCAGGGTTGGCCCGTGCTTTGGATTCAATGGTATTCTCTTTGTAGGTTAATCCATCCGTGTGTGTGCACTTTCTTTTTCTTCTTGTATTGTTTGCGCACGGTCTACTTGTTCACGTGCTCCTTTCCATGCATGTTTAGGCATAACAAGTTCTTCATTGGGTTCTTCATCTATAGTGTCTTTCTTGGTAACCTTTTTCTTGGGATGCATATAGAAGAAGGGTTTCTACGCATTGCTCTTCACTACAATAGTTTCCCATTTGGTGAGGTGATGGATATATGTAGTTTTGAGTTCCCTTATTGATTGTAGTTTGCTCTTCTCTATTAGGGTGCTTGTATGTTTTGCGTAGCGCATGGATGTCCTCATCTATCCTTTGTGCATCAATATTGAGCTTTTTCACCCCTTGATCCATTTGATAGATTGAACAAAGTAGTTTGTTGTGAAGGCATAGGGTAACTTGGCCCATGGTGTCCAAGTCTCATCCACCTTTTACTCATGGCTACCGATTAGTTCATAACAACACTTGAATCCACCTCTCCAACCAACTCCTTTGGTAATTGGCGTGGGATTTTCCAGCCTTGCTCAAATACACTGCGCAAGTGTATTACAAATACAATAGATGAAGCTAGTCACCCTTTATCAATCCATGGAGCTCCTTCCCCCTCCCCTAATGTGTTCGATGAAACCCTCTTCATATTATGCAACATGGACAAGATTCAAAGCCCACTATCATAATCATAAATAGTGGACAAGGAACTCAACAAATTAAAGGACCTTGAAAGTTAGGGCCTTACTCCCTACAAAATTCTTCATTCCCTCTCTCCCATTGTTTCCCAAGCAAAACTAGACAGTGATTGTTTTTTCTCTATTTTCACATTACATTGTTGCTTTTTGCATATTATAATTTAATTTGATACTATTGTAAGACATTTTTAATATTTTATAAAACTATGAAAATTATTTAGTTGTTGAAAATTTTGAAATTAAGCTTAAAATGTGTTTCCCTTAAAATGTTTTAAATCTCATCATAGAAGATAAAGATTAAAAGTTAATTGTTTTAAGAAGAAAGTTATGTGTTTAGTTGTTTGTCACAAAAATTATTTTAATTGCCAAAAACATAACCTTCAAGATATTTAATATGCACTTTCTTAATGTTATTAATTCTCTTTGTAGCATTGGAATAAAAATGTCAATTCATTTGATAATATTTAATGTTAAAAGTGGTCATGACTCTCCTTACAATGAAATGTAATATCAAGGAGTTGAGTTGGAGTGCAAATTTGCCTAAAAAGGCTTTCTTTCCCTCAACAAAACACATGATTACTACTAGAAGAAAGGTTTCAATTTGACAACACATTATTATTCGATTTTGGTATGTGCCCTCTGCTCCCAAGGTCCCATCTTACAAAGAAGATTTTGAGCCCCCTTTCATAGAGGCATTTCACTCCTTATATTTAGGAGTTCCATTTGTCTTTAAGAGAAGGGTGTAAAGGTTTTTCGTCGGATTCGAACCTTGATCTCTCAACAACATGTGCCCTCAACTTACCATTTCACTAAGTCGCAATAGACCAATTTTACAAAATACACCACCAAGTGTTAGTAAAAACATTGTAATATAAATAACAATTCAGCTAGTCTCATTGCCACACAATGCACTAATTAGGTATATGGGATCTCCATGTAGAATCACATCAGAAATTGTTTTTCAATGTATCTCATATATTGGTCAACGACATATACAATTATACTCTCACCGAATTAAACCATGTGATCTCCTTCAAGCAACAAACATGCTTTCACCATTAACGACCTAACAAAGTGTAATAAAAAAGTAACGCACAAAAATATTTTGTTTATCAAGTATCTTTATATGGAATCTCACATTTACAACACTTTTCAAAAGAGGAAGAACACATTTTTAGGATACAAGATAATCTCGTTTATTACTATAGAGAAGAGCCCCAATGACAACACTAATAAGAGAAGCCCAAGGTCCTACTACATGGCTATTCATGTTGATGTGTCTATATTTACAAAGTAATAAATGTGGCATTAGTTAAGCAAGGAAATCAATCATGTGAGATCACATTGGTAAGAATCGATTGAGAACTCACTTATAGATAAGAGTAAGTCATAACTCTTTATTTTATAGTTGTGCAAAATAAAAATAAGTTATTTAAAAGTGACCAAAGTTAGGGTTTCACCGAATGTGACATGCATATTGTAAACTATGTACACTAAAATTTCCTCGTACAACTAACTTGGAGAAGGGGGCAAGGAAGAAAACATTAATTTGTATCCTCCATAGTGATAATCTTTTGCCGCTAACAAATGACTTAAATGATTTTTTTTTAAATTCTTTTTCAAGGTTTTGTAAAGGTGTAATGATCGAGCTTCTATGTGACAATATCTCGAGTCAAACACTCAATCTTGAACATTATTTTCTTTTTCAAGAGTTTCGTGAAGATATTATTGATCAAAGTTTTAATGTGACAATATCTCAAGTCAAACACTCGATCTTGAAAAGTTATACCAAAGTGCATATGGGTCCTAAAACGCGTTTTGTGCATTAGGAGTAATTGATTGAGACCTCAATTATAGATAAGGGTAAACCATAAACATTAATCTTAGGGTCACACAAAAACAAAATAAGTAGTCAAAAGATGGCCAAAGTTAAGGTTACACCTAACATGGCATGTATATTGTAAACTAGGTTCATTAACATCTCCTCATAAGACTAACTTGGAGAAGGGAGGGAAGAAAAATTATGTCTTACCCCTAAATGACAATTTCCTTTGCCCTAACAAAGGCCTAAAGGAACTTATTTTTGAGATTTAAAGTATTAAATCTGCAATACAACAATACCTCAAGTCAATCACTTGATCTCGAATAAGTTGTTCAAGTGCATGTAGGTCCTAATGTGTTTGGCACATAAATATTAGACCAAATTGTGAGTTGCGTATATCATTTCAATTGTCACACCATCTATTATAGGGGATATGACAGTTTTTTCTTCTTTCCTCCCTTGTCCAAGTTAGTCTTATGAGAAGATGTTGATGTGCCTAGTTTACAACATACATGTCATGTTAGGTGTAACCCTAACGTTGGTCACCTTTTGATAATTTATTTTGTTTTTGTGTGACCCTAAGTTCAATGTTTATGGTTTACTCTTATTTGTAATTGAGGTCTCAATCAATTACTCAAAATGCACAAAACACATTAGGACCCACTTGCAATTGTAGAAATTTTCAAGATCGAGTGTTTGACTTGAGATATTCGAACATTTTTTTGACATTTCAATGATCAAATCTTCAATACAACAATACCTTGATCAATCACTTGATCCCAAATAAGTTGTACATGTGCATGTGGGTCATAATGTGTTCGACGTATAAATATTGGACTTGATTACAAGTAATGTGTATATCATTTTGATTGTCACACCATAGAATAGTTTGTAGGTCATGTGAAAACCTAAACTGCAATAGCCGCAAGAACCCAAAGTGCTTCTTGGCCTATATTGACAACACCTTGGTACCCTATCAATAGAAAAATAGCGCTAACAACTTGTCTCTTGCTAGACTATGTAATTGTACCCAAACCCAAATGACAAAGATGTCAAAAAATAGATTTAAGATCATTGGTATCTCCCATTAACTGAAATATGTATAATCTACCAGCAAAACCAAGATTTGTTATTGATCTAGGTGATTGTTCAAAACAATGTTAGAATAAAATAACAAATACTAACAGGTCACATTGTCAAAGGCATAGCTACATTGCTCAAAATGACCTTGTTCAAATAGCATTGAAAAGCTTACAATGTGTAAAACAAGAAAAATAGTAAAATGACATAATATCCAAAAAAATACTCGAAAAAAATTCTAAAAGATCTGAAATTGCAAAATATGTAAATTTAGAATACACCAAAAATACAAGAAAATGAAATTATCTTTTTATGAGTTTCATATTATAATACATCCCTTCAACTTTTCATGATGTAACATTTTGCACAAGGCTTCTCAAATTCCAAATTGAATCACTTTAATTTCTAGTTTTAGACTTTCATTTGCTACTAAAAATATCTATAAAAGAATTTAAGTACAGATTTAAAAGTCGGAGAATGTTATACCAGAGCAAATAAAGGCAAGAACGCAATTGCTACCTATTTTTATTAATCAAAGTTCGGTAGTTTCACGTCTTTCTCAAAGATCGATACCTTTTCAATGAACCAAAATAATGACTTGAATCTCTTCTCAAATGTCATCGTACATGTCTTTCGTATCAATGTAACAATAAATTCTTTTATTTCTTTGTATATATTTTTGCCTACATTCTTCCATGACTAATATCGCTCTATAGTTATTTAAAAAGTATTATCTCTATGTTTGCATTCGTTTGAAAATTATCACTTCCTTGGAACACACTTAAATTCCACCGATTTACCGTAGTATCCAGTACATTCCCAATCCAATCCAAAGTGGTGAAGAATATGTAATGACAAACTACTATGTGTCATCCGTACAAAACAGGTTAATCTTTAATAGTTTTTAATGGATGTCACTGTGATCTTGCATGCAACGAGAGACCAAGCCATCAGTAAAGATATACTTGGTTGGCTGCCTTGTAAATACAGAGGGAGTGGAACACGAGGCAACGAGCTTGACATCCAAAAAGTAAGGAGTAGAATTGTACTAGGAGTATGAAATGAATATCACTTCCTCAATTTAGTAAACTTGGAGATCTCGGAAATAATGATGGCCTAATTCGGTTAGGCAAGTTGATTCATATAGCTAGCTTTCAAACACTAGATCATGTGGTGGTAGTCCTTATAATGATGAGAGCTTCTGCGTACAAGTATTAAGAGTTCACCATGAATTTGCTTTTAGCATATACTAGGTATGAGGTGACAATCACCGCCACTAGTTGATCTCATATGAAGCTCGTGAAGATGTTCATCCATGTGTCTCCCTCTAAATGACCATGCAAGGAAGTACTTTAGAGACATAATGTATTTTCACTGAAAGGAAGCTCCATGAAACAAGACATTACAAATAGAACCTTGTTTCCAATGTCATTGACCAAACACTAAACTTTGATTGTTTGTCCTCTTGTATGTTAGCTCATTGGCAAATGATACTCCATAGCTTCATAATGCTTGTTACCTCTTGCTACTTCATCAAATGCAGGTTTTTCCATCTCCATAACTTGCGCCATAACATCAAAATTAGTTTGTTAATCCAGAGATAACGTCTGATGATTTTATTCACTAAATCAATTTCGAGGAACTTTCTTGTCCACCTAAGGAGATGAGATGAGGTGTTGGAAAACTCTAGATAAAACATAACCCCTTACCACTCTCCCCTAGACCAGCCACCCACACTACGTAGATCATCCAATAGTGGTTGACATGGTGTATAAAGAAGGAACAACAAATTCCTCTTTGAGATCACCTTCACGTTGAAAGGATCAAATTTAAGACCTTTTCATTTTTCAGTCTCATCATGTTAAACACCAAAAAAAATCCATTTATACAATGTTCATAATTTGCACCCCTTGGTTTGACCTCGTGACCAAGCTTCAGAGTACTACACCGAGACTTGCCAATAAGGTGTATACCCTCTTTGCACCTAAGCCATGAGCATCTTCCCAACATTCAAGATCGAGCATTTTGAGTTGTTTTTATTCATTTAGAGCATGAAGAAAAACAACTCAAAATGTTAAAATTCATGTAAAAACAAATAGGCACATCACCATAGCTGTCATAAAAGTCATTGGATCAACATCTAGGGCACAAACATGTAGTCTTCGACAGGACCTTTCATAACAAAGGCCTCAATTCAACACTACATCTAGAATTCCCATGTGTCTACGTGCAATATGAAATTGCATATTACTCCCAAACTTGTGGAGGCCAAACTGCTGCCATTATTTGCTTAGAAGCCATAAAGCCACATCTTATTTCATATTTCAAAAGTTCACAACCTTGTCTAATCCATCAAATTTGTACGGGTGTGTACCAAAATATGCAATATGCAGTTGCATTTTTGTAAATCCAGGGGCTTCTATAAGGATTCTGAAGGCCATTATAGATCTGAACACCTCATACACGAACCTAACAAAAATCCCTAAATTCTTTTACTATGTCCAAAGAGAGTAGATCGCAGACTACAAATATATGGTATCATCTGAATTTTAGTCGTAATCAGGCAATACTTTATTGAGAAACAGGGACATGTATTTTGTTTTGAAGCCCAACCCCTTATCAGGGAACACCTGCAAATCCAATCCAGCTCAAGCCAATAACTCTAATAATGTTCTCATAAATTATCACGCTTTAGGCATTCTTTGTACTCTTTGCAAGAACACTTTTGCACTAAGTTTTGCGATGCAACTAGTTTTAATCTAAAGATGCAAAGAAATGGTAGATAAGACACGCCCATATTTCTGATCTCAATTTGTCAGATATATTGCTTAATCCCTTGCTGTAATTTGTAAATTTGTCATTGATCAATACAACTAGTTCAACTCAGAAGATAGGCTTGGAATGTCTCTTCTATTTTTACATAAAATTGGGGTGTACATATTTTTCACCCTCTTCTTTCTCTGTGCTTTGTTTATGCAAAACGAAGCTGTGCATAACACTAAGCACTTCATCCCATTCCAAAATATTATCCACAGGCACTTTCAAATATACATTACTATACATTATTTTATTAACTTCTTTCCGCAAAGGTGGGTAGATGACCTGGGAAAAATAATAAATAAAAAATATGGTTACATGCTTTCTCAGTGGGTATGCTTCTTCCTCCTTAAGATGCAACTATAGTAGAATTGTGGACTCGCTTGTCACTATGTTTATCTCACTTGAAACTTCAGTTGAATTCATAGAGGTTTGATTCAATGTATTTTCTGTGCTCCAATCATTTGACCTCTGAGCAGTAGTATTTGTGCCCGTGAATAGTGACTCTGCAATATCTTGAGTAGACTCTCTCTGACAGAGACATTCTGGCAGAGGATTTGTATAGAATGCTTCTTCTGTGCGGAACCTCTCCTTGCCTCTAGTTCCAGAAATAGGTCCTTTCCTCTTTCTGGGTGATCCTTGTCTGTTAAGCATCAAAGAATAGTTACATACAGTAGAGGGAAAAGAATAGTTCTGCTTTAGAATTCAATGATATATCAAAAGCAGTAATACTTAATACAATTACCGTTTTCTATGGATTTCCGTAATTATTGCAGAGAGATGCTTCCCTTCTGAGATTTTTCCACGATCTATCTTGTTGAACAGATATACAAGTGCTTTTCTGATACATTAATTCAAAAGTGTAAGGTGTTTTGTGAACAGCATAGACTGCCCAATCCTTTAATGTGCACATTTGAAATTTCCTTCCGCATATGAGAAGTTAAAAACATTTACCTGTCAGGAAGAATAGTTTTGCGATGCCCCAAATAACGACGGTGGCCCTCTACAGCTCGTGCCATGTTGCCAGAGTATGTAGGAACAAAAACATCACTTTCTACCGAGACAATATAATCCAAAGCAGCCATTTGAGTTGCATGTGATACAAAAGGCGCCAACTCTTCTTTAGATGCTAATGTTTCCTATTAAGAAATAACATTTTAGAAAATCAGTAAAAATATATGCATCATGTCCGATAACATAATCAATACAAATTCTATTGTGATCGAGACCAGACATACAAGAGAGCGCACAACTAGTTTCAAATTCACAGTATAAATTCTAAACTTCACAATCTACAAATATAGTTGGCCAGTAATTGTTCAAGAAGCTGCCCAACTGAAGGTTTCCGTATGGAGAAATATCACAACCCCATTTTAAAAAATGTTTCTGGCCCGACTTTCCACCTATTCACTACTTCTCTACTTCCATTTTTACTCCATTCAAATTTTTGTACTTCAAAATCACAGTAAGCATGAAGTATGGCCCTAGTAGAATGAAATCTAAATAGTTCAATAATGTCCATGGACCATAAAATGTTGGATGTTTAATACACGTAGGCAATTGGATGAATGAAAACCGGTGTGTAAAACAGCCTGGGAGCTCCTGAATGCATACAAATAGTAATCTGTTGACTTTGAGACTTGGAAATTGCTGAAAAGTGGGCATTGCATGATTGAGACATGCAATTAGTGAATAGTCTACACTTACAGTCTTACAGATTTCAATAGCTTTTCAAATCCTGATACAAAAATTTAAAAACACTGGTCTACTTGACAAATAACAAAATACACTGGTATAAACAATTTGACCATTTTGAACCTTCATGTAAATTCAGCAATGGCAGGCATTCTTCACCCTGCAAGTGCCTTAAATTTTAAAATTTATCGATGTATCCATCTTCGTATGAAGTAACAGCTACATGAGAGGACAAATCTGATATTGATAGTCGTCCTAAAAGCCATCGAGGTATACTGTAGCTGGCATATGTTAACAAAGCAGGCAAATTAATAGAGCAAAAAATGGGGCTCCCAAAACATTGCCAACCAAGGACCCAATTCGGTCAGAAATTTGAGTATACAAAACATGATAGGAAAGAGAAACAGAAGGAAACAGGAAACTAAATATAGTTTAACTAGTAAGTAGAAAATAAAACCATAAACAGCCTAAGTTTCACAAAACGAGCATCACAAGGCTCATGAAAGAGCCATAGAAATCTCCGCCTATATGTTGAATGTTTGTTAGGGTTTCTATGACTAAATACAAGTTTCAAGCAAATAAAGGCACTAGATCACTGATATGGGTTCGGATTTGGGTACAGGAATTTGACTCCGGGTTTTGTTTGGATCGCGGGACATTACGCCTTGGATTTGTTCGCATAAAAATAATTAAAAACTAGTAAAATATATAGAAAATTATAGACAGTATAAACAAAATTAACCATAATATCAATATTACATGCATAAAATACCAAAATATAACAAAACACTCTAATAATTGAAAATTCAAAATATTAAATGAGTGGTACTGGTGACATGATAGGAAAAGAGTTAATGGTCAAATTCAAGAACTACATGACATAGTCAAAACTGGTCAAAAGTCAATGGTCTAAATATCATCAAATCAGCAATTGGTTCATCAGAACCAGATGTAGAACTTGCAGCACTTTGGTTAGTCGATATGTTATGCAGGGACACACATCCCCTAGATTTTGGTGACATCCTAGACATTTCAGAGAAGGAGGTGTCAATAGTATTTTAATTATTTTTAAAATTTTCTTATATTTCTAGTTTATACTTGATAGAGTCCAGCTAGGCTTCACTTAGTGGCGAATCAGAACCAGTACTGTACATAAATGGAAGCCTCCAGGAAGTACCCAGTAATGCAGGAAAGGAATCTCCATTCTATCATATTTCCAGGATGCATAGCAAGAAATGGTGAGTCCAGCTACATGCATACCCAAATATAAAGTCAAAATAGAAAGCTAACAAAAGCCTGCTATTGTAGCCCAACATTCATAACTATGTAGACGGCAGAACACACATTTCATATACTTGCAGGTTACTACTCTCTAAATCATTTACATGGAAAATAGCTTTATACTTTACAAATCCAGCAGGCTTGGCTTGGTGGTAAATAAAAAGTAATGTTACTGAGAAGCCTGATTGTATCCCAACATTCATAACTATGTAGAAAACGCATTTTATATACTTGCAGATTACTACTCCTAAATAATTTACACGGTGAAATAGCTTTTAGTATTTTACTTTATGAAGTCCAGCGGGCTTGGCTTGGTGGTAAATAAGAAGCAATGTTACTAAGAAGGCCTGGGTTCGAGCCCCACAGAGGCTAGCTAGCTCCCCCACATTCAAGTGGGGCCAACATTAATTGGAGTAAAAATGGCAGGGCCAGGAGCAAGGCCTGGGTGATTTTGATGGAATGGATTTCCCTCTGACCGTGAGAACATATGCTGAAAGGGACCTAAGATTGATTGCTGCTCCGATGACTCTCTTCCTGTAAAAATGGAGCTCCAGAACTTGTCAATCATGATGCTTAGGAGTGTTTCCTAGCGTATATTTGCCACACTAAAAACATAGCTTATAATTTAAATGAATAATTGTTTTTTATGAAGAAACTAGTAATGTTTTGGTTCTTCACTGCCCTAGCAGATTTCTCTCATATATGTTGTGGTTCTTCACCACCCTGAAAAGTTTTTGAATAGCATGCAACATGTTTCCCCTGTAGTTCATTATACAGTATGCATGATGTATGGCATGTTATTTTTTTCTTGCTTTTACAAATGAATTAATTAAAACATACAATTGCATGCAACACATTTGATTTGGATTCTTAAAAATCGATTTCTGGCCTCTTTGTTCAGTCAAGTTGCACTACCACCATCATAAGTTCATTCACTAGCAAAACAATGTCGGAGAATCCTATTTAAATCACCAGTATGGGTTCAGATTCCGGTGCAAGGGATCAGTTGTTTGGAGAATCCTATTTAAGTCGCTCAAATAAAACATTAGCCTTTAGTGAGCGCACAGGCGATGCATGACTATGAATATGTCTCAATTACATTGCACAGGAAACGAACACACTAATACTAATGCTTATTTAGCTTCTACCATACCGCTTTAAAAAGTTACATATTTATCCTAGGTCTTGCTCAAAACTGCTTTACCATACAAGTATACAGAGAAATGGTTGTCTCTTAAGACTACGATCTAAACTCATCCCAACTCAACAATCTTCCCAAGCTCATTAATAAGGAGGAACAAATGCATAAATATAAATATAAAAATAGGGCTTAGCTTCATTGCTAACAATAAAGTATAAACTAGTATGCACTCACACATAAAAAGGAAGGCAGGTCCAACAAAATATAATTTTGACCAAAGCAATTAGTAAATCCAAGTTCTGCTTTTCATAGTCAGAAAAGCAAAATTAAAATCAGCTTAAACTAAGATGTGAGAGTAGTCAAATGTAACAATCTGATGGAGTGATACATGATAATCATTTAACTAAAATCTCTTCATCAAAAATTCGAGAGAACAAATGGAAACAGTCAGCAGCAAGGATCAAATTGAGTATTTCTGGTATATGCACAGGACACTTAACCTCCAATTCCCTTAAGTTGTGGTTACATATCCACCGGTCTCTGCATGGACCGTCAACCATTCTCCACAAGGGCCGTTAGCATAATCGCTGGTCTACACTAAGCAATAGTTTCGCCCGAATACGTTGTACATGCATGGTAACGGCAGAATGACAGTGTCTTCAGTTTTGAGACATTTGGGAGCCCTATGGTACGGGAAGTACACTCCCAAAGCATGATAAATAGGAGGAACAAGTCCAATTATAGGTATGTGTGTGAAAATCACAGTCAGTGTTTGGTAAAGTTGTAGGAGGAAGAAAGATGCATAGAATTTGCTGAAGTTTAATGAACAAACATTAGAGAGTTTGCTATAATTGTTCTATCATACTCTTTGTAAACTGTAATTGGCCATAAGAAGATCAAAGACACCAAGCTATTGCCAACTCTAGCCAGTTTTCCCTTCACAGATTTCCAGGTCAAAAGTTTGTGTCCATTTTGTTCTTGCATTTTGTTTGTTCATGGTTATTTCCATTCATGATTCATTGTTGCAAGTTCTTTTATGTTTCCAACAACACACTGCAGTAGACCGTTGTGGTCCAATAGACCGTTAGGTCTGGTGGATGTAATTAAAACTCTTTCATTTCAGTTCAGTTCTCACTAATTCCAAGTTCTTAATGCAATAAAATCTGTCAATTTGGAGTAGCATTCAAGTAGGACAGTATATTGTGATTATGTGAATTACATTAAGCAATTGCACTTGAGAAATTACAGATTTTATTTAGATATAAGTGCATCATTATTCTGTGTAATATAGATAGTTTGCAGTTGATTGATATAGCAGTGACAAGATCGAAAGAAGAAGAGTTGCTACCTTGTGATCATGAGATTTCTATAAGGATGTGGAATCAAAAGGGGAAAGTAATAGCAAAGGAAGGTGAAGATAATCTTTCCAAGAGAGTTATTGCCTTAGCTCACAGCTAGAAATCAAGCATTGCATACACTGGTTTGTGCTCCAACCAAGAAATTTGGCATGGAAGGAGAAAAGCCCCGTGAAAGAGAGGAAGAACTCATGGATAAAGATGAGCAGCCTCCCAAAGACAAAGGTAAAAGTCAAGAGGCCAAGGTAAAACCATCTGATCTTACTGCTTTTAAAGTTGAGATTAAATATTTTGAAGGACAACAAGATGGTGAATTGCTAAACAACTGGTTGAAGCAAACAGAGATTTATTTTAGTGTGTAAATCGTTAGTGAGTCCAAAATATTTCTTGTACACATCTCAAAATGATAGGGCATGCTCTGATTTAGGGGAAAGTTACCTGGTCTCTTCTGAAAAGAAGCAGGCGCCACTAGATGAGTTGTATTCGCACATTGGATATATATGTTGTTGGACAAACTTAAGCATGCCAAATACTTCACAAAGCTGGATCTCAAATCCGAGTACCATCAAGTTTGTATGGAGGAGGATGCATGGATGACACACTTTACGACAATCACAAAACAAATGGATGTATGAATGGTTGGTAGTTGGTACTTCCATTTGGTTTGTGTCATGCACCTTGCTACTTTATGAGATTGATTAATGATTAGATGAGATGAATTCAAACATTGGATAGATCAGTTGTTGGAAAAACTTAAGCATGCCAAATACTTCACAAAGCTGGATCTCAAATCCGAGTACCATCGAGTTTGTATGTAGGAGGATGCATGGATGACAGCCTTTAAGACGAAACAAATGGATGTATGAATGGTTGCTACTTCCATTTGGTTTGTGTTATGCACCTTGCTAGTTTATGAGATCGATTAATGATGTGTCGAGGCCTTTCATAGATACATGTGTCATTGCATATCGAGATGATATTTTGGTTTTCAGTGCTCCAAATGTTACAAGAGAAACACTTTTTATGCCTTATGAAGAAAGACGAATTTGCAAAACAATCACTAGTCTACTTGGGGCATGTGGTTTAAGGAGAAATGAGAGTGGATTTCAATCCTACAAGGGAAGAACGTGTAACTCACTTAAAGAAAGTCTTGCAAGTATTACAAGAGAAACAATTTTTATGCCATATGAAGAAATGCGAGTTTTTAAAGCAATCACTGGTCTACTTAGGGCATCTGGTTTGAGGAGGAGAACTGATAGTGGATTTCACAAAGGATAGGGCTATCGCCAATTGCCCCACGCCTAGGAGTGTTACAAAGACCAAGGTGTTTTTCAAAGCAATACAATGAATGAGGAATTTTATTCCAGCTTCCTTCGCCATTTCAGCACCTCCACATACTATTGCAGTAAGACGTAAGAGTTTTCAATGGGGTAAGAAACATGATAGTGCTTTTCATTCATTGAAAAATAAAAAAGACCATGCACAAGTAATTTTTCTTTCCTGATTTGCAGCAGCCATTTAAGATTGAGACGGATGCAAGTGAGCTAGCCATGGGAGCAATTTTGTTACAAGGAAGTAAGCCTGTTTGTTATCACTCAGAAGTTTTTTTGGCATACAAGGATATCTTGTATATGACAAGGAAATGTATGTGCTGGTTCAAGCATTTAAAAAGTGACAGATTATTTGTTAGACCAAGAAACTATCATGCATACTGACCACAAACCTCTTCAATAATTAAAACCACAAAATAAATTGCAGCAAATAAGAGACTACAAGTGGGATGGGTTTTCTTCAACAATTTCATTTAGTCATCAAGTTCAAGAAAGGAAGCCACTAATTACAAACAAAGTTTAAGTTTTGGCAACAATTTCACAAAATTCAGCCAGATCCGGGTCAGCCTTGTTGTTTTCACGAAATATATATATATATATTGGCAATAGAAAAACAGCCAACATCCTTTAATTTTATTTAATAATAAATATATTAACATTTTATATTATATTATTAATATTTTTTTGTACTTCGCAATTTTTTCATATTTATAAAGTATGGTCATATATAATATGTGTATATTCCACGTCGAATTCTTCCGAACTTTTCAAGAGTTTCATATTTTCAGATTTTTTCCCCTCACGAACGAATCCTGATTTCCAGACCTGGTGACTATGTGAGGAAGCATATGAACAAGATGCAGATTTTGCGGAAATATTCCACCAATTGAAGGTCAAGAAAACGATGTTGAATGTTACATGACTAATTACCCATGGTTTAGAAAGTATGGGGTAATATTTATATCCATAGGGTAATATATGTAATGAATAAATAAAACACCCTACTTTATGTTTGTATGAAATAAGAAGAATGAAGTTTAAAAAGATAACAAGTTAAAAAGAAGTAAAGAGTAATTATTTAATCACCCAATAACATGGATGATTATGAAAATAAATTTGGAAATTGATATTATGGGCGTGGAATATTTATTTATGTAATAATGTCGGTTCACTCTAGTGTGATAATGAAAAGATATGCGAAAGGGTGGGACCCTTTTGAATACTATACGTAATAGAGAGGACTCTCAAAGTGAATGGCATGGAAATATGTAAAACAGTAAATGTAAAATATATGAATGGATATAACTCAATGTTGAAGATATATTTTGTAATAAAACACCCAAAGAGGGAAGCAGAAGGCAAGTACCTTGCTAGTGAGATGGGGTGCACAGAGTGCATCCGACTGGGGGTATAGACTCTAGAGTACATGGCCAGGGTTATTTACGCATGTGTACATGTATTCATGATACGTAATTCCTCAACTGTGCAATTGTGACTGTGTCGAGCGCTTCCACTTTGAAGGTTGGGTTCCTCTTAAGATATGTAATCTAAACCTTTCTTTCGAACAAATAAATTGAAGCTATTGTGTACATGAAAAAATTACCTTTGCTAAATTCACTATTTTTATACATATGTTTTTTAAAGCAATCTTAGTCAAAATGGTTTAACATTAAAGTTTGACATCTTTAATCAATTATAAAATAAATTAGGATTTTTTTTTATCTTCCCGGAAAAGGCCCATCACATTTGATATCAGACTTTATGATCTTAAATGCGCCATAGAATTAAGTAAACATACAAAGCTTGAATTTTGATCCACCGCTATTAATCTTTAATAAATAGAATTTGTGTATACTTGCAAGAAATTTTATAATAATTTCATTGTTGGACTTACTCGAACTTTCAATCAATGAACCATATTCTTCCCTATTGGCACTTATTTTGCATTCAATAAAGTAATTTTGAAGGCCAACTGTATTGTTACCTATCGCTTTTAATGAGAATCTTATGAGAAACATTCTTGGAATAAAATCCTACAAAGAAATTTTATCACTGATATTAGTAATTAGCTTGACCATGCCTTACGACTTTGTTCCACAAAGCATTGTCTTTATACAAGACCATATAGGTTGAAAGAACATACAAAGTCCATATAGGATGAAAGAACATGTATGTGGCAATATGTTGAAACTAATAAAATGTTTGAAGTCAAATTTGTGTTCAAGGTGGTTGATATTAATTGAATGATAATACCCGCAATTCAAATAAATGATTGTGTGTTAAGCCACCAAGTTCGTGTTCATGTTCTACAAGGATGAAATTCAAACAAATTTGTTAGCCGATAAAATTTGAAAAAATTTGTCAATAAGTTCAAATTATTGAAATTAATTATGTAAATTAATAAATTTATAATTCTAAATTTCTAACTATTAATATTAATTAATAATGTTTATAACTTTAAATAATAATAATAAATAAATAAATAAAACCTAAAGAATCAAGATTCAACATTAATAGTAAAACACCAAACACCAAATAAATTAAAGTCCTCATAACTGAGAAATTTATTTAGTAATTACTAAACTTTAAATTAAAATTCTAAACTTAATAAATTAATATGCCAATTTGTAACACCTATCAATCATAAGGTATTCATAAAGGCTAATGACTAATGCATAATTCCTAACACTAAAATCAAAATACTAATGAATTAATACCTAATCATAACGAATTCTTGTATATCTTTTTTCCTAATCGCAATGTACAAATTAATACCTAATGTTAATAGCCTATTAAGTAATGTGTAATAATAATACCTAATGTGAAATAGAATGCATGCAACTTAAAACTATCATGTGTCGGTTGTGGGCTGGTTTGTGCTGGCAACAAACTCAATACGCCACAAAAATTCCAAGGTCAACATCAACACAACACCAAACCTTTGTAGTTCACAAAACTTTCAAGTCTTCAACATTCGCAGTTCACACTTCTGTGGTTTCATCCTTGATCATGTTTTAGACAAATTGTCCAAAGGCTGACCTCGACCGTGTTTGCTAACAAGGGCTTCGAATTTTCCACCAAATTCCAACGTTTTTAATAATTTTGTTTGAATTCGCCAAATTTCAAAAAAATCACCAAAATCCGGTGAATTTTGTGACTTAGATTGAGTGCATTGTGATTATAGAAACTTAGCTCTAAGTGTTTTGATTCTAAAACATTCACTTCCAAGTATATCTAAACTTTGTACATTTATGAATAGATTCTCCACATATACTCAAATAAATGTATTACAAATGAATTCAAATCAAGTATGACAATTGTGTTCAAGGATGACACTCATGTCGATATAACTATCTTGGATAATTTATAGAAATAATTAGTTGGCCCGGTCAAGAAGGGACAATGAGGAAAAGGTATAAGTTGTTCTAAGCACACATAAATTCTTTTGCTCCCACCATCTCCTTTACTTGCCCCTCCCAAAAATACGTGTAAGAATGCCAATATAATTTAAGATTTGATATTAAATTCCATTTGTAGGAATTTTATTTACATCTATCCACAAAGAAATTTTACAAAGAATTTTTCAAAAATATGTGAAGCGGCTAATTACATAACTGAGATTAATTTTGGGTGAAGGAAAATTGATTCGTTTAGTTCACCCCTTGAATCACTCACATGGCTATAAACTATTAATGAAGTGGGAAGGAACAAAAACATTAAAAATAAACAATACTTTTCACTGCAATAAATATCAAATATCTATTTATGCATTGCAAAGATGGGGAATGGGAAAAAAAATCAGAACAAAAATGCCCATAAAAAAGAAGTGTCATAAAAAGGAACAAATATCCATTATTACGAAAAAAACATTTCCCACTACAAAAAGAAATATGCCTACTTATATAATTCATAAAAAAATGATAAATTAAAAGAAAATAATTTTGATGGAGAGAAAATGGAACCCATCTAAAACAAGTTATCTTTCCTATTTTCTTTTTAGAGTCATGAAGTAATTCCAAGATTGTAGGATATGGATGGTCTTTACTAGTGAGGGTATTTTTGTGGCAATTGACTATTGTGATGAAATAAGGTATTTTAAATACGGCATTCTTTAATTAAGTAATTACTAGTAAATATAGTCTTCCATTTTAAAAATCATCTTTTCAATACTAAGAATCTAGTTACTATAAAGATGATGATGATGATGATAATGATAATCCGTATGAATAAACCATATGAACCTTTGTATAAAGGGTTTCCTTCAAGTCTCTATGTATGTTTTAATTTGCTTCTTCATGCTAAAGGGAACCTTACATGAATGAATGTAGACTTGAGTTAAATAACCCCTGTAAATTAATTAAAAGCAAGCATTGTATATGTGTGTGTGTCTATTATAATTAAAGAACCCCTGTAAATTATTAAAAGCAAGCATTGTATATATATATATATATATATCTTAAGAGGAATCCAATAATAACCTTGATAGGCTAAGAGAAATTTAATAAAAATACATGTTAAATAAGGACTTCTAAATAAAATTAAACATTAAAACATGAGATCTAGGTTAATTTGATGATATCTTCCTCCTTGTAACTTGGGAATTGAGTGCAACATCGATGTTGGATACTATAGAATATCTAAAAATTATTGTCCTTCCTAAGAAAGTTATCCGCTTCATTTTAGTATCATGTATAAAATGGTATTGAACAATTACTATTCGAATACCCAAGATGTGATTAAGAATTAATGAATCATCTCTTCTCCCAAATATTTACATGGTTTAGATTTTGTATTAAGAGAAATAGGTGTGGTTGTTCCCAATAGCACTAAATTGGAGAGAGGCTTTTATAAATGCAATATGCATGAAACTTCCCTTCGTTGGAGAAATATTGCTAGATGAACCTATTCTTAGCATCTTACATCTACATTGCATCCATGGTGCAATGTTCACTCATTTGCATGTATGTGAATGTGCACTTATTTTACTGTAGTTAAATATTATAATGAAAGTGGGATAAGTGACATGAATATTTTCATCTATTAAAAATAAAGGCTATATTCATGACAAATTTTAAGACCTTGTAGATTTTTCTATTAAAATTTACAAGTCCATGTGAAAAAATAATAATAGAGATATATATAAACAAAATAAAATACACAACTAAGACAAATTAACTTTATAATTAAATATAGATAGAAATTTGAGATACCTTTTCCACTTAACTTTTTAAATTCCCGAATCGTGGCGTGATGGAGGGAAAGAGTGCGAACCAAGCAGCTGAGAAGGAGGTCGATTGCAGGAAACAGAATGCTGCGCAGGTCAAGAAGGGAACAGCGAATGGTATCGGCCGCGTTTTGAGGGGGTCAGTGGTTGGTGGTGGTGTGCTAGACCAAGCTGGCCAAGATAAGGAGGCGGAGCTGTGCCCTAACCCTAGGGCTCTAAAAATGACTGTGTATCCATCTGGAGCTGGTGGTCAAGGCAGGGACGGTAGTAGGAATAAGGGAGCTAGAGATTCAGACAATCATGGCTCGGTGCATACCCAGAAGGCTACCTCCTTCAAAGATGCACTTGAAAACAAAGCGGCGATCCTCGGGAAAGAATACATCAAATAACTAGGCCTATCTGGTCGACCTGGCCGAGGAGATTCCTTCGCTCACCATAGAAAATCCAGAAGTTGAAGAATATTTCAAAACCCTATCACGGGATGCGGTCATTGGCAGGTTTAATGGTTTTTGGCCTTCCTCCTCAGATCTATATCAGTGGGTTTTGAAAATTGGACCAATAAATGTGAAATATCTCTCTGTTCCAAAGGTTTTTTCGTTGTCCATTTTAGGGAACCTAAAGATTACCAGCATTGCTTGACAGATGGTCCTTGGTTCTAGGGACATGCGGGTTTATTTATCACTCCATGGTTCCCAGATTTTGATCCGAATACTTATTCAGTGGCCAAAACACCGGTTTGGGTCAGGCTTCCTAACCTCCCCTTACATCTGTGGTATGCCCTGGATGATATTGGGAACGTTTTGGGCAAATTTATAAAAGAGGACCTTGGACAGAACACATTCGGGTTTGTGTTCGTTTGCCCGAATTTGCGTTGAAATTGATTTAAGCAAAGGAATACCTGATCGAATCAACCTTAAATTTGGTGATTTTCAGCATACCCAGGTCTTAGACTATGAGAATACTACATTTCGATGTAGATTATGCAAAAATACGGGCCATTTGCAAGCTTCATGTCCCTTCAATAAGAATAAAAATGGGAAAAAAAATGGATCGACATCTTCGAGTGGTTGGGGTTCTGTAAACCCGAATTTGGTATCTGCATCAAATTTTAAAGATAATCCGAATAATCCTACCTCCGACGGTAAAATGGTTACAGAGAAGAATGATACAGAGATGGGATTTCAAGAAAATCACTTGGTTATAGGTGGTTTGAAAAGGGGACATACTTCTGAAAGTTCGGAATCAGAGCAGGATTCAGTGCCAGAAAAGTTGATGGCTTCGGCAAATCCCAATGACCTTGCGCTGGTTATCTCATCCGATCTAGGCAAATGGCAAGAGGTAAAGAAGCGGAAAAATAAAAAAGGACGCACGGGCAAGCATTGATGATTATTTTCCATCCCAAGGTGGGAAGTATTTCTAGGATAATTTTATCTTTGTTAAGCTGGTAGGCAGCTGTTGTTTTGGCTATTGTAGCCCTTTTGTTCTCATGAGGAGTTGGCCTCATCTTAAGGATTAGGGAACGGGTCCCTTCAACCCGCTTTATCAATAAAAAAAAACTTTTAAATTTCCCAAAAAAATTCACAACAAAATAATACCAACCACATGAATTTAAGATTTTAAGGGTGATTATGAGGCAAACTCTCCAATTTGACACGTCTTTAAAAATAAAAATAAAAATGCTTACCCATATCACTAAGGATATGTATCTTTTCTTTTCCTTACAATGTCAATTCAAATCAATAAGATTTAATAAAAGGGTACCCCGAAATATCAATCAAATAGCAGCGTTAACCAAATATGATGTGAAATGGGGTATATTGATTTTACATGTTAATCAGAGCAGAAATTAATAGAGGGTTACACCTCAATACCGTCTCCCACAAACTTGAAATCCATATCACAAAGGATATGTATCTTTTCTTTTCCTTACAATGTCGATTCAAAGGAATAAGATTTAATAAAAGGGTACCCCTAAAATATCAATCAAATAGCAGCGGTAACCAAATATGATGTGAAATGGGGTATATTGATTTTACATGTTAATCGAGCAGAAATTAATAGAGGGTTACACCTCAATACCGTCTCCCACAAACTTGAAATCCGTAACTTTGAGTGAGACCTTGGGTTTCAACACCAAATACAGGACAAATCTTTTCAATCCAAGCACGCGTTCCGTCCGGACCGATAGGAAAGGAATGTATTCAAAACATTTAATGAAGAACGGGAATGTGGATGGTGTAGAATAAACATGTCTTTAAATATTTCTATGATTAATTAGTTTTAATTATAACTATTACACCAATATATTACCCTTGGGCTCAATATGTATGAGACTATTATTGTGTACAAAATAATCCAAGAATAATAATCATAAACACAAAGTGAAAAGACAAGGGAGAGGAATATATATGTGAGAGTAACTAGTATACTTTATATGATTTAGAAAAATACTTAAAGTGGGTGTATATATAATTTATAAAATAAACAAAAATAAATAAATTATAAATTAGGATTAATAAAACAAAATGAAAAGTGGAATGAAAATTAATACAACTAAAAAATTTAAGAGTTCGTAGTATTCATATAAATATATTAATATACAACGAGTATGAAAGAAGTGGGTAACATATAAAAAAATGATTATAAGAATGAGAAGAAAAAGTAATATTGTATAATTTTGTTAATGGAGACAATTATTGCAAACTAAGTTAAGTCTAGATAAAATACATTTGTTATATTATAAAGCGTGTTTTGTTTTGGTCAAAGCAGTTGAGTATGAATACATATGGAAGGATTAAAGAAAGCCTATTTATTCTTATATCTTGTATTGAAAGTATTTAAGTGATGAATGACTTATATATTAAATAAATAGAGATTCAAAACTAATGTGTTTTAAAATAAGAATTATATGGAAACTTTATAAGAATCACATCTCACGGTGAAATTAATGTCATATATTTTTAAAAAATCTAGAAAATATTGAGTGTGATAAAGATGATTCCCCTGATATATAATTCTATAGTCTGTCAAGGTGAATTACATTTCTTCATTTGCAAAATAACTAGATTAAGCTTTTAAGCCTTAAGGTATAGATTATGTCATACAAATTATGGTTGGATGAAGTTTAGTTAGAGATTGTAACAAGTGCGAAGTAGATGTATCACTATTAAGATGGTGTAGAAGTGTATTTGGTAGCCATAATCTTAAGGATTGAGAGCTTGAGATGAAAGATTTACATTTAGAAGTAGTTTTGTATTCATTAAGGTGTGATAACATTAATTTAATGTTTGTTCACTATGCTTAGAAACTAGCATTTGAATTTAAAATAATTACTCACACATCTTATGATGAATTCCATATGATATAGTGGAAGCATAGTAGGCCAAAAACCTACTAGATTGTTTTTTTAAGGAATTATACATTGTTTAGAAAAGAATAATTTAACACGTTGCAAAATAAAATTTGATTTAGTATTTAATTGTTAGTTAATCTCATGTTAATTGATTAACTTTATAACAAAGCATTGTATGTGCATCATACGACAGTAGGGGATGCCCATCTTGTCTATATTGGAGACACCCACTATTAAATTGTATACAATATTTTCAAAGTTGTCATTTAAGTAAATTAGACAATAAAATATGGACATTTAGAATTCACAAGGGAGAGATAACTCATAAATAGATGATTTGTTACATCAGTTGAGTATGAAAAATTTAGTTACAATCAAAGTATTATCAAATACATAAAAGCGTATTCAGATGTGTTTATGTTCATTTTCTTATATGATAGTATTGTGTATTCGTAGATCGAAAAGGGATTACAAATAACATCTTAGATTAATATTAGGACCTTTGAGAAAACATGATCAACTACAACCTTTATCCATGCTTGATGGGAAATGGGAACCTGTAAGTACAAAGTTTTTTATTGATTTACCCCGAACCATAAAAAAATGATTCTATCTTAATTTTGGTTGGTACATTGACAAAGTTGGCGTGATTTTTCACTTAAGATTAATCATACACTTTTAATATAGCCTATAAATTTGTTGAAGAAGTGGTTTGTTTATGTTGTTTCTTAAAAAAATTATATCATAACAAAATTATATAATTTACTTCTTTCCAAAAAACATTTTTAAGGTAAGTTTGCACCATTTTGGATTTTAATACTACTCACCAGCCTGAGTCTCATTAGTAAACTGAATTAACAAATAGATAATCAAAGATATGTTGAGAATGCATATCGTAAAAAGCCCCGAGTTAAATTGGCAATAATATTTATACTATTGAGATGTCACATTTTGGTGGTCTTTATGGTTATACTTATAATACGTTATATCATAGTCAAATCAAGTTTATAGAACATAATATGAAACTGAAGAATTTATAATGGAAGAAATTATTGATAAATGAATAAAGAAATAAAGAAATTGAATAGCTGATAAATTGAAAGTAGAATGGAAAACATTTGTGATGATGATAATGCTAAATGTATAAAACAAAATGTCTTTTTGACTAAGCGATGTTGTTTGTGATATTTGTTTCAGATAAACCCACGCTATTGAGGATGAAGCTAAATTTACAAGGGGAGAATGTTATGTGACTAATTACCCATGGTTTAGAGAGTATGGGGTAATATTTAAACACAGGAATTATGCATTGGATAAATAAAGCACCCTAGTTTATGTGTGTATGGAGTGCAGAAAACTAAAGTTAAAAAAGATAAGTTAATAAGAAGTAAAAAGTAATAATTTAATCACTTGATAACATGTGTGATTATGAAAATAAATGTGGAAACCGATATTATGGGTGTCAATTATTTATTAATGTAATAATGTGGGTATTGGGTTCACTCTATTTTCATAATGAAAAGATATGTGAAAGGTTGGGACCCTTTGGAGTATTATATGTAATATAGAGGACTCTCGGTGGATGGCATGGAAATATGTAAATGTAAAATATATGAATTGATATAGCTCGATGTTGAAGAAATATTTTGTAATAAAACAACTTAAAGTAGGAAACAAAAGGTAAGTACCTTGTGAGCGAGACAGGTGGTGCATAGAGTGCATCCTATTGGGGGTACAAAGTACATCCCATTTGTCCCCGGCAGTGGTTATTTATGTATGTCTACATGTGCTCATGATACGTAATTCCTAGACTATGCAAGTTGTGACTTTGTCAAGTGCTTCCACTTTGAAGGTTGGGTTGCCATGATAAAGTTCCTCTCAAGCTATGTAATCTAAACACTTTTAACAAAATAAATTAAATTTATTGTGTGTACATGAAAAAATTACCTTAGTTAATTTCACTATTTTTATGCTTACATGTTTTTAAAGCAATCTTGGTCATTATGGTTTAATATTAAAGTTTGACATCTTTAATCAATTATAAAATAAACTAGGATTTTTTATTATCTACCTAGAAAAAGGTCCATTACATCAAGGCAATGGGGACTGCTACCTCAAGAATGGGCTACTGTACTAGTTGGACAAACTGTGTGTACCACAGAGAGAGACTTCAATTGATGATGGAAGCACATACTTCGAAAGTTTCAAGCCACTTTGGTGTTGACAAAACCATTGGCCCATTATGCAAGAAGTAGATAGACTCATTAAAGGATGTAAATTGTGGTGTACAAGAAACACAAAGATTAGGAAAAAGGATTGTACATACCTCTAATTGTGCCTACTAGACCATGTCAAAGCAACATTATGGATTGTGGGAGGTTTTCCAACATCTAAGTGTAATGTCCCCTTTTCCAATCGAAAACTTTTGGCCCATTTTGTCAACCCGACGGCCAAAGGAAAAATATAAGATTGACTTAAGTTATAATAAATTATTATAAAGTGCTATAAAAAAAAAAAATAAATTATTAAAGCACTTACATTAATTTATTTAGCTTAATAAAAATAAATTGTAATCCCTATGGAAAATACGATTTTCCTTAAGGGGTAAAAGTCATCAGTAAAGGGATTTATTATATTTTATTCCTCCTAGAAAGGATAATGGCGACTTGGGCCAAAGGGGAGTAATGAAGCCTAGGAAAGATAAAAACATAATTAATTTATGAATTTTCCCTAGAGAAATGCGACTTGCACTAGGAGGAAATATTGTTAGGAAAACATTTAATATGGGAAAATATTAAATGTTTGTATAGGAAAACCATGTGAGCTCATTGGCATTGGTTTGGAGGTTGGTTGTTGGCTCTTTTCCTTTATAAGGAAAGTTCACTTGCCTCTTCTATATTCCAGATCTTTCATATGATAATTTGGTTGTTGGCTCGATACCACCGAAAAATCCCCAATAGATCTTTTTGCCCAAAATGAATTTTTCTCCCATCACAAATATAAACACATACTTTTCGATAGCTATGACAATAAAGCTAGGGCAAATCTGATTTGAATGAAAGCAAAAAAAAGGCATCGACATGCAGTTCTTTAGAAAGTTACTACCGTGGCGGGGTAAGATTTCTATTTTTGATGGTACTAATAAAATTTTTGTGAGATCATGGTTGTTAGAATTGGAGGCATACTTGCTATCAAATCCTATGTGTGTGGATGATGCCCTCAAATTCATTCCTTATCATTTGGAAGGGATAGCAAAAGATTGGTGGTATCATGTGATAAAGACCCAAGGGGAAGAATCTGTCTACTTCTTTGATGACTGTAGCCAAAGGTTCATGGAGAGGTTTGATCTACCGGAGGATAAAGGTGAGCAAGGGGTAGAGGAGGACAAATCAGATCTACAGCCAAAGGAAGAAGAAGAAGCTTCAAAAGGTATGATTTCCATTGAACAAAATAATTGTGTTAGTGGAACTTTGCTTGCTAGAGAAATTATTCCATCTCAGGAGAAGAAATTTGTATATGCAAGCAAGGAAGATGTAATGGAAACATTGAAAAGGTGTGAGGAATGGAATAACAGAGCTAAAGCTGCTAAATTGATAGCCGCTCAAGCGAGACAACACCTACAAGAGTTTAAGGAAAAGATGTGGGCAATTGATGCAAGGAAGTCTACACCCACGAAAGAAGACTCTATGGAACAACTAGCACATGAGGAGGAGCCTCTCATGGACACTTGTGTGGAATTGCAGGCTGCTGCAATTTCCAAACCAGCAGCTCATGATAAGTTGTTTGGTGAAGATACTCAGCCCATTGTTGACAAGGATGCCAAGAATTTGATGCAAAGAAAGCCAAGTCATCATGGAGATAAAGAATGATGATACTCCAAGGTATGCAGTGAATGATAATATGTCTAATTTGTTGTTGCACATTCAGATTTCTCTCTCATGAGAAGCATGACAAATTAGAGGGCGAAGTTTACATTATGGAGTATGTTGAACCATTGGTCCATACTCATATTTATGAGCATCAAGAGATCTATATTTTGTGGCAAGATTTGCTTCACTTGACAGAACAGGTGTCAGGCTTGGATCACTTCAGCATGTTTTGTCTCTTGTGCATGACACTTGGACAAAACAAGATTAGAATTGCTTGAGGGCAAACAATTTTGGGAATGGAGGACTGTAATGTCTCATTTTTCAATCGAAGACCTTTGGCCCATTTTGTCAACCGACGGCCAAAGGAAAAATATAAGGTTGAATTTAGTTATAATAAATTATTATAAAGTGCTATAAAAAAATAAAAAATAAATTATTAAAGCACTTATATTAATTTATTTAGCTTAACAAAAATAAATTGTAATCCCTATGGAAAATACGATTTTCCTTAAGGGGCAAAAGTCATTGTAAAGGGATTTATTATATTTTATTCCTCCTAGAAAGGATAATGGCGACTTGGGCCAAAGGGGAGTAATGAAGCCTAGGAAAGATAAAAACATAATTAATTTATGTATTTTCCCTAGAGAAATGCGACTTGCACTAGGAGGGAAATATTGTTGGGAAAAACATTTAATATTGGAAAATATTAAATGTTTGCATAGGAAAAATCATGTGAGCTCATTGGCTGGTTTGGAGGTTGGTTGTTGGCTCTTTTCCTTTATAAGGAAAGTCGACTTGCCTCTTCTATATTCCAGATCTTTCATATGATAATTTCTCTTGCATTTGAGCTTTGAGCTTTTGCATAAATATTCTAAAGGACGAAATCCCTTAGTTTATATCTCTTGTGGACGAAAACCCCAAGGGATAGAGAGGAGTTTCCACTCAGGAAATTCCATAGAACTTGCAGTGAGTTTTTCAGAAATTTCCAGCGTTGATAATCAGATCTCCAAGTTTATTTCAGCAAAGTGTTTGTGAGGAGTTTTTGAAGGTATTTTCAGTGGTTTTTGGACAGCAGTTGGATCGATCTGTTGTGGGCAGTTTGGCAGCATTTTCCAGAGGTATTTCCTTTAAAAATACTTGTCAAATATTCTCCATAATATTGTAAACCAAATCGTTGTATTTTCATCATTTTCTGAAGTATATTCTGAGGGTTTTCAGGCAGAATATTAATCAGATTTCAGATCTGATTTCTGGGTTGTTTTGGCTGCAATAAATTCAGTTTTTTGCATGATTCAGTTGCTAAATATTTGGGTAATCATTTGGAAACGAAAATATAATTTTGGGGTGTTATTTGCATTGAGATCTATCTAAAACCCTAGTCGCATTTTCCCAAATAAATTCAGATCTGCATTAAGGTTATTGCCATAATTATCATAGATCAGTATTTGGTGTTTTTTATTGACCTAAAATTGTTGGAGAATAAGGGAGACCCATTTGGGGATCTTTCACTAAGCATGGCTCGTGATTGTCTATATGTTATAGATCATGGTTACCAAATCCAGCCTGATCTTGAATTTTCAGCCGACCAAGATAAATTTGGTTCTGGTTAGCCCAATTTTTTCCCCCGAACAAAATGTTTTGATTTTTTTTTTGGCAAAAATGACACCAACCACCTTAATTATTAGTTTTTTTCATTGTTTTTGTTGATTTTCCATATTTGTAAATTATGCCCATATATAATATGTTAGATATTTTGAATCGGCTTTAGCAAAAAAATTCAATAATTCCATTTTTTTGGACTTTTGTCGAGATTTTCAAACTTGGTAAATATGTTATATAGATAGATTCAGCTAAATGTTTATTTTGATTCCTCCATATAAAAAGACAATAGAAAGGCCATGCAACAATTGAATTATTGTTTTCTAATGTTTTGATGCATTTTGACACCTATGCATGTTGTTTCAAACAGAGATTCCAATTTCTTGGCATGTTTTGGACCACCTTGTGGAGTAGGATATATAACAAAGGACAAAGAAACACAACTTTCCATCCTCAAACTGGTGGACAAACAAAAATTGTGAATAGGTCTTTGTTATAGCTGATAAGGGTCTACAATAGCAAGTATCTAGGGACGTGGGATGAGTCCTTGGGATATATGCAGCGCAGCGCTCATACATTAGACCAAAACATATATCATATCCACTAACCAAAGGATGTTTGAGTTATTTTCCTACTAACCCACTTGATGTTGCAATGGGACACCATGGAGGAAAAGAGTTAGATTCAAAGGTGACAAGAGCAAAGTAAGATTCATTGACAAGATTAGGTAAATCCATCTCAAAGTGAAAGAACAATTAGAGAAGTCTCAAGGCAAGTACAATACTAGACATGATTTCTGCTTTACTTCAAGGCAATAAACAAGGAGCGGTTGCATTAAAGCAAAGAGAGGCTTCAAGTACAAGCTGGGAAGTTCAAATCTCTAAGAGAGACTGCTTTCAAGCTTGATCTACCCCCACTCATGTGGATGACTCACTAGTAAATTGTGAGAACTTGCACCTATATGAGCTATCTTGTTGGAAGAGGAAAGACAATTACTACCCTCTATAGAAGACTGTCTTGGGTTCACAAGGGGAGTTGGAAGAGGATGTAGTGTTGCTTCAAAACTCGGAGAGACTAGAAGGGGGACACAAAAGTCATTAGGACGAGGAAATTAGAACCTCTTCATCATCCAACTAGAGAACAACTGAAATCAGTCAGCAACAATGCTTTAGTATTTCTTGTATGGTGACGAAACTGCCAGTATATCTAGGGTTTTGTAACCACCCAGCCAATTGTGTAACCATCAGTTTGCACCAAGCAGAAACTTCACCCAAGTTCTTCAGGGAGAGTAATGATGGAATAACGATGTCTCTTCGGTTCTAAGACATTTAGGAGTCCTTTATTTGCACAAATGAACACTCAGAGTATGATAAATAGGAGGCATGAATTCAAATATGTGAGAGTCAGATATGGTGTTCAATTTGAATGTAGGAGTAAGTAAGGTGAATAGAGTTTGCTATAAGCTAAGTGAGAAAACAACAGAAAGTTTGTTGTCTTTGGCCGCAAGAAGATCAAGTAAGCTGAGCTATTGCTACTTCCAATTGGTTTTCCCAACACTAAGGATTCAAGATAAACACTCATGTCCATTGTTTTTCTTGCTTTTTGTTTGTTGTTCATAGTTAGATGCAAGTTTTGTTTATGTTTTCAACAACACCACTAATTACAAGTCCTTAAAGCATTCAAAACTATCAATTTGAAGTAGAATTGGACTGCATATTGTGATTCTGTGAATTTCATTAAGCAATCGCACTTAATAGTTTACAAATCCTAGAGCAAGAGCAAAGAGGGGAAAAGAAAAAAACCAGCTAAGTGTCAAGTCTGATGAGGAAGTTAGAAGCGTAGTTCAATTTTCAGACTTGGGATAGCGGAGGTTCAAGTCTGCACTCTAAGTTAAAGTTGTTCAAAAATTTCACCTTCCAAGTAGACAAGTAAAAAATGCCCACACCTATGAAAGCTAAGAAAATGTAGTCAAACGCCATAAGTTTGAGGTTCAGGATTTTGGGGGAAAAACTTGCAAAGGAAAAAACACAAAAAGCCTAAATTTACAAAAGAAAGTCCAAACTTCCAAAATCTCTCCAGCCTTAGTCTTACACTAAGTCTTTCGAAAAGCGTTCAGCATATTGCATGAATTTTCAAAGCCTTTGCATGTAGAAGTTAATTTAGTGTTTTGTTATGCATCGTTGAACAAAAGTTTTCTAGCAATGGTAGTTAGTGCTCAAGAACGGAAACTCGATACCTCCATCTTAACCATGACCTCCCTTTAGATCATCTCCTTTCAGCGACAAGTTACAACCTTATCTTACACCAAAATAAATTGTCTCCTTCAACAAATACCTTTATTCAACAACCACCTTTCTACAAAGTTGATTTTTTACAATGAGGTTGAACGATGCAACTCCACATCACACTTAAGAGACATGATAAAATGACAATTGGTAAAGTGACAATCCCACTCGCAACTCTCGTCTTTAGCTTCGACAACCACCCATCTTATGCTAGTTCAACACCAGCTATTCATTCTTTCATCGAGAATGACCACCATCAAATCCTCCTATCATGATCCTTCACCGAGAGGCTTGTCCCTTGATCCTTCGCTGAAGCTTCAAATTTTCTCAAGCCTTCAAACTCAAAATTTGATAAAGTTTTGATCCTTTATAAACCAGCTGTGCACCACCTCATTTATATTTTAAATGCTTTGGACAACTTGACACGTTTCTTTGGTCATGTTTAATTGGAACCAAAAAATGGTTCTTACGAACACCTAATTTCTAAAGCAGAAAAACCCTCAACCTTTTGTATCCTCCACACTGTTTTGATGCCAGAAAACTATTGCTAACAGCATCTTCCATACATGGTATGCATCCAAAATTGGCATGAGTACTTTGAATCTAGATAGTGCCTGTTTGCAAGCATCCCAAAAGCTGATCCTGTTGCATTTTTAAATTTGAATGACTGCACACAGCACAAGAGTTAACTGCTTGTGGTAGAATGCCCATCCTCATAGATACAGGCAATACAAGACTCTCTTGAGAATTCGAAGTGAATACTTCCCACCTGTGAGTGGCAAGAATTTTTAAAAATAATTTGGCAGATAGTAATGTTCAAAAAGATTTTCCAAGCAAAAGTCTTTAAGATATATGAACAGATCTGCATGAGAATATACACAAGCTTCTGCTGCACTGAAGAAAAACTCTAGATGGTAGAAAAAGCCATCTTAGGCTCTGAACTGGAATAGTTAAGTTTATCCTGTATAGCCATACAACTCTTAAACTATGAAGAATTCTGAATTTCTAGATATGTGAAGGAATTATACCTTAGCTTGACAGCAACAAAAGACTTTTAAGTTAAAAGGGCATATTGTGATACTGATACGGCAGAAAACAGGGCAGGATATGGATACAGTATGGATACGTCTGTGGACACATATCCAGGGCCTAAAAACAGTTTTAAATTTTTTTACAACAGTAAAACATAAAATGACCCAAAAAAATGTAAAAAACAATATGAAACCCTAAAAGTCAGCAGGGTCTGAATCATTATGTGATCATCCTATCCATCTTTGAAACAAATCTAATCAGGAAGGAAAAAGCACAATCAACTCAAATACTCTTTATCTGATCACTTACATGCAGATATTCAATTCTGGACAAGGAACGATTGTGAGAGTAAATCTAAATCCCGCCCAAGATCTAATTTTTAGTTTTGTGCTGCTATAAAACCAGAATACAGATCAGTAGCTCTTATTGTGCATGCATCTTCTGTTTTAATGATCACATGAAGATTCAGACCCTGCTGCATTCTCCCATAAACAAATTAAACCCTAATTTTGATGTAATAATAAAATTTAATATTTATCATGACATTTGTGACTTTTCATTTGGCATTCGGTTGGCATTATATAAATTATTAGTAGTGTTTTATGATTATTTTGTTTTTTATATGCCCTCTGTGTGATTGTAATTCCTATTTATCAGGTTATATGTCCAAAGCCCTATCAGGGGAGTGAAAAAAATCGCTGTATCTGCGTACTGCATTCTTCATATCGTAGCCATATCCAGAACGTATCGGCTACTTAGACTATATCATATGTACAATCCTGCACAAGATTAAACATTTTTGCACAAGCACAACCATCCTCGGTATGTTAAAACCATCCAGCCCACACAAAAAAACCAATCAGCAATTAGTGAAGCATCTACCACATTCTAGATTACAACACTGTAAAACATTTTGTATCCAAGACAGTATGTGAAGCATTTATCTAGCTCCTAGCAGTCTAGCAGAAGCATTCAAAATGTGCATAAAATGACCAGGAAATTTAAGTACCTTTTTTATTAGATTTGGAAATTGAGATTCAAGCTCAGCCATGCGAGCATCGCCACCATAGATCTCTCCTGCAGCTATGTAAATTGGCGTGCTTGGTGGATAGCCAAGGGCCCGGAGGAAAATGCCAACCTCCATTGGGGTTAGCGGACACAGACCCTTAGCTCTTTGTTCTGTGGAATTGATCTCCTTGACCTTCCAATAAGGGGTGCTCTCTACTCAAACGCCAGTGTTTACACAAATTAGACTTTATCACCTTAATAGGCTCACTAGCTTCAACTATAGACATTTTACTTATCTCCGTAAAACAAGAAAGCAATCTAAATAATATCCATCTAACTGTAACAATCTACAGAAAAGTGAAAAGAATACCTGATAGCTGTTAATTCATCAGCATCAGAATCTGTAAGACCATGGGTACAGCCACTAAAAGCCAACATATCTTTCTCATAACGTAAATGCAAGGCTATGTATGGACCATAAGATCTCATCCTCTTTACTAATAACTGTAGATCACATTGATATTTACAAATTAGAAGAAACTAGAAGCCTGCAATCATAAGAGCTTAAAAACAGTAAATAATGTAACAATGTAAGGAAGTATGAATTTACTTGTCCCATTGCTTCTATGTGTGGGGCAAAGCGCAGGGCATCATAGTGCACTCGGCAACGCAACTTCTGGATATCTGGGGGCAAATTATTATTTGCAAGGCGAGAATCCGATTTTGCAGCCCGAATAACCTGAAAAACACGATATTTCAGGAGCGTAAGGAGCATCCCAGAAAATTGCAGAAAACATGGACTCAAAGAATCACACCAAAGAAACAGTGCACTTGAGAACAGTCAATCGGGATAACTTACATTGTACTCCTGCCACAAGGGAGCTATCTCCTCCTGATAATATTCGACACCAGACCAACTTCGAAAGTGTTTTACTGCTCTGGTAACTGAAAGAAGCTCCTTTGGAAGTTTCTTCACAATTCTGAAATCACTCGCCAGACTATTTATGAAGTACTCCTCATCAAAAACATCAGAAAAATTGCTGCAAATTACCAGAAATTCCAATTTGTGAGATGAATATGAACTTGTGAAAAACAAAGGTGCTTCTCATGAAATGACAAGAAAAGTTTTTCCATGAAGGCCAGATATCTCTCATCACCTCGAATCTTGCCAGAATGATTGTTTGTCCAGCTCTGGAATTACTAACGTGGCATTAAGAATTCGGGCAACTGCTACCATGTCACAAATCTGTAATTCAGACCAACAAACGAAAAAATTGACTTGTTAAAGTTCTTATGAAGAATTTGAATATTAAAGTGTAAGCAATGAAATGTGTGTTTAAAAAGCAGCAAGCCTAATACGAAAACTTGCATTTAAGACAAATATCAAAATAAGTGCTCACTGCTTATAGCACATATATAGCTTGAAGAAAAATGTTAATTCTTTTCCCATACAGTCTTCCAAAACATTTAAAAGTTCGAGCGAAAACTTTCACTTTCAGATACTCCATCAAAGAGTCCATTCAGCTCTCTCTTCTATGTTAAATTGATCTCAGTTCTTCAAACAAAAAAGAGATCTTAATTTATTGGGATATGAATTATAGTAGCAAGTTAATCTTCCTATGATAATAGGGGATAAACTAAATTCAAATCTGAACACTTACACCAGCTCGCATCTGATTCAATCCACCATTAGTGTGGACCAGTAAGTACCCTCAAGACTCTACAGGAGCTGTAAACAACAAAAACTCACAATCAGATTAGAAAATCCATGATTAAAACTTGTACATCTATTTGACTTCTGAGGCCCACCTTTATATGATTCACTTGGCTCTACACATGGTTCAAAATTTCGCCTTGGTGGATGCTTCCATAACTTTCCATATACCGCAGAATCATCCATACCATCCAACTGTCAAGTCTAGGAGTGTGAAAACATGAAAAGATGCACAATTTTGAGACACTATCCCTGAAAATTCATTTAACCTGGGAATAAACAACTAGGTGGCATGGTGACAAACATGGATTCGAATAAACTTAGAAATGGTCATTATTTAACCATTTCAAGTCAGACACCTGAGCATTCATGAAACAAATCAGACCTAAAGAAGGATAAAGCACCTTCTCAGAAGATTGTCACTGTCTAGATAAATGGGGAGGAGTCAATTTCCTCGTCCATCTTATTTTGGTACTGCCCTGCACTCCAAATTCACCCTGCTGCGAAATGAAACTAAAAATATCACCAATGTAGTTTTTACAGTTGAGCTCAGATTAAAAAAATACACCTTTTTATAATACAAACGATGTCTAATGACTTCAAACATGTGCTACCCTGCAACACATAACTGTTGACTCTGACAGAGTAAGAACAAGAATTAAAGGCATGGTGACAGATATTAATGGAAATTATAAACAAAGAGGTGGCAAGATATGTACAAGTTTTTCGAAAAATCACCCGGATATTATCATAAAAGCATTGCTTCCTGAGCATTCACCCATCTAAAATCTTGGATAGAAACAAATTCATCCTCATAAATCTACTCCAAAAAATGCCAAAAATTTCCAAATCATTCTTAAGGTGGCAGCAGGAATGAGAGACACCTCCAGAAGATATAATGAAAGAGAAAAATATGCTGAAATGTCTTCTATGAGAAACTTGTTAGAAACAAATCAGATTCTCCTGGACATTGCAGGTTTACTGTTTTCAATGTTTTGCAGGTAGCCTGCAGCTAAGAATTTTATTAGAATGATCAGCATTATTATAGTGAATCATGCATCAGAATCATTTTCAGTATGCGTATGCCTGATCTCAAAATCAAACTGCAAAACTAATATTTGAACATTTCCTCAGCCTAAAAAGTAATGAGCACATGTTTCTTGCAACACAATTTATTTCTGAAAACTATGTAACTGCTAGAGGGGAGACACGAGTATACAGAACTCGATAGATCCCTAGCATGCATTTTCAATTTGAATGTAGCAGCTTTTGGAAACACCACTCGGATTGAAGGTAAAATCTTTAACAAAAGGAAGTAGATTAAGACTCGACTCATTAAACAATTAAAAGAAATCCTTTTATCTAGGATGTGAAGGCTACTGACCCTAGAGCAACTACATCTAGCCATAACTTTTGACAGCCAATAGCCCATGAAAGTGTGCGCCAGGCCTGGAATTTGATGGTCTATAGACCGTTTTTTGGTATTTTAACCGTAAATTACAATTTAATAAAAAACAAACCCGTCAATTTAGCCAGGTAATTTTTTAATAAAACTGTATTTCAGCAAGTTTATATTATTTAAAAACCGTAAAATTTCATAATAGTCAAATATAATATATAAGGTATATTACTATATATATATATGAAATCGGATTGGATTTTATTCATTTTACAAATATTCTATAAATCATATTGATAATGATTTTTAATAATTCTCAATTTAAATTTAAAAACTAAAATAAGTTTCGTGAATAATGAATTTATTAAACTTAGAGTTCACACGTTGTCTTTGCTTTTTTCTAAAAACATAGAAGTTTCTAATTTCAATGATATTGTGACTGTATTTATTTTCATTTGTCATTACCAATTGCAATCTACAAGTTTCAATTTAACTTTTATGCAAGTTTCAATTCAAATTTTTATTGCTGTGGGAAAATCATAGTTACCAAGTTCGGAAATCCGATTAAATTCGGAAGGGCAAAAAAATCCAAAAATTTGGAGTTCTCAAAAAAATTCGAAAAAATACGGAAAAATCCGGTTCGGAATATATATACTTATATTATTATAAATTTATATTATTGTATACTTATATCATTATATATAGACAAATCATACAAAAAAGCATCCATCTACCATAATCATCATCATCATAATGATTCTTTCAAAAGATTGCAAGAAGTTGCTTGGTCCAAAAAGGTACAAAAATGGATTTTATGAAAATAAGAAAAATATTGCCATCAATGCGTAGAGCTCGAGAAAATATACACTTTTAGAGAAGACGACACTTGAAACGGAGCCACAGAATGAAAGTTATGGCACATGCAAGTTTTTGTTGCTACATCTTCCCGGACCCTTTCCAAAAATGGCAAAAAAATTTTCCATGCGATTTTTTCACCAAAAAGAAAAAAATGCCAAAAAAAAAAAAAAAATTGTGCAAAAAAAAGCCGAACCGAACCGGATTTATTCGGTTGCTTCAAAAAATACGGTTCAAACCGGATTTCATACAAACCGGTGAAACTCGTAACTACGGGAAAATTTAAGGAATCTTGTTACAGACATCCAAGAAGAAGCTTGAGATACAGACATCAATACAGGTACATGATTATTATTTTGAATAACATAGAATTATTACATATTACAATTTCATTTTTCTGGAAGCAAGGACTGTAAACTAGAGGAAAAATTGGGCCTTCAGTAGAGTAGATAAAGATATTTCAGTTGGGTTTTACAAAATATATAAAGATATTTATGTGACATATTCATCTCATCATCTACTCTTGAAGGCAACTTTTTTATCTCTGAACAAGAACATGAACCAATATTTCTAAATACCTGAGATCTTTTCCAGTATCATTTTTGCCACCACGGAAGAATTGGTTGATTAAGCCTTGCAGACATACATGTTTATCGACAAATCACAGATTTAGATTGCATATGTCCTTTCTTTTCAACAGCTTTGAAGCTGGACTGAAATCAAGGGTATTTCCTTCGAAACTTGTCGTGGTAAAAAATGGCTTGGGTTTTTAGATATATTTTTGAAAAATGCCCTCCTTGAAATCAATATTTTTTGTTATTCAAAAATATAAAATTACAATTCATCAGTTGTTAATGGCAACAATGATAAGAGGTTTATCATTGGCATTGAGTGCTTCATAGTTGGGAATCAGGATAGATTATAGGCCTTGCTACCACGATTGTTTCTGCTCTCATAATTTACTATTCTTCTTCTTTACTAGCCTATTGTTACAGGATTATTCATCCAGTCAGAGTCGCCACTCAATAATAAAATACCGAAAAATTAGAGAAGGAAAATCTTTAAGCTGGTAAACTTCCCTTCTCATTTTAACATCTGAATTTCTGTTTTACAATACCCACAAGAAAAATTGGATTTATCACGTCTCATTTAATGAGTTTATAATTTAATTACTAAATTTAATTTATAAATATATTTATCATCCTAAAATTATTTTAAAATGATATATATCAATTAAGATTTTTTGACAATTTAAAATTTTACTAAAAACGTAAATTGAAAGGTAACTATATCACGAAACCGTCATGAAATTTCCTTTTGACAGGCAGGGGTGACCGTCAAATTCCAGGCCTGGTGTGTGCACTAGGTTTAAATACAGCATATCCACAAACATGTCGAACACAACCTAACACCTTGGCTTTAAGGGTCCCAGCCAATCAACTTTAAATGACCCCTAAGTATTAAGTATTGTAAGCTTCACTAGTTAAATAAAGAAACAACTCATACTTGCCAAAATAATGAATTGTCTGATCTTAACATCAAACTGTGTTATTTGCTAAGCCCTCTTAACATAACATGCTAATCTTTGCTACAGTAGAACTTGGTTCTACACCAGGGTAATTGTTAAAGAGAAGGAGCTCTGCAAAATTAGATAACAAGCAACCATTTCCAATCTTACCATAACACACCTGATAAGTTATTTACTTATCACCAAACCTCCAACACACTTTAAATCAGCCCATTTATAAGAATCTAGCAGCAAAGAAAGTGAATTGCAAGGAGGCTTTCGATAAAAGTAATAAACAACAAACCCTTCCTACATATGAATCAAAACTTGGACCTTCTCTAATAAGGAAAATCAACCACAACTTGTGCTAAAATATGAATGCCAGATATCTTACTTCCCTAAGTAGGCAAATATTGGAAGCATTCCCTACCTTACCCCGAAATTTTCGATGCACATCACACACTTTAGAGCAGCCCATTTACAAGAATCTAGCAACAAATAAAGTGATTTGCAAGGAGGCTGTTGATAAAAGTAATAAACAACAAGCCCTTCCTACATATGAATCAAAACTTGGACTTTTTCAAATAAAGAAAATCAATCACAGCTTGGGCTAAAATTTCAATGCCGGATATCCTAATTCCCCAAGTAGTCAAATATTCGAGCATTCCCTACCTACATAGAGAAAAGGCATGTTTACGCTTGCCTGGCATTATTAACTTCAAAAATATGGTATAAAATTTACACAGCAAGGAATAATCAAAATATCACAAATCTTTTTTTTTTTGTTGTGGGTACTCAGGAAGAGGTGTCATCCTGGGGAGTTGGATCGTGACTCAAACCTGTGCCCGAGAGAGTAAACCCTGTAGCATTTACAGCTGGAAAATATTGAAACATAACAAGCTTCAAAGACAATTTTATTTCAATTTTACAATTTTATTTCCGTCGGCACTTTCCACAATACTTACCTAAATGCTATAAGTTTTTCACAGCACGTCAAATTTTTCATGTTAACCAATGCCACAAAGAAATTGAATTGTGAATAATTCTTTGCTTAAATCACGAGCAGCAACCCCAAACTCCATTGAAATCAAACTTGGACCTTATCAAGGACAAGAAATGAAAAGCACGCCTTAGGCTGCAGTTTGAATGACAGATTTCCTACATCCCTAAGTATTCAAGTGTTAGAGGCATCTCCTAGATAAATAAAGAAATAGATCACATTTGCAATGAAAGGAATAACTAATAAAATTATGACACATAGAAAAGCCAAACAAATCATAGTATTGCAAATCTTGTTTGTTAAACATTTAGGATCAAGCTTCAAAAGACATCACAAACCTACAACATTTACCTCCCATTAAAAACATCCAATCACCTAGCTGAATGGTAAAACAAGACAAATTTAAAGTTCCTAACAGTACAAACTCGTCAAAACAGGGCCAAGACATTTACACAAGAAAATATAATCAAATTATGGATAAATCATACCTGAAAAACACATTCAAATGTGCCGAGGGATCAAGCTTCAAAGAACATTCCTAACAAAGTGTAAATTCAGTTCACATTACAAATTACTTCACGCAGAAATTTCCATAAACATTTTAAATATTTCACAGCACGTTAAATTTGTTCATATCAGCCTATTTACAGCATTCAAGCAGCAATGAACTTGAACAGCAAAAAAATGTCTATCAAAATATACTTTAACACCAGCAGTAATAACCCTTGCCCATATTGGAATCGGACCTACAACCTGAAAGAGTTAAAAATATACCTCAGCCAGCAGCTTGTGGAGCTCGACAAAAGAGGGATGCTAGCAAAACAAAGAGTGCAGGGCAGGAAAGATATGAGTAGAAAGTGGGGCTGCCAATATCTAGCTCTTGCTATAAATTTGCAGAGGCAAGAATACAGGAGGGAGCACACACTTAATTCGAAAACAGCAACCATACCTAGCACAACTAGAACCTTGCAGCATATCAGTTATCACCATGTCAACGGTGCAAATCCATTCCTGTAAACACAAAGCAAACTTGTACCCTTGTTATGGTGCAGTTTGCATGCCGGACATCCTTTGCATGCCAGAAATCCTACTACTCCAAGCATAAAGACTTGGAGCCATGTTCTAACCCAAGGAGGCAAGCCACAATAATAGTAAGCACTACCGGAAGACGACAAATCCTGTTTGTTAAACTTCTTGACATTTAAAAGCACTGACTGGTCAATGTTTAAATACACTGGTAATCGCACCTCAAAGGTGCAATGGAAACACCGACAGGGTAGAGACATATAAAACAGAAAATTTTGAAGGGAAAGGAAAGGTATGTAAAGTGAAGTGCAAGGAAGTGGAAATGAAAAGGAATGTGAGAAGGCATGTTCATGAGATTAACGGTGAGATGCAAAGGTCCTGCAGCAAGATCGGACTCTTGAGATTGTACTAAAAATAAAACATTGTCGATCAATGTTGGAAATGTTGCTTGTCGTCTTCTACAAGGCCATCCCTTGTGATTTGCGTATTGTTGGAGCCCTTGCCATTTATAGGGAAGTTGTGTGTGAATGCCATGGGTAACAAGTGAGATCGGTATGTATGTTCTGAGTTGTTTACATTCCATGCCACAGGAAAGCTTCACACAAACATTGGGCAATACAGGACAACAAATTTGGGACTATGATGCTCATTTTGTCAATGAGAATGTAATACACATGCTTCAAGGAATCTTGGACTGTTGCAAGTGTCTGGCCTTTGAGTGGTTTCGTTTCCTTTATCGGGTATACGGAGGCTTGCATGTAGGGTTGATGCATTAATGCTGAGGGCTACAATGCCAGTTGAAGCAAGCAATAATAATAATGAGGTGTTCTAAGCTGCATGTGAAGTCAATGTAAGCTTGATTTGGTTAATGAGGTATGACTTCCCTATACCGGCACTTCCTTGGATTATCATTTTCAATGCAGGCACTATATCACGATGAGTTAAGTGGTGCATAATAATGTCAACTGTAAGTTATTATTCTGCAGAGAAAGTACAAGGAGTGTGAAAGATGGAAGAATGAAGTTGTGGGATTTGGTGGCTTGCTTAATTAAACTCTGTGAAAGAGGGTTAGTTTCTTGCAAGAATGGGGGAACAACATTATTGTTTGAACTATGGTGGACGTCAAAATCACGATGGCCAAAGCTGCCAAGTACACTTAATTCCATATCATTGTTAGGGTGGGTCCGGGACAGAAACTGCCATTTGTCAAGTTGTTGCAGGCCATGGTCAAGAACTAGATCATTTTAAGGGTCTCCATCAGAATTTGTTTCACTCCTAGAATGTGTGCGGTCAAGATGCCATAGTTGCCATGGATAATAGGAAGCTCACGTGCATTCCCAATTTGTAATAAAAGTAATAATATCTGGAACAGAGAACTAGGCTGTGGTTGAAATGGGAGGCTTCAATATGTGTTATTTCCTGTGGACTGTTACAAATGACATGTGGCAAATGCATAGTGTTGCATCAACAGTGAAGGACACGTGGCAAAAGGTGCCAACCCTAATCATTGTTCCAAGTTCCAAAACAAATCAACCATCATCCATCACCATTGCACACTACAACAGCAGACACCCATAGAATGAAGTATGAACATATCATAGTTGGGGTGGATTTGGTACAGAGGCTGCCATTTGTCAAGGTGTTGGGGATCATGGTCAAGAACAAGATCATCATCATTTGAAGGGTTTTCGTAGAATTTGTTTCAATCCTTGAATGTGTGCTGTCAAGATGCCATGGATAATAGGAGTATCACAAGCATTCCCCAATTTATAATAAAAGTAACAATATCCGGCACACAGAACCAGACCATGGTCAGAATGGGAGGCATAGATATGTGTTTTTCAAGTTTTCCACTCCGCATTTCATTCTAAAAGACATCAGAAAGCAATATATATAATATATATATACCGCAACACCAAATGGGTAACCACAACCACCAATAACAAGGATGGGTGCCCATTGTTCACCATCGCCATGCGTGGAATGCTATCGACACATTTTTTTGGGGGATGGGATTTTCTACATACTCGTGGACTATTCACATATGGCAGATGGCAAATGCCTAGTTTTCCATCTACAGTGAAGGACATGTAACAAAAGGTGCTAACCCTAATCATCGTTCTAAATTCCCAAATAAATTGACAACTGTTAATTACCATTGCACGCTACAGCAGCAGGCATCCATAAAATGAAATGCCTATCAGCATAACAAGTTTCAATGATTTCACTATCAAATTTAAATTCCTCCAAAAACATATGGCAGATGGCAAATGCATAGTGTTGCATCTACAGAGAAGGACGCGTGACGAAAGGTGCTAACCCTAATCATCATTCTAAATTCCCAAATAAATCAACTGTTGATTACCATTGTACACTACAGCAAAAGGCATCCATAGAATGAAATGCCTATCAGCGTAACAAGTTTCAATGATTTCACTATCAAATTTGAATGCCTCCAAATACATGTCTTACTACCTCAAATTATTACGCTATCAAATTAATTCCTCTCGATACATGTCTTACAACCACAAAATGTTTCACTGTCAAATTTAAATGCCTTTAGATACATTTCTTACTGATTACAACCACAAACTGTTTCGCTATCAAATTAATGCCTCTGGATACATGTCTTACTACCACTGTAAACTATTTCACTATCAAATTTAAATGCCTCTAAATGCATGTCTTACTACCTCAAATCAGATATGCCTCTTTCCTCAAGTGAATCTCAATTTCAACTTGAAAATCCTCGTATCATGTCCTGAGTGTTTTTATAATTTAAAATTATCACCCCAAAGCTGATGGCTCGGATCCATGCCTATCGTTTTGCGACTGACACCTGTTGGTGAGGTATTTGCAGATGGCTATATGCGTGACTTTGTCAAGCCTACTGGTTACCTGACATGATTGTACAAAATGGACAAATATTTATTGTTCATTATCATTCATCTGTTCCAACATGGACAGATCTTGGCTGCTTATTGTGCTCCAATAGAACAGCCAAGATTAAAACATTGGAAGTTTCTATATTTTGAAATAAACTTTGGGCAAAGCAATTGGTTGGCACCCTTGGCAAGTTGGTAAGGTTGTCCATTGACGTGGAATGCATTTTCATCCTCATCCTCTTGTCACGTGGTCTGTCTTTTATCTGTCTTTAATTTATTTCCGATTTTGACTTTTCTAATACACATCTTGTTGCTGATTTGATATAAGTCCAATCACATTTGGAATTGATAGATGACAATCTCATCAGCATTGCAAGTACTTAGAAGTTTTATAAACTGTTTGAGAAATACCAATGAACGGCAAGATGATTTTCCATCATCGTTCTACACACAACCAACCGTGAATTTGACATTGTAGCCACAGTGTTAGGCGAGGAATGCCTACCAGCATAATTACACATCTTACGAGTTACCTAAGCATGTTAATTTTTCATTGAATTGCATAAAGTTGCCCAACAAAAATAATAAACGGCGAGCTGCAGTATATCCTACTTCCCTAATGACCCAAATATTGGGGAAATTTTGTAGGTAAATGAAGAAGCAAGTTATATTTACACTTAACTCAAAGTAAGAAGCAATCAAAATATGCCAAAACCAACATGCTACATTTGAAGTCATGCAAAAGTGCTAACAGATCAAGCTTCAAAGACATTACACACCTAATAAGTTAAAACCACAGTTGTTTTGACAAAACATTAAATATTTCATACAGCCTATTTAGAAGAATCAAGCGACAAAGAAATTTAATTCCAAGAAGGTCTCTGATAAAAATAATAAACAGAAAACCCCACCTTTGTGGAAATTGCCCCTCAGAACTTGTCAAGTATGAAAAAAAAAAGCACATAGATTTCACTGCAGATTGAATGCCAAAAATCAAAGACACTTCCCTTAAGTTTGCAAATATCGAAGACATTTCCTAGTTAATAGAAAAACAAGTAAGTTAAGACCAACCCGACAGCAAGAACTAATCAAAGAACTGGAAAAAATTTACACAGTAAGATATAATTAAATACTTGACTAACATACAAACGTGTCAAGGAATCAATCTTCAGACACATTGCGTACCTAGTAAAGCACCTTTAGTTCCCTCAAAGTTTTCCACGAGGGTTTAACTTTTTCCGATAGGCCTAGTTAGAAGATTGCAGTAAAAACATTAATCTGCAAAATCTCCTCACCTAACGATAATAAATCGCAAACCCTGCCTCCACTGGAATTAACCATGGGAATCAGGAACAAATATTTTCCTACAGTAGAAAGCCAAACATACTACTTTCCCACGTTTACAATTATTGGAGTCATTTTGTAGCTTAATGAAGAAACAAAGTTATAATTAATCTTAACTAACAGCAAAAACTAATCAAAATGCAGCTAAACAATCACATTACAACAAAAACATTTTCCTGGTATGAATTGTTCAAAAGATGGCACGTCTTTCTATATAAAAATGGTATCGAGCTTCAAAGTCATTAGATACCCAGTGAGTTACAAATTCACTTCCTGATAATTTCCTATGGACTTGACGATCGGTATCAAAAAAGTTCGCAGCACCTTAAATAGTGCATACGGCAGCAAAGAAAATGAATTACACCGAGTTCTCAGCTAAATAAAACACACAGAAAACACTAAATTCCTACCTAGATGAAAAAACTAGTCGTATTTGCACTTAAAAAAAGAACTAATAAAAATACAGTAAAACATTTACACGAGAATTAAATAATCAAAATAATGCGAATCTTGCCTGTTAAACACTCTAACGCGCTAACAGATCAAGCTTCAAAGACATCACAAACCTAATGATGTCAAGTCCCACATAAAATATTCACCAACAGTAAATAAGGTCGAACAAGATACAATAGCATATGGACAAATCTTGCTTAATAGATACATTCGATAGTATTGAGGGATCAAGCTTCAAAGACATTCCATACCTACTACGTTGCAAATTCACTTCAAATTACAAAATGATTTTGCGCAAGAATCTCCACAAAGGACGCTAAATTGTATGATTTTGCAAGATTGAAGCAGCGAAGAAAGTGAATTGTAAAAATTTGTACTCAACAGTGGTAACCCTTGCCCAGGGAATCGAAGCAAGAGTTGAGAACATACCTTGCGCTGCACTTTGTGGAGCTCGGCGAAAGAGGGCGCGAGCAGAAGACGGAGTGCAGGGCCGGAAAGATATGAGTGGAGAGCAGGGCCCCCAATGCGACCGTGAAGAAGCCGCTGATCCAAATTAAGCGAACCAAGATCTGCGCGACCCCGGTTCGAGCCTTGCCCCGTCGACACTGCTGCGCCCTCTGCTGCTGCATACTAATGATTTCTTTTCAAAACCTCGCCACTGTCGCAAGGGTTTTGGCTCACCACGGCACAGAACAACAACAAAACCAGTAGAAGAAGAAGAAGAAAGAGAAGACCGTCAGTCGCACGTACAAGGTTCGAATCACAATACGGCACAAGTAGAGGGATAGTAATAAATCTTTCAACCCATTAATCACAGAGAGAAACAATTTAGACCGACAGTTAAACACTCGTCACCGCCAGCAACTGCCCTTCTAAATGCTCTCTGGGAGCTCATCGTGGGCCACGTGGCGGGCGTCGGTTGGAAAGCCCATTGATTATACTTGTCAGTAATTTTAATGAAAATATATAAGTAAAGATGAAAGCGGAATACCTAGGTAGGTTCCTAGGTAAGTAATTTTCTGATGCTGCAGACTTGTTTGTTTTTTTAAGGGAAGAGTGAATTTAAGGAAAGCAACGGCTCTCTGTGTCTGGACCCACCACTGGCGTCTTAGATACGTGACACGTATGGCTGTGATGTGTCTGTCCTTTTTCCAATCTATTTTTATCTCACGCGGTATTGAGCTGTTGAAGGATTCTATTACCACTACCAGAGATGGTGTCGGGATTCTCTTTCGGCTGCGGTGTGAACGCAATTCAAATCTCAACTGGTGCATGTCGTAACTTGTAGTGGAGGAGGCAATCATAGGCCGGAAATATCTGGAAAAGAAACCATGTCAAACGGGTCCAACGCTTTATTGGTATATTTTGGATTTATTAAGTGATTTTGAGAATGGAGGTGGGGACAATGTGGTCAATTATAAAAGTGGGTATGGAAGAAAATGAGTCAATTAAGTATCACTAGCTTAATTGTATTTAAAATATATATATTAACATGGTAAGTGTATTCATAATTATTGGAATGGTTTTCTAAATTATTGGGAAGGAGCTCTGCAAATTATTTATGCTGGTCTAACTTCCATTGGTCACCACAATTGAAAAAAGGATGAGAGCTTATTCATCAATATCTTATATGGGTTTTGTAATTATAGGAAATTTGTTCTCTCACAAATACAAGTGGAGCCCCATGTATAATTAAATTGACTAAAATTTTGATTGAATCTAAATTTTGTATGGCTATATTGGTTAGGTGCACAATTATTGATTAAATTGACGATTTTGAAGATAAAATACTAAATGAGGTTGGTATCATAGTGATCAAATACTAAAAGAATCTATTGATCAATTCTTGTTGAGTGCAAAGGTTTTGGATGGCGTGGATGCCCCTTACTTGTAGTTGCTTAATTAAAGGTGATCACTAATTTAGAAGTAGGCTTACTCAACATTATAATTCACTATATGTTTTCTCCAAAATATAAGCAAGGATGTTCGATATTGTATATAATTTAACGTCCGTGTGTAATACTCGACATTCAATTATGGTTTTAGTTAGTAGAGTTATGAATTTATTATTATTATTATTAATGTTATCATATTTGAAAGGCATGCCTTAAATGAGACAAAGTCTCCCCATCCCTAACACGGTGTAGGGCATCGGATGTACTTGATGGAGGGCGGGAGACATTGAAGCGCATTTCTTGTTACGATGTCCACGTGTCGAGTGTCGGTAGGGTGCGTGGTGGATTCGGGTTTCATTACGCCGAGTTAAATGTTGTTTGAATTCCCCCCGCCCATTACCAAACCCTAATGGGTAGCACTTTCTGTAGAGTTTGTTTTTATGTAGGTGTTTAGGGCTTTCGATTGTTGTGGTCTGCTCTTACTGATGGCCGCTAAATCACAAGATTTGCTCAAATATTGGTTCGCAAGTTGTAGATGCACGGTGCGCACGCGAAGATTTGATCATATTTTTTTGGCAAGTCGCGGATGCACGGTTGCCGAGGAGGTCACGGGGTCCCCTACTCGTATTGTGTGGCTTCATCGTGGAGTTGTCGTGCCTGCAACTTTGGAAACGTCTCCTGAGTAGGGTAAAAAATAGGTGGCATGTTGGGGTCTATTTTTGTATGTGAAAATAAACCTTGCTTTCTTTCCTCCAAAATGATCTATGTTATGGGTTTATTGAGTTTTAACGTGACGTACATGGATGGGTAGGAATAGATGGCTTCTTTTTGTGGGTTTTAATGATTACATGTTCGGGAGCGAGGCTTGGAGATGCATGGTCAATGTGCCTAGGGTGTCCTTCTTATACATGTAAAAAAATCCCGCCTTTTTTCCAAAATGATATATTTTATGCGTTTTTGCAAGCTTTTACGTGACATGCATTGATTCAGCGAGAATAGATGTTGCATTTTGAGGGTTACATGATTGCATTTTTCAGGACACGTTTAGAGATGTGTGGGCATCATTTACTACGTATGGTGTGGGAAAAAAAGGGTTGTACTTGCCTGCAAGAACATGGCTTTTAAGTATGGCATTGTTTTGTTTACCATTGTCTTTTTTTTCTCGCCGATCCACTGTGCATTTCCATTTGTTGTTCTTGTGGTGTGGTGAAAAGCAAGGTGTTTGATCTTTTGCATGGTTAGTTTTGATTTTTGTGTTCCTTTCTTATGGAGTGGGTGTATATTTTCTGGTAAGGGTTTATTGGAAGAGGAGATCTCAAACTCCGAATGATGTAAGAAAAAAATATGTGGGGTCTAATTTTGATATTTACACATGCAAAACGACATGAATAGAATTTATGTTCTCGTTATTTTGACATTTGGTTCACTTGGTTCTCTACTTTGTGTTCATTGAAATGTTTGGGTTCTTGCTTACCAAATAGACATGGTGGATCCATTGTTTTACTTTTTGTTAAATTCACATGAATGTTTGCCTTAGTTCATATATGCATATTGTTATCGCCAAATCACTTTGCATCCCCTAATGGCCTAAAGGTACATTCGGTGTAATTGGGTAACATGGGATCACCTCTCAAGCTATGGGATTTGGGCTCAAGGTGAACCTCCAGAGAAGGCCGACTTCCTCTTCTTAAACTAAGCACTACACTACTCCTAATGCAAGATAAATGGCTAGCTAGACCTATGTTAACATTTCCAGGGATTAGGGAGAGAGATTTGCAAAGAAGTAAAACCTATACTAGAAGTGGCGATGCACCAAGAAAGGGTTTTGCTAGACAAAATTCTAGCTTGTTGATGAAGGGAGATGATCATGAGGAAGAATGAACATGAATTACAAACTCAATTTTCATACGGTACTTCACTTTTTGATAAGCACAATAACTTCCAAAACTTGCAAAAGAAACCCTAGTTGCACAGTTCACCTGCAAACATGAGAGAGGAAAATAGAAGCAACAAAATCATGTAAGGACATATAACTGATCACAAAACATAATTTTCATTACTTCAAGCACTTGCACAATGCATCATTATAGTGGGGAAAAGGCATAGGTTGTCATTACAATTTTAGAAGAAAGGCTTGAGAGCCTACAAATTCACAATAACTCAGCTTGTGAAGAGAGGGGAAGCTTGGAAAATGTCTAACCTCTTTTTGGAATAAGCACCCCTTTACATTTATAACATTTGCTAAGTTGTTGAGAGAAAGAAGGAGAAACCCTAAAATCTAGGCTAGAATGTAGGAAATAATTAATCATTGTTGTTGGCCATGTTTGCTCATTTATTGCACCTCCACCTTTCGAGGCAATATTCATGGAACAAGGAAAACCTACAATTTTGGAAAGAAAAACTTCCAAAAATTCATCTTCTAATAGCTCCATTCGTAGTTCTCATTCTCCCAATTCCATCGACTATAATTTTGTAAAAAACGGACAACCGGGAAGGAAATTGTGGTCTTCTGAGTGAAAGTTATTTTTTGGGCATTTTGGGGTTGCATTCCATTAGCTCTCTGATAATGTCTTTGTAATGCTCGAATAAATTCAAATATCTATTTTCTCTATTTGATTAAAATATAATATTTTAATATATTTCCTCGAAGCACCTTGTGCCCTTGGTGAAACCCCTTGGATTAGTTCTTGCATGTAGGAGAGTTTTAGGAGGTTTATGAAAATGTCTCACATAATGCGTGTGCCAACCCATTATTGACGTGGTTGGCTCTTTGTCTTCATCTCATGGCGAGTTCAAGTTTACCCGTTAAGCATTACACGATAAGCTAACTTACCTTCTACCAAGCCCACGTGGCTTACTCGGTGAGCTACATGTCTCTACCGACAACCATCGACACGCCCATCTTCCTCGTATTGAGATTGTTGAATTCAATATGGCTTCGCTTAGTCGAGCTCTTGACATGCACACATCAACCGCTTCTCACGCCGAGCTATGTATCCATCTGATAACATGTTTATGTCATTGATTTACTTGCCAAGTGACTCGGCTCCACGTTTGGGATGACTTCTAAGTGATGACCACATCGAACAAATCGGTTTCGAATCCTATCAAAAATGCCCCTTCTTACTCGGCATTTGACTCACTCATCAATGTCAATCTCCACCACGTATGCATTGATTCCTACATTGGTCGATGTGGTGACTTACTCGGTGAGTTCTTATTTGTTACCCGTATTGGAGTTTCCACGTGGCTTCCCTAGCCTCCAACTTGGGATATCTCATCCAACAATGGCTCGTGCATTAATATATGCCCGGGTTGGGCTCTTTCTTCATGACACCTCGCTTTGATGGATCGAGCTCACCATGTTTTGCATTGACTAGAAAATTTGACCCCCTTTTAATATTATATGAGCTACGTACATGGCGCATACCAATCAACCACTTATTGAGCCCTTATATTTGCATTAGCTAATTTCTTTGCTTCGCGTGCGCACGTGTTCATGACAAACCTTGCACTACTCGGTGAAATCTATGACTCACCTTACAAAGTGGAGATGACTCGTTTGACCTAAGTTCACACTCAAACAACACCAACCATTTTGCAACTTCCGACTCTCGAAAATCTAAAACTCGAATTTTGAGTTTGGGATTGAACTATCAACTCGCTCGACATTTCGATCCCCAAAACTTCGAAAGCCCGAAACGGCTAACTCAGAAACATGACTCACGAAATATAATGCGAAAAAAATGCAACTTGGCCTAGCTCGTTCTCTGGAATATTCAAACTCTAACATCAGATCTCAAACTAACCCCTACTTCATTCAATTTCAAGTTCCTCAACCCGTGCAAAGCTTTTCTACCTTGCCAATGTGTGAGTCATGCATTAATGTTTTCCCCAGTAAGACCATCCGAGATCACCTAAGCCATTCACGAGCTCGCCATAATGAGACTCTTTGCCATTAGAATGGCTCATCTATTTGAGTCTTTGAACTCAACTTATTCACGTAACTTGATGAACTATGTTTATATTTACCCCTACTATAACTCAACCAAGCCATTATAAAACTCGTTTGTCATTATCTTCGTGCTCTTAGTTTTCACCAACATCACAAATACTACTTCGAAAGCGATCTCCCTGCCTTTGAAGAATGACTTGTCCCTCTAGTCGGATCATGAGCTCGCATTTGGTTTGTGGTGACACTAAGCTCGCCCTCATATGTTCCATGCTACCTTTGAGCTCCATATTCAAGCCTATTTCTTCTTGTATCCGTAAATATTTCCTTCTCTCCGCAAATTTATATGATATGAGCCATGTATTTTGTATGACAATGATCAAGCTCTTGTAACTCCTCACAATCTTGCTCCCATTTTATTCGTGCTCATCTCCTTTTTTCTTATTTTCTCGGTGAACTCTACCCAAACGGCTCCCATGTTTGCACGTACACTAGCCTTGATCGATCTTTTACTATAGTGTCACCGGATTTAATCCATTAAACCCCACAGGCACTCCTTTGGTCTTAAAATTGACTCGGCTTAGTGAGCTTGAGTTCTCTCTCTTATTACTTGTAAATTGGTTATTGATGCCTCAAACCTCCATGTTCTGATGGGTTGCTCACAACTTGTTTCTCGGGCTTGACCTCTCTCCGTGCGTGAGCCAACTTGAATACTTTAGAGCCACTCGATGGCAAGTCGGTTCCTATGAGTCGCTTAACTCGACATACCTATGTAAAGACCGGTGTTCGATCCTATTTGCTAATGTTTTTGAGGTCATGTTTTAAGCTTTTACCCCTCTTATTGGCACAAGACATTCACAAGCTTGCTACATCAAGAATTCAAAGTTCATTGTTCCTATTGACTCACACGTTGAGTTGTGGGGTTATATAGCCACCAATCTCGAACTTGATGCTTCAAACACCGTCAAACTCAACCTCAATCACTGTATGCATCTAATGTTCTTTGAGCTCTATGACATACTTCCCCTACCATGGATTATCAAGTTTGAGCTCCTTCAAAACACTTCGACTTAGGCTCAACACCTCACCCTGCATAGCTTGGATCCATGAGCCGTGTCATTTCCTCCACGTCGACTTACCAGACTTGTGCTCGACTTCACCCTAATGACCTACCTCTTTAGGCTTGTGAGCTCTAAATCACTTGACCCATCTTGCTCCATTTTACGAACATCTTGCCCGATCATTCTTATTCTCGAACTAACAATTTTCATTTCTCACAATGTTTCCAAATGTAACTCGGTTCCCCACATGGTAATGAATTTTATCACCCCGAGCTCTTGATCCCAATCCCGCACTATGTCCTATTCGTATGGAGCTTCACACTCGTGCATTGAAATTATGATGCTTTTCCTCCACCGAACTCGTGCATGACTTGGATCCCAATTCCATTCATTGGTCGAGCTCTAAATGAGCTTCCCAAATTTGGCTTGGTTTTTAGCCCAAGTTTGATTATGAGCTATACCGTTAGGTGAGAGCTCGATCACGTGTTGAATGCACGAGCTCCCTTTTTAGCTTAATACAAAGAGCTTCTTAAATCATGATTTTTCCCTTGGATGTGACCCTCGTGGCTTTTCCTCAACCTTGGAGGAAAATGGCAATACAATAAGGCCTTTAAACATGTTTTATCAATTTTGGTTAATTTATACCCATGATGACCACTTTCCTTGCTCTAAGCAAACATTGAGCATCAAGATCAGAAAACAAGAGTAAATAGCCGAAATGATCCCGAAACCTCTCGGAATACCATAAACACTCTTGAAGCATAAAAATTGCCTATAGGCCCCAAGTTCTATGAAAGGCTTTATCGGTCCTGGGGTCCGTGTACCCTCATTGTCCATTTTTGCCTCAAGTGTGTAAAAATGGATAAGCACTTATTGTTATCCAAAATGAGCCCCCTACTTATTTTGGCTAACTTGCCTTCATTATTTCCTTCCTTGTTCTTCAACTTCAATTTTTACACATTTCAAGCACTCAAAGGATTTTGGAAATGACTTCATCAGATAGAGAATTTTCTCACCTTTCAGAAAGGTAAAATTTTCCTTCTAACTCCTTGTACTTTTCAAGTTATGGCTCGACGGAGTTTTTTGGGGAAAATTTCCCTAGACATGCCCGCGACAATGAGAATGTGCCACGTGGTGGCGGAGGTCGGGCGAGCGGTGGAGTTGGAGAAGTTGGAGAAGATTGGCAGAGAAGGTGGCTGCAAGGCGAGAGGGGGTGCGGGGAAAATTTTGAGCCACTTAGCCCTTTTGGGGTGAAAGTCAAAATCCAAAATTGGTCCACAAGCCCGCAAGGAAGAAAATGGAGAAAAGTGGTCAAGGCCGCGGACCATTTTAAGGCTAACAAGTGTCACGGGAGAGCGGGGTGTGGACTAATTTTGTGAATTTTCCCAATACAAAAATCAAAGGGGAAAAGCAATGTTTGGGCCCGCGATCCCATTGGCGAACCAGAAGTGACACATGCGGCGGAGAGCGTGGGAAATTTTGGGAAATTTTCCCAATGAAAAATCAAAGTGAAAAAGGTGAGGTTTGAGCCACGTGTTTCCATCAACTAATGGGAAAGTGACATGTGGCAACGAGCGAGGGCGCGGGAATTTTTGGGAAATTTTCCCAAATTCAAAAAATGGAAAATTTTCAAGTTTTGGCCTGCCAACCCGAATTTTTCCCTAAATCTTCAGAGGGGCATAACTTTCGATCCTAAGCTCAGATTTTCGCGTTCTTTATATCATTGGAAAGCTGTTGAAATCCTCTACACAATGGAGGGTTCAATTTTTATTTTTGATGGATATTTATGGGAGAAAAATAGGAAAATGTCTCTGGCATGCAAAAAATGCCCCCAACCACCAAAATTAATGAAGTATGGGCCTCTTTCTTGCTCTGCAGAGCAATGTACTTTGGCGTATGGGTTTGTCCATGAAGCCCATCACTTTGCAAGTGAGATTAGAGGGATTTTCGGTGGTTGAGTTTCAATTTGATTTGCCCACATTTTCCACATTTCTTTCATTCTGTTCGATGGTTAAAAGCCAGATTTGGCTCATTTGTAAAGGTTGTTCATCATTCTTCTCTGCCTCTCCCTTCTTTTCTTCCCAGGGTTGAAAATGGAGTTTGAACCTCCTCCCTTGCTCTGTAATGGCATTTTTTTCCTCTTACCAGTAAAATGATGTTTTGTGCAAACTTCTGGAGCAATAAAAAATGTGTTTTGTGATGCATTTGTCCATCCTTGCTCGTTTTGCTTGTCTTCTTCTTGCCTCTCTTCATTGCAGGTATTTATGCATGTTTGAATGTTCATTGTAGGTTTTGGAGCTGTGTTCATGGAGTTTTGGAACATTTTTTGTGTGAAATTTATCCTTGGTTTTGTGATGCACTTGTCCATCCTTTCCATTGCTCACCTCTTCTTGTTCCATGGCAGTTTTGATAGATGTTCAACATTTTCCTTCTCTGGTGTATCATTGTTTTAGTGTAGGCTTTGTTTTTCCCTCTTTTCTCTCTCTCTGTCTCCTTGGCATAGTTAGATTAGGATTAGATTAGCTTTCTTGCATTGGAATAGCTTGTGGCAAGTAGTTTAGGAAGAGGAACCAACCTTCTCTGGAGAGCTTTCCCCATTTGCAAAGGTCCCACACTTTGGGAAAGCTCAATGTTGTGCATTCACACCAAATGACATTGCCTTAGAAAAGTAGATCCATAGGTCATTTTGGGGTCTTTGTGAATTTTCACTAACACTTACCAAATAGACATGGTGGATCCATTGTTTTACTTTTTTGTTACATTCACTAGGAGAATACAATATCGACCAATACTGAGAAAAATATGAGAGAAGACAATGGGCATGGTGTATTTTGTAAAATAGAGTATCAATATTTTTATTCAAAATTTATATTGTTTGGATTTCTGATGAGGTGAATTTTTAAATTTTTGTTCATCTCATAATGTTGAAAAGGGTTCGACTTTGAATGTTTTAAAAAATACCACCATCGACTTTTATACGGGAGATTTTTAAATAGATATTTGAATATTATTGTGATAGGTAATCAATTTCCAATTGTTGTGAGAAACCATCTTTAATGGGTTTTTAATTAAGATGATTTTGAGAAAGACGGATCTCTATGCGAGTAATAAGTATTCAAACTAGAGAAAAGTTTAATAGTAAAAGGAAAAGAAAAATGACATCAACTTGATATTAAAGAAGGCATAAATGAAACCAAGTAAAGAGACCAATTACATTTGATGCGGCCTAGAATTTACTATGAATAACCCAGGTGCGTTGGCACATCACTCGGCTGGTGAGCACTCACCCAAAGTGTGCAAAGGTACCAGGCCCCCCTTTAGAGTTGCTTGTGCAGGATGTTAGTGTGATGATGTTTAAACATGTTCAAATTCATAAGTAGACATAAACATTCCACGGTGTGAAAATCTAGATCTAGATCTTAGAGAATCATGATAAATGAACTAAACAATAACTATGATAAGATTAACCATACAAGAACTAGATTTAGTCATGTCTAACACCATTATCCAGCCAATATATTCCATTTCATAATTATTGTAAAACACAGAAGCTTCTTACACTGTAAAGTATCTCCATGAGTCATGTGCGCATCAAAACCAACAACATAACTCTACAATAATTCACCACTACTAAAATATGCAAGTCAATACATATTTATAGGGGTGGGGACTTGCCCTTCACCACCCATGCACTTCTCAAAATAGGTTGCATGTTGATAATATCCATTCACCTTCTGATAGTATGCCTGACATCGCAAGTGTTCTAACAATAGATGTCCTATAGTTAACTCCAGTAGAAATCTTATTATTAGCTTAAACTATGCATGACGCTTATACATGTTGCTTGTTCCCAAAATACCATTGCATGTAACACAAGTCTTCATCTCTAAGTGTGCCTTGCACGTTATCTCCAAAATATCCGTTATCCATAAAAATGGCTAAGTCTGAGCCAAAGTGTTATGGTGCGCATTTCCTTTCCTATCTCCTCGCACCTTCAAATGCGCCTTGTTTCCACATGCACATCCTTTGAGTGTCTTCTCCTTAGAGTAACATTATGTCCACTCAAGAACATTCATCTAGATGTTGAAGAGAATAACCAATCTATGAACACAATTAGAGTCAACAAACACTCCGACTCTTTTAAGGCGGAAAGCAAGTTCACATACTCTCTGTCTCAGTTGAGGTGGGATTATATAATATATCCCATCTCATTCTTCTTCCCTTCCCTCGGCTTTTACTAAGGTCTCCTTTGGGCATGTCCTTCATCTCCCTGTTTTTACATCTACATAAGCCCCCACCATTTCCTTCCCCTCTTCCACTCCAAGACATCATCCATACTTCTCAAAACAACTATCTCAGGGAATCTACTCTTACTCCTCCATTAGTGTTTAATACAGATCCACTCCCCTTGGATTAAATTCAATGGTTGTTGTATCTCTTGAGTTAGAAACCCAAAATTCACATAAATTCAATTTGGAAGTATATATAAGCACAAAGCACATGGCAAATGTATGGAAAATCTACTTTTATGTCGTTCTATTGGGTAGCCTTATTACACATTATGTGTATGATAGAAAAAAAAAGTCAATAGGACACGAAGTGATCTATCTTGAGTCTTAAATGACCACCATCACATCCGACCTTAGTGTTTATCTTTGAAATCATTGTCTTTGATGATGTTTTGTTGGGAGCGAGGAGTAATGGATGATTTAATTAGGGCACGACACACCCGATATATAGTGTTGTGTGGAGTCTTGAATTGATGTCTGCACATGGATTTTTAAACACTAAATTTGGGATGAATAACTAAATCATGAACCAATATGAATGTTATCATCTTTGTTGTAAGTGTAAATGTTTCTTCATAATCATTACTTATTTTTTTCAACTTGCCTGCTCATATGCTTGTCAATATATCTATTAGCTTTGAACTTCGTTCCTTTGAATGGTGAACAAATTCGATATTTTTTTCTTCATGAAAGTATTATAATCATCTTATGTTGCATCTTTATATTCATGATTTTAGCATGCATTTCTGAACAATATGGTTTGGGTCTTGCCTTAATCTGACATTAATAAAGCACTTGTCTTGAGTAGAATTTTAACTTTTAAGTCAAAGATGGGTTTTTGGTATGTGCTTGTAGGTTATTGTTGGAAATCTTTTTCTTGAGAAAAGTAATTTCGTTTGATGGATCTCTAAAAGAGAACTTTAGACATGCGAAGTTATACATATATGTTATTGGGATTAGCACACAGGTTATACATATAATATATTAGACCTACGCATACATGTAATAAAAGTGGATATTCTACCAGAAGAAATATACAAAACAAGAGATATAAATCAAAAATTTAACGTGGTTCACCTAGTGTGGGCTACATCCACCAAGAAACAAGCCAATATATTATCCAAAGCTTTCAGAAGATATACAATGAAGATTTACAATCTTCCACACCTCTCACGATGTATAGTACTTTCTTTCTCTCAAGCTTCTCCTTCTTCTCAAGAATTCTCTCTCACAATTATTTTCACAATAATCATTAACTCTCTCTTCTAACCCTATATTTCTAGCTTATAAATACCTTATACAAACTTAGGGCACTTAGCCATGCAATTACAATCAATAGATGCTTTAATACTAAAATTAGATCTAATTCTCGTGAGTTAAATAAAACACTCACGCACAGGTAACCGATGTCGGTTAGCCCTAACCGATGACGGTTCCTACTTTCTTGATCGATGTTGGTCATAGGTGACCGATGTCGGTCCCTTCATAACCGATGTTGGTTATTGTGTTTTCCAGCAAGTTGATATAGCATGCTAAACTAAAGTAATTGAGCTCCACATCTCAACAATCTCCCACTTGGAGATAAATTACTTGCACTATACCTGTACAACGTCATTCTTGGATCCTTTCCTTAGCTTTGTTTCTTCCTCTTCAAGTCTCAAACTCGAAGACCAACAAGAAGTGGAGTGTAGCTCAACTTCTCTTTTCTTAATGGCTTCGTTAGCATATCAGAGGTTTTTACTCGTATGAATCTTCTCAGTTTCAACTGCCCATCCTCCAATACTTGTCATATGAAGTGATATCTCAACTGAATGTGTTTCATTCTAGAATGAAACATTAAGTTCTTTGCCAAATGAATTGCACTTTGATTATCCTTTGAACAATTTGTAATCATCTTGCTCCTTTTCCCAACTCTTCCATGAAACTTGCTCATCCATATCATCTCTTTCTAGCCTCTGTAGGCTTATGACATACTTTGCCTCTGTAGTAGACAAAGCCACAACCTTGGAATCTCGATATCTACTAACTGTTGTCGTCCCTCTTTGTGAAAATATATCTAGTAGTGCTCCTTCTACCATCCAGATCTCCAGCCATATCCGAATCAACATAGCCACATAAAGAAATATCTGAACCTCCATAGCATAATTGCATGCTAGATGTCCCTCTCAAATACCTGAGTATCCATTGGACTGCTTTCTAATGCTCTTTACTGGATTGGCCATAAATCTACTCATGACTCCCACTTTACTGTGTAATGTGCAGTGCAGTACAAACCATAGCATACATGAGACTCCCAATAATTGAAGCATATGGTACTCGTGTCATGTATTTGACCTCCTCATGTGATGAAGGACACTGATATTTTCTCAATTTGAAGTGTCTACCATAGGTGTACTTACAGGTTTTGAATTTTGCATTTTAAACCTTTCTAACACCTTGTAGATATAATCCTCCTGAGACAAATACAATTTCTTGTTCTTCTTGTCTCTGTGTATTTGCATGTCAAGGATTCTTTTTGCAGCTCCTAAATCCTTCATAGAAAAATGTGTGAGCTAGCTTTCCCTTAAGCTCACCAATGTCATGCATACTAGATCTCTGATAAAGCATATCATCCACATATAGTAACAAAATAATATAGCTCCCATTTTCAAGCTTCTTGAAATAAACACAATGGTCAGATTCACATCTCAAGTAACCATGCTCATGCATGAAACTATCAAACCTCATGTACCATTGCCTTGGAGCTTGCTTGAGCCCATATAGGCTCTTTTTCAACCTGCACACTAATTTCTCCTTACCCTTGACTTCATACCCAGGAGTTCTTTTGCATATAAATCTCTTCATCAAATCACCATGAAGGAAAGTCATCTTCACATCTAGTTTCTCTAAATGCAAATCATCTACTACAACTAAACTCAATATAATACGTATGGAAGTCATTTTAACAACAGGAGAAAATATTTCACCAAAGTCAATACCTACTTTCTGTGTAAATCCCTTTACTACAAGCCTTGCCTTGTACCTTTTTTGTCCACCCTCTTCTTCCTTGATCTGTAAACCCACTTGTTTTGCTAATGTCCTCTTACCTACTTGACAACTTAACCAAATCCCAAGTTTGGTTTTGTTCCAAGGAGTCCATCTCCTCATCCATGCCATGCTCCCTTTTATACGTGGGTCTCATCCTACATTGCTTCTTCAAAACTTTCTGGTTCACCATTATCAATCAATAATAAATAAGATAGAGAAGGTGTAAATCTTTCTGGAGGTTTACTTACCCTTTGTGACCTTCTCATAGGAGTTTGGGTACTGAGGAGGCTCATTCTGGACCTCCTGGACATTTGTTTCCAATTTTAACAATGTGTGCCGGTCTGGTCACAGCTGTGACCATTTGGTTCGCTAACGATATTGGTTTGGCTCTTTTGTAACCGATAGTTCGGTTGGTGACCGATGTCGGTAAGGGGTTGACTTTTGGTTATTGTGTAACCCTATAGGTATGAGTTTTAAATCGAGAGTTCATTTTCATTCACAAACTTCTCAACCGATTCATCCTTGGGTACCAAAATTTGATCCTGTACATTCTCTTTTCATTCCATTCAATGTCATGACTCCTAATAATTTTAGAATTCTCTAAATCCCAAAAATGGAATCAAAATCACTAGATCCATAACCAATGAAAGTGCATCTCTTGGATTTTGCATCCAACTTTTTTCTATTTTCCTTATCAATATGCACAAAAGCTTCTAAACCAAAAACTTTAAGAAAAGAAAGATCTACCTCTTTTCGGTCCAAGCTTCCTTGGTATTCCTCCATCTAGTGAACTTGAAGGCCCATAGTTAATCAAATAAATCGTTGTATCAACTGCTTACTTTACCCAAAACTGCAAGGGAAATCCAACATGTATCCTCATACTTCTAGCACATTCCATGATTGTCATGTTCATTCTTTTTGCAACACCATTCTCTTGTGGTGTTCTTGGAACATCATTTCTCTACGTATTCCATTCATTGAACAATAATCATTGAAAGCCTTGCTTACAGATATTCACCACCATTGTTAGATCTAAGGCACTTTAACTTTGAATTTGATTCATTCTCAACAAGGGCTTTCCATCTTTTAAAAGTCTCAAAAACATCAGATTTATGTTTAATACAATAAACCCATACCTTTCTTGTAGCATCATCGATGAAAGTAACATAATATTAGGATCCTCCATGAGAAGCTACCTAGGTTGGTCCCCACACATCTGAGTGTACAAGCTCTAATTTTTGCTCCTTCTTAGTTGCCCCAACTTTGAGAAATCTCACTCTCTTTTTCTTTCCAAAGACACAATGCTCACATAAATCAAGATCTAAATCTTTCAAATCGATAACTTACCCTTAGCCTTTAAGATTTGCATTCCTTTTTGACTCATATGGCCCAATTGATTATGCCACATACATGCATCTGAATCTAAAGTAGATAATACGAAAAGGAATCAATAACACAAGTAGATAAATATAACGTTCCTACCTTCTTACCTCTTGCCACAACAAAAACACCCTTGGTGACTTTCCAAGAGTTTCTGTGAATGTAACCATGCAACCAACTTCACCTAGTTGCCCTGTAGAAATAAGATTCCTCTTGAGGCTTGGCACATGCCTCACATCTTTCAATACCCATGTATTTCCATTATGTAATTTTAGATGAACTTCCCTTTACCAGTAATACTGCAAGGTTCATCATCACCCAAATAAACATGCCCAAAATTTCCTGGACATAATTTCTGAAATAACCCTTATTAGGGGTTGCATGGAAAGAAGCTCTTGAATCTAAAACCCATGATTCTATTCTATTATCTAAAGAAAGAATAAGAGCATCTTGCATTACCTCTGCTGCAATATTTGCCTCTTTACCTTTGTCTGGGTGTTGGTTCTCTTTATCCTTTGACCAATAATCTTTCTTTGCATGTCCTTTCTTTCCATAATTCCAACAGGTAATTCCCTTACCTCTGGATTTAGATCTTGTCATTCCTTGACTTTGATTTCCCATTATTCTTACTCTTGGATCTCTCTTTTTGCCTGCCTCTGCTTTCTACATTCAAAGCATTCCCAGATGATGATTCCTCTGTACTTTTCTTGAATTTCTTCATTCAAGATTATACTAACCACATCATCAAACTTCAAAATATTATTAGTAGATGTTGTATTACTAATAACCATTACCAAGTTATCCCAACTATCAGGAAAAGAACATAAGAATAAGAGTGTTTTCACTTCATCATCAAAAAAAATATCAACCGATTTTAACTGATTTACAATAGATCGAAATCATTCAAATGACTAGATGTAAATCCACCTTCATGCATCTTAGAACTAAATAGTTTCTTCATCAAATAAACTTTATTTGAAGCACTAGGTTTTTCATATAAATTAGCAAGAGATTTCATTAACTCTATCGTAGATGTTGCTTCTGTAATATTAGAAGCCATAGATGTTGTCAGGCTCAATCTTATAGATCCCAAAGCCTTTCTGTCAAGAATCTTCCATTCTTCATCAGTCATCTTTGTAGGTCTAGACTTTTCATCCAATGGTAAGTAAAAATCTCTTTGATACAGATAATCCTCAATCTGCATCTTCCATAATTGATAATTTTGGTCGTCAAACTTCTCTACCTTGTATTTTTTTCTTTTGCCATTGTTGTAGCTCCCACTCAATCAAAAAAACCTCTTTGTGAGTAAATTTGTCAACACACAAAACCCTCAAACAAAGCTCTGATACTAGTTGTTGGGGTTAGCACAAGGTTGTACAGATAATATATCAGATCTAAGCATACATGCAATAAAAGTGGATATTCTACCAAAAGAAATATACAAAACAAGAGATATAAATCAACACCAGATTTAACGTGGTTCACCCAGTGTGGGCTACATCCACCAAGAAACAAGCCAATCTATTATCCAAAGCTTTCAGAAGATATATAATGAAGATTTACAATCTTCCACACCTCTCATGATGTATAATACTTTCTTTCTCTCAAGCTTCTCCTTCTTCTCAAAGAATTCTCTCTCACAATTATTTTCACAATAATCATTAACTCTCTCTTTTAACCCTAGCTTTCTAGCTTATAAATACCTTATACAAACTTAGGGCACTTAGCCATGCAATTACAATCAATAGATCTGCTTTAATACTAAAATTAGATCTAATTCCCATGAGTTAAATAAAACACTCACACACAGGTAACCAATGTCGGTTAGCCCTAACCGATGATGGTTCCTACTTGCTTGACCGATGCCGGTCATAGGTGACCGATGTCGGTCCCTTCATAACCGATGTCGGTTATTGTGTTTTCAACAAGTTGATATAGCATGCTAAACTGAAGTAATTGAGCTCCACATCTCACTATATAACTAACTCTTGAATTTTATGCAATATCCAACTGCAAAGAAATTATGTGGGATTACTACTTTTTTTTAATTGCTGATTTAGATAGACTTAGAAATACAATATTCTTTTTCATCAAAAAAAAGAGATGCAATATTCACAAACATTGGTTTTACATATTTATGTCATATTGCATGTTGCTCATTTTTTTGTAAGTGGGACACTCTTGAAGTCCAAATAGTTTGGTTGCCAAGAGTGATTGTTGTTTATTGTTGCCTTTTGATAATTTGATTGTGTTGAAAGGGTTTAGCTCTTTCTCATGAGTAGTGTTTGAAAATAAAGTTTCTTTACCAAGGTTTTTGTGCTTGAAGGAAATGGTTCTTATTTGAAGGCATACAATTTTGTTTGAAAAAATAGAATCTATTTCATTTTTAGTAAAGAAAACTTCTTGTTAATGTTTTCTCTTGCTCGAGCCTTTCTATTTCAACATGTGGGGGCATGTGCCTTTGACCTCACCAGAATTCATGTGTCTTTGAGGGGATACTTCCCTTGTGAGGCCACTTGAATACGGTCCATGTTGAGCGGTCGAGTGTGTGAGGCCAAGGCTTTTAAATCTGCTATTGAATCGAAAGGTTGCTTAGATTGTGGTTTTCATGCACTATGATGTTGTTCCAACTTTTCGCTTGTTCTCGAGATATTAACATGTGGTTTTGTTATTGATGTATAAACTCCTTATTGGTTTGCCTTAAAAACGAGGACTATAATTTTTTTCGTTTCTCCTCGATGGGTTTGACTATTACAAATCCATATTTGCGATAGGAGGAAGAGTTTTTCCGCACTAGTTTGTCATTAACATTTTGCATTGTAGGTAGCCTAGGCCTCAAAAACCGATCATTGTAGATATGGTTAGAGCTCGCCTCAATCTATGCCGTTGTCAACTATTTTGTACCTCGCTAAATTTCGACCATGGGGCCTCCTTCAGAGAATGCGGGATGGTTTACAACTGTGAAGAAGATGCTTGTAAACATGAACCCCCTTACAAGATAAAAAATATGGGTGTTCTGTGGAGGATAATAAAATTGCAGCTAAACATAAGACCAATGCAAAAAAATCCACATCCAAAAACCAAAATTTCTTAAAAAACAAGTAGTTGTCTTTTTAATATGTTTCCATATCTTATTATGTTTTGAAACTTTGTATGGGGATCGAAAAAAATATGTAACTTTTCAAATGCTTAGTGCAACACTTTTGTCCTTTTAGTGGGTTTATACGGGTTGGATTGTATAACGTAAAACTTCTCTAACATATGTGAATATGTACCTACATATATAGATATGCAACTCTGTAAAAACTTCTCCAATGTATATGAATATGTAGATTTCTATTACTCGAATGCCTATTTCCTTTTGAGTGTTAATATCTGCATTGTTTATTTTGTTTATCGGAAGAAATTTGTGTATTGTTAGTGTGTAGAATTATTTGATTTGCAAAATAAAATAAAAACTATGCATAGAATTATTTGATTTGAAAAAAGAGAATTATTTAATGCTTAAGGAGATTATTTTATAACACTTTTTGTATGTTTGAGAGTAGGCATAGTGCGGGAATATATAATTGATTCCTTTTCTCAAACTATGAATAATGTAAGATATCATTGCATCCCGGAAAAATATCTACATCTAGGAAAAATTTATGTTTTTTTGGTTTTTCTTTATTAATGTTGCATGCATTCGAGTTTTTGTTTTGTGTTGTGATCGTGTTATTGTATATAGCTAGAATTTGGATTAATTAAATTTGTTCTTGATTTTTGTACATAAGAAAATATCTATTAGCTATATGTTTTTGTATATATACACACACACATTTGCTTTTCGGTATTATATAATCCACGTGCTCTAAGAAATTGCATTTCGGGTTCCATACAATTAACATTTTTGTAGTTATTTTAATTGGGATCCATTGAATTATACATAATTTATATATTTTCGTGAAGTTTTACTTTAATACATATAATGTTGGAGCGCCATGTGTTTTTACATTGGATTTTGTTGGGTTGAACAAATTTTTAATGTTGAGTGTCAACTTTGTCAATATCGTTTTTAACGCGGAAAGCAACACTATTTATTTTAGCTTTAACCGCCTATATTAAAACTCCCCAACTTCAAATCACAAAATTGATGGAAATAAATACAATATTTATAAATTAAAACATGGAATTGAAGACAATGCTTTAGAATTTATAATGGCATTGAAGAAAAACTTAATGTTGACGTAGACACCAAAATTAGGTCGTACCACCCTTATAACCCCATTAATTAAATTAACCATACCTTACATATTCATATCCCATAGTGCACATGATTAATTGAATTAATTACTTTAATTAATTTAATTAACATCCTCACTTGACCACCTCACCCAGCCAACTCACCTAGCCACCTCACCCCATGACCCACTCAAACCCCATTAATGGCCTAAGACCAAGTCTAAGCCTATCCTAACCAACTAGGACTTAGTCTAAACCTAGACTTAACTCCTATTAAAAACCTAAGAGGACTCTTACTCATTCTTCCATGACCTATCACTCGAGACTCTGGATGAAGATTGAAGACCACACCAAAAATAACAACAATCAGGCTATTTTTGGCCAACCTAGATATTCCCACCTTAACCGATGTTTGTAGTCATTTTTACACACACCAAAGGACAAGGGAATCCCATGCACACCGGCCTATCACCCAGTGGGTGTTGGGCGCTCACCCGAGGCATGCGTGGGCGTCGAGTCTCTCTTTTATGTGAGTTGAGTGGGAAATCATCATCTATGATCCAAAATTTAAAGGAAGTGAATGGGAATGAAACATGTGAACATCATAGAGCTCATAACGACTCTAGATCATTGCAGTCATTACAGACAAAGATACTTTAACAAAGACTTAAAGAACTGAAATAGAACAGAAAGGAAAATGCACAAGAATTCATATTCATCTTATAAACAGACATGAAAAGGAACTATGAAGAATCATGTATGAATCCAAACCAAGAAGGATCATATTCAATTAACTTGGTAACCTCATTACATTCATTAGACTTACTACAAAACACCACATTATGGTGAAGCAGAAGTCATGCATCATAACTGGATCCATATCATTTAGCTCTCAAAAATAAATTTTATAGCCCCAAGCCCTTGATACATCCTTCTCTTATATTTAATCTACCCAACCCAAATAGAGTTCCTTGCGGCATTTCTACAGGGCTCGCGCTTCTTCCTTTCTCTCTATACCCGATTCACCACCTTTTTTCTATGGGTGCTTGTATATATAAGAATCCTGAAGTGCGACTCATCCTTCTGCGGCCTCAAATCCATCGCCAAGTGTCAAATGTGGTCCTCCATGGGAGCATGCTCCATTAGGCCTGAGCTCTCCACTTTTTGCCATGATGGTCTTCTAGAAGCTTCCATCGTAGGGCATATTCCTTCCTAGGCCAACCTGTCGCCAGGCTGGCATCTTATCCACTTCGCATGCGTAGCTAGGTGGTCACGCTTTTCTCGTGTCTACCCGATCACGCCAAATATGGCTAAGTCCCAAGACCTTGTCTTCTGGCACGTAACATGACCCTTCTAAAACCCTCCTAGAACCCCTACGCGCCTTCTCCTTGCGTGCCCATCCTTCTCCTTGCACGCCCATGTGCCCCTGTGTACTTAGTCAATATTCTGGGGGCCCAACATCACCCCACACTACACTGTTCTCCACCCGCAAGAACACTTCTCTAAAGAATAAAGAATCACAATAGACTTAACGTCTTGGGAAAAGAATAAGGGGATGAAGAATTTGGAAAAGAAGAAAGAATGGGGAAGTGATGGAATTATTGCAACAAGCTAGGAAAATATTTTTGCAAGTCGGCCTCAACTTGTTCCAGGCATCGACTTCATTTACGCTCTCTGGCAGAGGTCGCCGACTAGGGCGCTTACCTCCCCAAAACTCAATCCATCTCCTTGAGTGTTCATAGTGTCAACAATTTTCTCTAATTCTTTGCCCATGTCTTCAAGTGCATCCATCCTTCTAGTAATCTGTGGGTATAGCTCCTTTAGCTGGTTCTTGATTGTACCCCTTAGGGCCTCGATAACTTCGATTTCTTTTGACCTGGCCAGATTCTATCCTACTCTGCTTTGTTCCTTTGTTCTTTTCTTGGAACTCTTTAGCTCTCTGCTTCATAGTTGGCGACTAGAATACTCACCACTTTATCTATGTCTCGCGATTTGTCATATGCGGCCTCAACGGTATGGGAAACAATCTTTACATCAACAAGGACTTTGTTTGTATTCAGCCATGATTGCTACTACCTTCAATTTATCCTCCTTCTCCATGTGTGCTGCTACTTCTTCCATGGATTCTAAGGCTAGAGGTTGTCTTTCCATGGTGAGGATGTGCGTCAAGTCTTCAAGGCACTCAAGGGAAGATCCATACTTTTACGCAGGTGGTGTTAGGTCTGGATGCTTCAAAACAATGGCATCAGTGATGGATTCTACTTTCTTATGTACTTTGCGTACCCTTGCTTTTCTTCTCTGAGTTCACGCTTTAGCTGAGCACTAATTAACTCCTCCTACTTTAAATCCTTGGCCTTATTTTCTAGCTCTTCCTCCTTCTTTTCTAGTTCTGCTTCTAGAAATCTTATCCTATCATTCCGTCCAAAGAGCCTAGCCTCAACCTCAACTGAGACCTTGTTGAGCACGTTGCATCATTTACTCATCGAAAGTTCTTTGAGCATTTACCAAGGGTTTTCTTCGTTTGACTCGATATTTTCATTAGTACCCCTGGCTTACCTCAAACTTTGGCTCATCGATGTGGGACTCAATTTCCCAAGAGAGCATCTTCCTTGTCCAAGGGTATGCACCTTCTTCATCGAATGACTTCATTGCCACGAGTTGATCTATTGGAACAGTGCTGATTAGGAAGCGCACGTGCAACACCTTATTGGGATCATTAATGTAGCTCATTCCTTGCCTCTAGATCTCCATGTGCTTTCCCCCTATGCGCATTCCCTTAGGAATAGTTACCATCGACTGGGGCCTCCCGTGCTGCCATGATCTTTCCCTGCACTATCTTCCTTATCTTCCTCCATCACTACATCAGTAGTTGTGCTCTAATTCTTGTTCTACCAAGGCTTCGATGATTTTCATTGCTTCTTTTTCTGCCACCTTGTTTATTTTCTCCTTCGTGAGGCTTGGAGTTTTCTGATCCTACGTGCGCCAACTTCTTCACTTCTTTCCATGTCCTAGGTGCCTTCCTCCTCTTGGCTACCCTTGCGCCACATGAAAAGGAACTCATGTTCTTCTTCTCCACCCTCTTCTTCTGAACCATGCATGCTGAAAACAAGTGGTTCTTGGTCCTCTTCAGAATCATCTTCTTCGTCATCATCCCTCTCACCTATGTATTTCCAAGTTGTCTGTCTCCTCCGAGTTAGCTTCTCCATCACCTTCTGTTTCTTCCTAACTGGGGATTCCAAGTATAGGAGACTCTGCTTTCTCTTCCTCTTCCTCTAGTGATTTCTCCTCTGCGATGAGCTTTTCCTGTGCTTTAGTGCCTCCTCTTTGACTAAGGACCTCTTCTTGCGCATGTAAGTACTCGTTCTAGCGCTTGTTCTAGGGCACCTACCGCTTGAGTATCTTGGGCACTTGGTGCCTTTTTCTGCATTTCTTTTTCCTTCTATCTGGGCGTGGGCTTCTTCCTACTTGTTAGGTCCTCAGGTATAGCTATCTTGTTTTCAAGATAAGTGCCCTTCTCAAACTTGGGCCTTATCGAAGGTATACATGTGCCACATGACCTCCCTTGCAATAGTCAGAGTCAGGGGTTTTACTATTTGGACTTCATGCGACACATACTTTTCCACGTACGTGTGCTTGTTGGGTAGACCAACGTCCTGCGCATCTCCCTATGGTCCTAGTCCAAAATTCTAAGGTTAAGCTTTAACTTTTTTGACTCCTTGAATTTGTTAACTCCCACTGGAAGTATTGAGCTGTGAAGGCGAATGGAAGTTTGCACCATGGGCTCATGTTTTCATTAGTCAACTTGAACCTACTAATACAAAAGTGTTGGTATACAACGAACTTAACTTCTCCTACTGTAAGCACTTGGTAGTTGTTCGATATTCTCCATTCTGCCCTGAACACATTCCTTAAACACGTATACCACTTTTCAAGACGTGCCTTGTGAACGGGCATCATGCTATCACAAGTGTATTTCTCAAATCTTTTTGCAGGTGAGGGGTCTTCCTCTGGGTACTCCCAAACGAACTTGTTTGCTGCATTTGGTACCTTGATTTCTGAGAACACAATGGTTAAGAGGACATTACCAAAGAGAATCTTGTCTCCTTCCTATGCACTGGTGATAATTTCATCTGTAATGTATGCAGACATATTGTAGATGGTGCCCTCTAATATTCTTCTACAAACATTCAACCATGACTTGTTTACCTGCGTCCATCTTTCTTGCGCATTGAGTTTTGTTACTAGGTGTGGACCATTCTCATCATTGGGTCTTGGATATCCACAATATCAAAGTACCTTGACCCTTCTTGTACCTATACACGACCACTATTTCCTTAATTGCTTCCTTGTCGCACAAGTCATCCTTTATATCTTCTCCTTCATAGATAAGGCCTATGAATTTTGAAATTAGCTAAGGGGTTATGTGCATCTTGCGCCCCGTGAAGTGAAAGTGGTCTTCATGTATGCGATGACATTAGCCACTGATAGAGGTGCTCTGGCTTTCCAAAGTAGGGTAACTCATAGAGTTGTAATAAAACCACCTTCTCCAACTTCACCTTGACTTCATTCGCTATAAATTGGTAACCCTTAGGTGTTCTCTGGTTAGTCGGGCGCACTAACTCCAACTCCATTTCCTTCTCAATCACATTCATGTGATGATTATAGTCACTTACTGTCATTTTTCTCAAGTGGGATTCCCACTCCATCCCGAGTGAAACCCCATCTAGTCTTTGCATTTCTACATACCATTCCTCATTGGTACTTGTGGTAGCCTCTTATTGTTTTCCCTTGCCCTCCTTCTTAAGTGTTACTTGCTTTGGTTTCTTGGGTTCCATTGTGTAGGTTTTCTCTGCACTTCAACATCTCTTCTTGCTCGGCTCTCTATCTTTTCCAAGTTCAAATCTCGAACCTACGAAGAATACTCTTTTCAACCCATTCCCTAGCTACCAAACCACAACTGGAATATCTTTTCACAAGACAACGCTTCTCCATAACTCCCCCACGCCTGTGAATTACTTCCCCCTGGTTTGCAGATCCACACTAGTCACTCACGGTTAAAATATTCCAATTTTTCTTCACATGGATCAAACTCTGGAAACCCTAGTTCGCAAAATATCTTCCTTCTTCGTATTCGCAAAGTAAATAATGAAGTACCCGACCTTCTATTTATAGTTTTTCCTACTTTTAACATTAAATACTACCTCATATACCACCGTACTTTAACACTTAATGCATCTTTTTCACCAAATTCCGACTTTAGCAGCTTTAAATCACAAGCCCAACCTTGTGCGGACAATTATCCAACCTTCAGCATGCTGACCAATCCATCTTGATAGGAGACTCTTGCACACGTGTAACTAGCGCCAAAGGCACTTCTTCTGTCATGATTTTTGCTCTCACCTACCTCGTGTTGTGTTTACACTTTTTCCTCTCTTGTCATGGATCTCAATGTAGCCTTACCTTGACACCAACAATCCTTTCTCACCTTTCCTTCCATGGACTTCCTTCACGGGGCCACTCAACCAAGATTTCAATGCTGATCCTTCTTGGTGCTTCACCCTTCAATTTCTTCCACCTTACTCCACCCCACACTAAAATGATGTGCGGTCCCTACGTAATTACAACCTTAAAAATTAATGAGATTACGATTGCCCAAGTGTAACACAAAACAACAACGAGAAAGGGAAACACAAGAAAAGGAAATGCATTAAAGGAAATCCTAAACTAACTGGAAACACTGCCTTATTTACAAACACCAAGAAGACTTATTTATAGTAAAGCTTCATCCTACTCCCATTAAAGCATCACGGCAATCTTGTCCCATCCAAGCACTTTCAGAATGTAGCACGCTGAATCAAGGATGTACGAGATGATGTAGGGACCCAACCAATGGACTTTTAACTTCCTAGGATGGCATAGAAACTTAGAATCATATAGTAAGACCATCTGCCCAACCTCAAACTTCTTGTTCTTAATGTGACGATCATGCCATGCCTTTTGTTTTACTTTTTCCATCTTCGGCTCCACCTGGTGAGTGATCATCTTTCATCAATTACATGAACTTGTCAATCTTTCTTCCAAAGTGCTTGTTCATCAGCCTAATCCTCCGCATGCACGCTATACGCGAGAGAAGGTAACATGAATTCAATTTGGTAGGATAACCTCCGCGCCAAACACTAATTGAAATGGTGTGGCCTTGTTCAACCTCTTGTAGGTTGTCTATACGCCCAAAGAATGGTGATAATTTTTCATCCCAATCCTATATACCAACATCACGGATCTTAGTCAATGTGTGGCTAAGTATTTTGTTAAATGCCTCAATAGTTCCATTTGCTTGAGGGTGATAGGGAGTAGTTTTGTGATGGGCCACCATGAATTCTAATAACAAAATCCTAATTGTCTCATTGAGGAAGTGCGTACCTCTATCACTTGTCAAACTCAATGGGCATCCATACATGTTGATTATGTTTTCCCATAAAAATCTAGTAGTGTAGCCACTATACAATCCTTTATAGGCACTACCTCTGCCCACCTTGTCAAATAATTAGTGCAAGTGAGGATATACCATGAACCAATCCTTCGTGCTATTGGTGAGATTGGTCTGACAAAGTTGATAGCCCACTTCTCAAATGGTTCTACACTTGCTATTGGTCGTAAGGGCATTTCATCCCTTTTTCCAGGTTTTCAGGCATGTTGGCTGCAATGGTCACAGGCCTTGAAAACTCAATGCAATCTTGATAAATGGTCTCCCCACTAAAGCCTGTGAGTAGAATCTTCACGCGGTTGCATTTCCTGCATAGTGTCCTCCTATAATCCCACCATGCACCTCTTCCATAATTGTAGTGCGCTCATGTTCTAACACACAATGATGCAGAACCTCATCATGACCCATTTTGTACGGATCTCCACTAATTAACATGTAAGGTATGTCGCGTATGGTCGACTTCTTCTTCTCCGTGGCCTTCATTCGATGGCGCCACACTCATTTTGAGAAATCTGCAATGTTGTCCAAATCCAAGGGCGTCATGCCTGCAACCTAAACAATTGTGCATCTAGCATGGTGTCTTGATGCTTTGCGTGTCCTCCCTGAATCGATCCTAGATAAATGATCGTGTCGGAATTACTTTTTCTTGGTTTGACAACCACCACGAACTCAAATTCTTGGAACAATAGTACCCACCGACATATGCGCCCTTATAGAATGGGCTTGTTCACCAAGTATTTCAATGCCATATGGTCAATGTAAAATATAAAAGGGGTTGCCAACAAATCATGCTGAATTTATGAGCGCGTAGATCATCAATGCTTCCTGCGCTCGGTTGTAGTATAATTCTGCTTTCTTTGGTGTTAATTTCTTACTTGCAAAGCATAAAGGATGATCTACAATCCCTCACCGGAGTTGTGAAAGTCTTTGCTCTAATGGCAGTCCCTGAGGCATCCACATGAACATGGAAAGGCTTATCCCAAGAAGGGAAACGTAGGATGGGCGCGGTGATAAGCCGATCCTTTAAAGTGTCAAATGCCTTCTGTTGTGCCTCTCCCCAATGAAAGGCACTCTTATGTCTAAGTAACTCTTCTAAGGGCACGATGATCTTGGCATATCCCTTAATGAACTTCCTGTAGTACCCCATATGCCCAAGAAATCCACACACCATGCTTTGACTAGTAGGTTCCTTCAATCCCACAATTACTGCAACTTTTGTGGGGTCTACTAGTAGGCCCTCCTTACATATGATGTGCCCCAATAATGTTCCAAATGGGGTAGCAAAGACACATTTCTTAATGTTGAGGGATATCCTCAACTATCGACACCTTTCAAACATCAGCCTTAAGTTGTCACAATGGTCCTTTACTAACCCATATATTGTCCAATCATCTAGGTAGACTTGAAGGAATTTATGGATGAAGTCCTGGAAAGCTTGTACCACAATGCATGAGAATACAACAGGCACATTCTTCAACCCAAAAGGCATGACTGTATAGGCAAAACTTCCCCACTCAGTGGCGAAATTCATCTTCCTTTGGTCCTCCTTCGTGATCCTTACCTAGTGATAGCCCAAGAATCCATCTGTGAAAGAATAGACCTCGCGCCCTGCCACTCCTAAGATTTCTTCAGTAAATGGGGTTGGGAAAGATCAATGATACATATTGCATTCGGTCCCCTGTAATCAACACATATTCTTCTCGTCCTTCTTGATACTAATCACCATGGGAATTATCCATTCCGACTCTTCAATAGCTTCAATAATACCCGATGCTATCATTTTATCTATTTCCTCCTTAACCTTCACGTGCAGGTTAGGATTCATTTGGTATGGTCTCTTCGACTGGGTGTGCACCCTCCTTCAACTTAATTCTCATTTCCCCCAAGGAATGGTGAATGCCTTTAAGCTCATGATACTCGCGGGAATAAATCCTCAAACTCACGTAAAAGATCAATGATCTTAGAGACTTCCTTCTCCAACCAATAGTCTCGATGATAGCCTCTTTAGGCTCTTCATCTAAGCCGATGTTAACCTTCTTTGTCTTTAAAGGTTCATGATAGGCATGTGTCCGTTCATCAGAACTATCTAACACCTCGCATCCCTACAAAATGGTCAACATCCAAGTTTTCCATTTCTTCCCCATCAATAACATACACCATCTTCCCTTTTTCTTTTTCCATACATGCGCGCTCAAATTGTATTTCTTTTATTTCTTCTTCCTCAAAGTGTGCCTCTAGGCCGGTTCACCTAACAAGTCCAGTAGCCTATCTTCTGCCATGGCATGATCTCCAATGGTAAGGCACTTGATAACCTGCAATGCCTTATCCACCAAGGGTTTTATACTCCGATACTCGAATGTTTGAATGAGATTCAGCCGCTAACTCTTGCCAATTCCTGTCATGCCAGTGGCATGTCTCAGAATGAATGTACCATGCGCGTGCACAACCTTGTAATGTGGAATACAACTTGTGAACCCATAATAAAGGTGGCAATGCTTATGCGCTTCCCATCCAGGCTATCTCACATGCTTAGATATGGAGGGAAGCGGTCTCTTTACCATGGTAGTCTTTTATAGCCATGGGCACATTGCTCCTGCAAAACCTTACAGAGAAGGAAATTCTCACCTCACGCCATTCCAAGAGATTATCGATGCGTTGCCCCACCAACACGCACATTGATTAGAGTAGGACGTAACTTAACATCCCCCTTCATTTATTTTCCTCCTTCCACTGAGCTTCCATCTCCTACAAAAATACCTCAGGGAAGGCTCCTCCTGAGTACTTAGGTAGCTTTTCCCCTAGGCATTGGATGTACGTGCCTTTTTCACCTTTGTTACTGATCCTCTCAAATGTCATCTGATTAACTCATAGGTCCCATGCACCCAATTATCACACGCTATACTGGTGGTGTCTCTTAGGGACTGAGCATCCTCAAATTGGATAACTCCCTCTGTGGGGTGAATTATTTCTGGATCCCTGATTGAGCACACATATATTATATCCAAGACCTCGTCTCCCAATGGTTCAATATAGGGTGTTGATTTTCGATCGGCGGGGGTATGATGACCCATTCCTCCTCATTTTCAAAGCTTATGTATCCCTTGTTGAACCAAAGATCCACATTGTTCTTATAGCACCATGGGCACCCAAGTAGTCTTTGGGAAATTGTCTACCTCGGCAAGTGCAAGACTTCAAAGTCCCGATAAACTTGGCTCCCTAAATGGTGATGGCTACATCCAATAAGACACCAATGGGCATTGCCTTCGTTTTGTTTTCCATATACTGACACATTTGAAGATGGTTGTAATCTGAGTCTTCCCATATGATGCCATGCATCAAGGTGAGAACATTGACTTATGCACCCGTGTCAATGAGGATATTACTAAGGAGCCATCCATCCACGACCGCATTTAACATGATCTCCTATCATAGTCAAGGCATGTGAGGTGAAAGGTTTGCATGTAAGACTTGCCTCTCGTGCTCTTCTCGGCATGTGGTACCTTCTCTCTCAACCATGCCCCTATGTAAGGAATAATATTCTCTTGCCTTAGCATTTTACATATTTCCTTGACCTCATCCAGTCATCTTTGGCGCCTCGACCTTCCTTCTTTGCTCCTCCCTCTGGACTAATCATTTAGACATTAGATTTCTCCTTGTAAACTCGAATGATGTCCATGGTTTCTTGATATACCTCCTTCGATGTGCAGGTTAGGTACTTCCCATGTACCACTTCTTCCCTTGAAACCAGGTTCTTCTGCCTTGGTATTTCCTTTACGTGTGTGGCCTTTGCTCTTGTTGTTACCATAATAGGTTCCAAGCCTGCATCATGTGTCACATGTGGCATCCATTATGTGTCGGCCCTTCTTAATGCTCACCATTCAGACGCCCTTATCTTTCCGGTGTTGCTTTGATTCATATGCTCAAACAACTCAGGGCACTCCTCATAATTGTGCTTCTTCTCGCACCATGAGCATTGCAATAAGTATGGGCACTCACATTTGTAGTGGTCTGTAGACCCATGATTAAAATGGGTTCCACGTGGGAACTCACTTCCTCCTCCTCCATGGTTCTTATGACCACAAAATCCTCCGCAAAATCCCCTTCCCGCGCGGCGCCTCCATCTCTTAGGCGCTCCTCATAATGATGGTCATCATTCTTAGAACTACTTTGGAAAGGCTAGTCCGGCTGCACACCATAATCAATGGCCTCATGGAATCTTATTAATAAGCCTATAATCCTTAGTATCATGGGTCGTAGAGGTGTAGATCTTACAAAGTAGTAAGACACATTCTTCCGCATCGCACTTACGCTGTAATAAGGGACATCTACTCGCATCATGATCCCCATGACAAATCTCATAGTCTACTGCTATGGCGCGTCTTTTGTCTTTCAAGGGAAACTATCTCGATGGGTGTCATTATTCCCTTCATTTAATCAACTTCTTGTTGATGTCATATCAAACCAGGGGTGTGTCTAAAGCTATATGCAACAAGAGTAATCTAATCGATCTAGTAGTTGACTGTAGTTATTTTTGTATTTTCTAGGGGATCTCTTCAATGTCTTAAGGACTTCTTGGTAAAACCTTATTTAAATCATACTATGAAAACTTGTTGAAAGTAAACACACGAAAAGCTTTCTTTGAAAGGAAACACACTGTGCAGAATGAAAACACACTTGTTGTTGGAAATAAACACACTTGCTTCTGAAAGTAAACACACTTGCTTTTGGAATTAAACACACTCAATTTAGAATGCTTGAAAACAATTGCAAGAAATATAAGAATCTATCTAAACACTGTAGGAACAAGTATACAATAGAGTTTAACTGAAAGAATTAAAACAATACAGAATTAACAGATCTAAGCTATTTTTTGAAGAAATATAAATACCAAATAAATGAATATCATGGTCCTTGGGGAGTGGGCCCTTTCTCCTCCTCGAATCAGGATTTAACAACTCAGAATTCTCTCAAATAGAATGGCTATTTTATTGATAAAACATTCGGTATTACAAAATGTACTAGATATGAGTACTTAGTCTATATTTGTTCTATATCTATCTCATATCATATTCTATATCATATCATATGTCTCTATCTATTATAGGTCTGCTTTTATATACATTTTACAATCACAATTATCTCAATGATTCTGATGAAATTGAATCATGCCCAAAATAGATGCTGAGTCGAATTGTGGTTGATCAGATAGTTGTAAGATAACTCTCCCTGGATCTGCGTTTGAAATCTTCTCATCCTTTCCTGATTGAAAGGGTCGTAGATGCAAAATCTTCGGATGTGGTTAGAATAGATAACTCCCATCGGTTTCGAAACTTCAGAGAAGTTCCAGAACCATAGGAAATTATTAAGGATCAACATCGTGAGAGTTTCAGAGCTATACCCAGGAGTTTCGGAACTAAGTCCGAAAATTTCGGAACTAAATACTAGAGTTCAGAACTAAGTCCAAAAGTTCTAGAACTAAATGATGACTGTGTGATGGAGTTCTGGAACTAGCTTGGAAGTTTTAGAACTAAGATGTGTGGGAACAAATGTTACAAAAACATACTGAACGCTTCTACTTCATTTCCTCGATTGATTAGACCTGCTTTATTACAAAATTGAATTTCAAACACACACTTCATCAGGAATTTTAGAGATTTTAACATTAGAATCACAATCAATCAAAAGACAGACAATTACATCCTAACTCATATCAGATCAACTAAAAGTCACAAAATGCAATCAAACTTAATAAAAAGGAGAGTAAGATGAGATCATATATTATACATTAATCGGACATATTTTGGCCTCATCATTTCCCCCAAACTTACTTGTTTGTAAGTCCCTTTACAAACTTCATTCTTCAAAAGTGGGGTTATATGTTCTGCATTCCATTTGATTACTCAGATCAAATGGCTGAAACTAGATTTTCTAATGTTTAAACTTAGATGTACTTGTACCCTGCTCTTGCTTCTATTTTCCTCTCCCACTCTTCAAATTCAGTAGGATCTTGAGGTTCTCTGTTTTGCCAAGGAGACATGGGGGTGAGAAGTAGAGGGGGCCTTGTTCGCATTCCCATCCATATTTTCCGTAGGTTTCATTGACTTGGGGAATTATTGTGCATAACGCTTTTGCCCTTTCTAGACTCCAGATCAGATTTGTAGGGGAAATTACTTCCCTTCTTCTCAAGGAAACAGTAAGGAGTTCCCACCTCTTTGAGCATCCTTCATAAATATCTTCAAAATTTTCCTCCTCATAGGAGGTGAAGGCATCAATACTCTTTTGCAGAATGGCAAGATAATGTGTCTTGAATCTCTCATCAAAGGCATGAGTTCTAAAATGTGTGAGGAAGGCAAAAGGTTTACCATAATGAGCTCTCATACAGAGACCTATTGAGCTAGCTTTCAATAAAAATTTAGATTCCCTTTCCTTCCATGTAATTTGGTTTTGTAGAACAGAGACAAATGCATTGAGTGGCTCTCCCCACATACAAATTGATCATAAATCATGTGTTTTTCTCTAGCATAAAATTACAAAGATAAAATTCACACAGAAGAGATTTTTTACGCTCGGGAATTTGGATAGAGTAAGCTGCCATGAATTTAGATTCATCTTTTAGTTCATGTGGAAGCCCACATGCAATCCTTGACAACTTCCAGTGAATGAACTGCTCTTCTAAAAACACATTATATGCAGGAGAGGGCCTCCTGTAGGCAAGAATTTTCACTCATAATACAGACCATATGAATTTTTGCAAGACATTTATATTTATTTCCTTCCTCCTTATAAAACTTTTCTTCCCATTCTTTTCTTGCCTTCTTCTCTTCTTCCATCTTGGTCTTTAATTCTTCATTTGATGTTTTGGCTTCTCTGAGTTCCCTGCAAGTGTCATTCCATAGTTGTTTGAGTGGAAAATAGGTTAACTCTGTCTGTGTAGAGACTGTGGACACAACACTTTGTTTTCGGAAGTTTGAAATTATTCTCTTTTTTCAATCGATTGTTTCTTGGTTCTTTGATAATTCCTCGATCCTGCATTTGTAAGTGAGTTGTTAGCTCTCAATGAGCATTTCCCTTTGTTCCAATTTGAGTTTGAGGAAATCCAATTCCTCATCTTTTTCTCTGATAATGAGCTCTGCTCTAGACAAGAACAAAGCCTGTTTAACTTGATGTCTTTCTTCTTCCTTTGAAATTACTTGAGGAGTTGGGAATTCTTCCTCTATTAAAGGAAATTTTCCTTTTCTTCTCCAGGATGCCAACTCTTCTTCTTCATGTGGCAATGCTGATGGTTCAGCCAATTCCTGAAAATCCTACTCTTCAAATCTTTCTTCTCCTCTGTCCATTTCAAGCTTGACTTGGCTCAGGAGGAGTCATGGCCATGCTGCCCAAAATATCAGTAGCTTCCTTTTCCATCCTTTCTTGCTCACTCCTTCCCTCTAGGGTTTCCCTTGACCTCTTATGAATTTTTATTCTTTGGGAATTTCAACATGCCCAATGGTGGATTTCCTTCTAGAGCTTCTTCTTACTATTCTTTCTTGCTCTTACATGGGTGAGCTATCACCATCGAGAGAGCAGATATTGGCTCCCTGAAGAATCTTTGTAGAGAAGAAGGAATTTCCTTCACGAGTACTGAGAAGGCTCTCTCTTTATTTTGATCTTTCTCACCGATCTTCTTCTTTTTGGTATATTTTCTCTTTCCATTTCCCTCTATTCTTCTGCAAGGGCATCAATTTCCAGATTAGTTGAAGGAGAGAATGGGGCTGGAATTGTCCTTCTGATAATATTAGGGTTTTTCTTGAACTTGGCAAGAAACTTGTCCCAAATTTCTTCTCCATTCTTCTTTGACAGAAAATGGTGCTGGCATATTAAATGAATTAGACCATGATGCCTGATTGTCCCAACACCCCAAGAATACTTCTGAGCCATGGTCTAGATAGAATAAAAAAGAAACCTGTAAGATTTATTATGTACTCAGGTTTTGTGGCTCCATACTTCAGATATATGAGCATTTTTAGGAATTCTTTTCCCATAGACCCAAATTGACCATCACAGGTTAAATATTTCACTATCCAAAATGCTACCCTGTCAAAGGGTTTGGGAAAACTGGCCCTTCTGACCCCTTTTATGATTTTCTTTGTATTGTAGATGTATTGGGGTTCAATTTCTCCTTCTTGCAGTAAGACTTCAACCAGTTCTTTCAAAGTCCCTTTGGCAGGTTGTGGGACATGCACAATTGGTACTCCAGACACGTTACTTATAGTATTTACAAAAAAAGGAATAAAGATATTTCTCACCTTTGTCCTAGATTGTTCTAGGTTTATGACGAATTCTCTTACCAATTCGTCATTATGCCTTGAAAATTTCTTTAGGAACTCTAGCCATCTGTATGCTCAAAGATGGATGCCACTTCTTCGTCTGTGAGTAGCTAGGAATCATCCTCTGGTTCTGATTTCTTCTTAATCCCCATATTGGCTCGAGTTCTGTATTTTTTTATTTTGTGCAAATTGGTTGTAGGCCCTCTTGCTTAGCTGTGGAAATGATGACTTTGGCTACGGAACCTCTATTCTTAGCTTAGCTACGAATTCTTTGTTCTTTGCTACGGAACAAAACTTAATTCGATGCTCCTTCCTCAAAATATCTCTGTAACTTATTTCACTTGAGTTTTGCAATAATGATTACTAATGATAACCATGCCGCCACTTATTCCATCCAAATCATCTTCATGATTACACACTTGTAATCATAATGTATAAATAGATGACTCATCATACCTACTTTTGAATTAAGTCAAATCACACATGCAAACATTTAATCAACCTAAATAAGTTAAAAGATATAATTATTGTCCTTGATGATGTAATCCTTTTGCTTATGATGACTCGTCATTCCTACAAGTGGAACAAAACATGATTAGATAAGGCGAGGTTGGAATTCAAAAAGAATTCCCTTTCATTTGAACTAGCCAAAAAGAGGTCAACCGCCATTTTTACGCTTTTTAATTGACCTTTGAGAGATTTTTTTTTTTGGGAAGAAAACGCCATTTGTTGGTTTTCATCTTCTTCCCTTTATTATTCGGATCTATCATTTGGTTATTTGATCATTTGGAAGAATTGGGTTCTTCCATATGATTAAATTATTTGTTTGCTTCAATCTTCCTCAAGAATTCATCCTTAGTGGGAGGCTTCTATAGAGTTTCAGCCTATTTCCATTGACCAAGAGTGTTCTGCTGCTGCCATCAATGGGAAATGGCGAATAGAACCATTGTCGAATATCTACTCAATCGATAGGGTCCCAACCATCTAGTTCTCAATTTGCCCTTGAATTTTTGGTACTTATAATCAAACAACAATACCCGAGTCTCCTACTTTGAATTGACTTTTCTTGATGTGTGTGTCATGCCATTACTTCCTTTGCTCTTGAATTATCTATCTGCATTGAAGTGCTTGACCTTAATTCATCTAACTCATTGAGTTTAAGGATTCTTTCTTTTGAGCTACATTTAACTCAATTTCCACCTTTACTTTGTTGTCCTCAATGTATGAAGTTCAAACTCTATAGGCAACAAGGGCTTCTTCCCATAGAATAATTCATATGGTGAAAACCATGTTATAGTTTTCAAGTTGTATTATAAGCCGAGACAAGACTTCGAGGTAGTCTCTTTACCCAATCTTTTCTTCCAAACTTCAATTGTTTTGGTAAGGAGTTATTACTTACTTGACTTGTCCATTTGACTATGGGTGGTAAGGAGATGACTTCCTATGATTGATTTCGTAATACCTTGTGAAAGCTTGGATCATATTAGACATGAATTGTGGTCCCTGATATGAAAATATGCTCCTTGGTGCTCCAAACTTTATCATAATTGTGTTCCAAAGGAAATCAGCAACTGCTTCTTCAGTGGCATTTGTCAATTCCTGCACTTCTGCCCATTTTGTCACATAGTCAGTACACACAAGAATATATTCATTCCCTTGTGAAGGAGGATTAAAGGGACCAACAAAATCCAATCCCCATCTCTCAAATGGTTCAACCAAAACTTGAGGTGAAGAGGCATTTCATTGGTGAAATTTGGTTGTCCCATCTTTTGACAAGGATCACACCTCTTGATATATCTCTTCACATCCTTGTACTAAAGATGGCTAATAATAACGAGTTCAAGTATCTTATGAGTTGTTCTTTTCACTTTGAATAGTGTCCTCCACTTGGTTCATCATGACATGCTTTGAGGATGTCAAATATTTCATCCTCTCTTACACACACTGCAAGACAAAATCGAGGACCACACTTAAATAGCATTCTATTTAACCATTTGAATTGTGCATTGGTTTTAATTAACTTCTTTATTTGTTTCTTAGTGAAAGAAGGAGGAAACTTCCTATTTGCGAGATAATTTTTCCATATCAGCAAACCATGGTGTGTTTCTTTAAGATTGCAAATATTTGTTCATCTAGAAAGTTATCCTTGATTGGATCTTGCTCCCCTGTGGTGGTTAGTCTTGACAAAAAATCAGCTACCACATTAGATTTACTGGATTGTCCACAATGGTAATATCAAATTCTTGCAAAAGTAATAACCATCTAATTAGTCTTCCTCCAACCACTTTGGTTTGTTCATTAAATACTTAATTGTTGAATGATTTGTGTGTACAAATATCTTGTACCCTGTAATCTAATGTCTGAATTTATTGATTGCATAAATCACAACAAGAAATTATTTTTCGATGGTGGTGTGATTCTTTTCAAAGTGGGAGTAAGATTATTGCTAAGATAATAAATGGCATACATCTTTCCTTCATCATCTTTCTATCCCAATATCGCACTGATGGAATAATTTGAGGCATCTATTTGGATATGAAATGGATTTTCCCAATTAGGTCCTCTCAATATTGGGGCCTCGATTATTTTCTCTTTAATTTCTTCAAAAGCATCCTAACACTTTTCATCCCAAAGAAAATCACAGTCCTTGGTTAGCAAATTAAACATAGGGCAACAATTTTACTAAAATATTTTATAAAGCACCTATAGTACCCAGCATGCCCTAGAAATGATTTGATATCTGTGGGGGTATGAGGAATAGGTAAATCTGAAATGATCCTAATTTTGTTTTGATCCACCTGAATTCCTCTTTTTGAAATATGGTGTCCTAATACAATCTCCTCATCCATCATCATCAAACACTTTTCATCACTAAGAGACATGTTATGTTGTTCACATCTTGTTAACATTGTCCAAATTTCTCAAAGCATCTTCAAATGTATCTTCGTATAGTGAAGTCATCCATATATACCTCAACACAATCATTTGTTAGATTAGCAAAGATTGCAAATACAACTCTTTGGAAAGTTGCAGGAGCATTGCATAAACCAAATGGTAACACCCTATAGGAAAAGGTTCCCCATGGACATGTAAATGTAGTTTTATCTTGATCTTTAGCAACAACTCTGATATGATTGTACCCACTAAAGCCATCCAAGAAAGAAAAGTATTGTTTACTTGAAAGGTTATCTAGGACTTGATCTATGAATGGTAAGGGAAAATAATCTCTCATTGTGGCTTTGTTTAGTTCCCTATAGTCAACACATATTCTCCATTTTCCATTCTTTTTGGGAACAATTACAAGAGGAGATACCCACTGGCTATCTGAGATAGGGTAGATGAAACCTACTTGTAATAGTTTTTCAATTTCTTGTTTGACTATATCCCTTAAAGTTGGGTTAATCCTTCTTTGAGGTTGCCTAACTGGTTTAATGTTTTTAGTATAGATGTGATGAGTGCAGATACTTGGATGAATCCCCTTCATGTCTTTGTAATCCCAAGCAAAAGCTTTAGTATGATTTTTTAGAACATCAAACAATTTAGCTTCTTCATCATCCTTCACTAGCTGTTAATGTTTAAAGTTTTACTGGTTGAATTTCAACATGCTTCGTTGGTTCTGATATGTGATGAACTGATTTGTGGGAAGGGTTTCATTAAAGTATTTAATGGACATGAATGTGATAACAACATATGGTATGTAGCAACATCTCCAAAAGTTCCTTAAGACACAATACTTAGAAAAGGATAGTAATGAGAATTATGATACTTATCTATTTGCGGGCCAAATTCTTCGTCACTGCTACTTTCTACAAATTCTTCACCACTTCCTGATGTACTTGAAATTGAAGCTATTGATTCATCCTCTCCCCATGAGAAATATCGTTCCTCCAGAGTGAAATCATTTTCAATCAAAGAGAACTACTGTTGTCTTGGTTCCGGAACTAAATGTGGTGGTTCTGGAACTATAGCCGCATGTTCCAGAACTAAGTTCATGGGTTTTGGAACTAAGTTCGTGGGTTCCAGAACTAAGTTCATAGGTTTCAGAACTATTTTTGATTGCTTTAAGGACAACAAGTTCTCATCCAATGGTGGATTAATCATCTCTTCTACTTCTCTTACATGATCCTGCAATGTGATCATAGCCAAAGAAGACAAATTTTGCTTATTAGTTTCAGGAGAATCAACCCACAATTGTTCATGATTGTCAGTAAAAGGTTGTGTAGTAGGATATAAGGAAATTTGTTTAGAGTTCTTAGCATTTGTTGTCCACTCAAAATTCCCCGCTCTGATAAGAGTAAAAATTTCAAAATTTTGAGTTTAAGTGTTTTTCTCTGAAGTGCCTAAGTCGTGAAATTGAAAAAATCTGTGTTTTGGGTCATTTTGTGTGATTTTCGGGCCTGTCGGAACTTTTTGTCCCAACTGTCCCAAGTACGAAAGTGCACTCTGTTCCCCGATCGGCCGAAATCCCCGAAGCTGTCCCATTTTCGGGCCCGTCGGAAAGTTTTGTCCCAAGTGTCCCAAAACTTATTGTGCGAGTTGTTCCAATTTCGGCCGAAACACGATGTCGCGTACTACGCACTTTCATGTCTCAAATGTCCCAAAGTTAAAAGTGTGAGCTTTCCATTTTCGGCCGAAACTCCCGTGTCGCGTGACTTGAGCTCCTTGTCCCAAATCGAAAAATAAAATTTGTTTTAATTTCGCCCAACTGCCAAACCGCGTACTCTGGAACTTTTGTCCCGAATGTCCCAAGTCCAATGCAGCCCCTTTGTTCCATTTTGGCCGAATCACTCAGAACTACGTACTCGCGCATTTTCGTCCCAATCGTTCCAAAAGCATTTGTGCATCCTCTCCTGTTTCACCCGAATCGGTAGCCGCGTGTGTTTCGCGCATTCGCGTCTCACATGTCCCAAGCGTACAAGTGTCATTCACACTTAGTTTTTCCCGCTCACTCCAGTATGATGCTATTCAAATTGGTGGTTGTGTATTCAATGTGCATTAAATTCATTCCTCTCTCAAACGGCTATATAACGAGCATTTCCCCTTTGCATTTTTCGCATTGCTTCCATGCTATCTTTGCTCGAACCCTTGCAATTTGAAAACTCCGCGCAAATATCCCTCCCTTTGCAAATTGCTTCCCAGAGTCAGGTTGCGGCTCGAGACTATCAATATGAAGATCAAGTTTGAGGGACGGGAGCAAATTTCTCGCTTGATTCTCACTGTTAGCAATATTGGGACAAGTGAAGCTCGTCATCTCGACTTCGGTGATTTTTGGGCAAGAATGGCAGATGCAAACCCTACACCAATAGCACAAATGATTCATGATAGCGGTTTGGCTTTTGCCGGTGGTTTCCCAATCTCAGTACAGTGTGCTGATACTGTGCTTTCATGCGGAGCTCACTTCGACCCCGCTTCGAGTGAATTGACAAATGTACATGGGGAACTCATTGCCAAGCTGGACGCTGCCGCCATTGGCGCTGCTCTGAGGATTCCGGAGTTGGACAATGCTATAGTCGTCTCCCGGGATCAAGCACAGACCCTATTCGATCAAGACAGTGACAAATATAAGGCGCGAGTGGCGAAGTCTTGGTTGAAGAACCCTAAGAAAGGTGCTTCTCGCCTAACCAAAACCCTCTTCCGAGTAGATTTCAATGAGGAATTGTCAGACTTCATAATCCTGCTGGCTCGGGTTATGGGTTTGCCCTCCACCAATGAGTTTCATTTCTGGATGTGCCCGCTCATCAGCATGGTGTGCGAGGGAACACAAAACATCAACTGGGCAGAGATCATCAGTATGAATTTGGCGGAGCAGCTATCCAACGTTCAGCAAACAAAGAAGTTCTATATGACTTCATACCTGATGTATACCCTAGCAGCATCAAGGCAGTGGTTTGGTTTCTCCTATATAGATGCACACAAAGATGATCCAGTGTATGCCTATTGCCCGCAGTTCACCCTGGAGACCAGCAATCGGAATTTCAGAAGGGTCAATGATGCTTTCACCATGTACGTGGTCAGATTGCTCGAAGGTGATACTGCTAGAAGGTTTTCGAGATGAAGCCATGAAACGATATCGCGATATGGAGCCTATTTCATCCAATTTGAAATTTTCCTATATCGAACTTCTTGGGCTATGAAAGCACTCCTCTACGGCTTCCCATGTTCTCGCAATGATAAAATGGCCTTGATAGAAATATGCAAGCAACTAGACAAGTTGCAGTTGAGAACTTGCAGAGACAAGAAGATTTCGCTTGCACTTTCCCATCTCTCGGGAAACTACACATTCAAAACTTGACTCTGGATGCTCGAACATAGAAAGAGCCCTGGTCCTATCATGTTCATTTCTTCAAGCCAAGAACTGCTTTGACTTGAACAAGTTTATGAACAGAACATCAAGATAATCTACCATCATAGGCGATACGAAGACTACTGGTGGCTATGCGAGATGATTTTGAAGCCGAGGAGAAGGCATTGTGGCGGGTTCTCCCTGCGATTGATTCAAGAACTCAGTGCATGCCAAGTTCTGAAGGTCTCAGGATGACAATTTAAGACCTATACTTGTATGAGTATGAAAATGTGATTAAGCACACCCCTCGGAGGACACGGATTGGAACAGAAAGAGAGGGATGATCTCGGTGAGATTCTTGCTCCGGTCTTAGTCGGGACTAAGGTCTGCAGTTCGATAAGAAGATCCGAGAATTCAAGAGGCACTCGGGAGAATCCTCCTCGAGGATGATTCGACACCCATAAGAGAGGCATCGGTTCAGTCCGGAAACACCAATGCAAACCCCTCCGCCTCATCAACACAAGGACTCATCAGAATCTACTCCTCTTCATCTACCCAGGTATATAAGAAGAAACTCAAAGAGGTAAAGAAGGAGCCTGCAGAGAATGACCCTCCAAGAAAATAGGTAGAGTTGCCTATAGGGCCAGAGAACATCATTGTTCTCAGTGAAAGTGAAGAAAGTGAGATGCCAACTCCTGCAAATGTTCCTGAAGATCCAGCAGATAAGGACAAGGAGGTCCAGAGCACTGAACTTCCAGGTGCTACTGATTCTTCTACCGCTATTGCCTCCAGTGCTCTACTCACATCTCAGCTTGAGTCAACAGCTGCGCAGACCCTGAGTGTCATGAGCTCCCTGTCTCTTGGTCCCCTTGCTTCTCCTGCAGATTCTTCTTCCTCTTTTGCTTGGGTGCAACCTTTGGTTGACAAAAGGAAGAGAAAATCCTCCTCTCAAAGCTTGGGACCAAATTTCGATGCTGTTGCAGCCTTGTTGGGCACCACTCCTCGTGCCAAGAAAGCCAGAACCACTTCCAGAATAGTGTCTGATGCCCAAGGTCAGCAATTCTTGGAGATTGCTAAGCCTACAGTAGACAAATCAGAATCAGACTTGCTGGCATCTGACTTGGAGCTTTCAAGAATCCCTATGGGAGAGTCTACTCCTGAAGGTGAAATTCACAACCTCTAGGAAATAGTCACAAGAGCCATTGGAAGGGTAGAAAGGGCGTGAAACTATTGAGCAGAGTTGGAAGAACAAGCCCAAGATTCTCACAAGGTTTCATCAAGTCTCTTTTATCTAAGGATAAAGTCTTGGACCCTACCCCATTGACTACTCTTCCACCTCCTGTAATTCTAAGCCAAGATGAAGTGCAAAGTATCAAAGATATGCACAAGTATTCTGTCTATGGCAGAGCTATTGAAGCCATGGTGGATGACATGCTTGTTGCTGGATTAAACTTCATCGATGAAGCTTTCAAACTCCACGAAAAGGTGAGTAATGTGCAACTGAAGCTCTCCTCCACTATCAATACCATGGATAAAGAACTAAAAATCTGGAGCAGTTGTATAGTAGACCTTCGCCTTATGGGACAGACAGATGAGAACATCTTACTGGCGAATAAGATTTTCGATGATGCTAAGGACAATCTATCAAAATCCTGGGTCTACAGCGTGGAGTGGAAGATCAGAGTTTTGGAGGAAGCTTTGGGAGAAATGAAGAACAGCTGGCAGAAGGGAGAAGCTTTCAAGACACTGGCTGTTGCTGCTTTCAAGGATATACATTGTCATCTTCAGGATGAAAACTCTAGTGTTTCCTGTCCTTGCAAGAAATCAAAGCTCAGTTCAGAGCTTTTGTCAAAGATAATCTATTCAAGGAAAGCTCCATCTCTAAGGAAAAGATGAAGGAAATTTGTTCTCTTGATCGCATTGAAGAAGCAAATAAAGATTATCATACTCACGTCGAGTTTGATAAAGAGATGGAGAAGTGTCCGGGATTTTGGACTCGATCTGCCAACACGTCGGTTCCACGTGGCGAGACATAGGCGAGGCATTGAAGAAATTCGGGCGGTGGATTCAAGACAGTGGGTCCCTCCCGATGGCCGGCCACTGTCTCCTTCTCCTTTCTTTCTCTTCTTCCCATTATTTTCGTATTCTTTGTAATTAGTTAAGGTATTGCAATTGGCGATCCTTAACTATTCTTTAGTTAAAAGCGATTACTGAAAGAGTAAGCCGACTTGTAAGCTATATAATGGCCTTTCCACGCCATTTTGCGAGGAGGATGAACTTGGGTATTTCTTTGAAAGTGTAAATAGATCTTAAAGAAATCAATACAAAAGGGCTTTCCATTCTTTGTCTATCTAATTCTTGTTATCTCTGTGTTTTCCTTTAATATTGTGAAGATCATTTTGTTCCTGATTCGTTAGTCTCTCTGATTGCATACTGTTCAGTTTTGCAAATACAGTGATCTTGTATAACCAAGAAGGAACTTTGTGTCCTTGATGAATGAATCTGAAGAAGGTTATTTATGGAACTTTGTGTCTTTAAATTTAATCTCATTCAGCCAATGCAAATGATCTTGTCTTAAATTCTTTGAAGCTTCGCATACATGAAGAATTATTCTGCTATCTATAATTCTGAATGTTGCTATTCTGCTCATCTTCTTATTCCCTTTCCTCAGTCCTTGTGTAATTGATGATCCTTGTGGAAAACACTTTCGTAATATCCAAGTTTGACCATAAAACAATGTTCTGTACATTTGTAAATAAGTTCGTTTCTGAATAAGGGAACCTCTCCCATTAAAGAGGAGGGACTTCTTTGTCCCCTGTTGTTGCTCTTCTAAAAAGTCCTATTTGACGACCAACACCATTCGAGATTGTCATATCACACGACCTACAATCTATCAAAGTAAGCAATGAAGCTAACCATGGTCTACCCAAAATAATGGGGTAACCCAATGTTTTACCTTTTTGGTAAAGTATAAGGAAGTTAACTAGATATTCCCATGACTCCACCATAATTGCCACGTCTTCAATAATTCCTTACGGTTTTGCTACTGATGCTGGTTTGCCATCTGCAATATGGTATTAGTAGGTTGTATAACCATTAATGGTAATGTTTTCGAGAGTATCACACTTTGTCATTACATTGATAGAGCTCCCAAATCCACCAAAACATTACGTACATCCTTATTTCCTATAGAGACAAAAATAACAGGACTTCCAGGGATCTCTGTATTTGGGAAATAAAAGTTTTCTTGCTAATAAATCAACAAGTTTCCCATCTACTTTGTGATTCTTGGGGTATTTGTTTCTTCCTTCCAAGCTTTTTCATACATAACGTTTAGTCGGCTTGATTAATTTGTTCAATTACACGGAATGTCTTTAATTACTTTAATCCATGGTATTTCAATATTCAATTTCCTTAGTTCTGTACCAATTCAAACTCCTTGATTTCTATAGCTTTTTTAAATCTCTCCGGAAATGGAGTCTCGAGAGAGTGTTCTTTATCGGCTCCTTTTCTTTTCTTTCTATATCCTCTTTTGGATCACCCAATACTTAGGGATTTCATTTTCTTCTATCATTTCAGTGATTATAAGGGGTGATACATTTGCTTATGATTTTCCCAGATCTATTTTGAATATCCTTACTGATCCATAGCGTGTAAATCGACCGATTTTTCTTGTTCGCATTCCATAATGAGGGTTGTTTGTTTGTTTCTTGGATTTTCTAGATCTGGTTATCTTGGCATTTTCATTTGGATTAAATTCTCGGTTGTGAATTTTGTGTAGGAGATCCCATGATGGGCCATTGATTCGATTTGGATATGTTCTTCCTTGAGTATAATTACTAGGGTTCCATCTAGGTTATGACCAAGCATAAGGATTTCCTTGACCAACCCATGGTTGTTGATGTCCCTGAGCATACCAAGCTTGATTTTGCCCAATCTTGAGGGTTCCGAGTTGGTTGAGGTACCCAAGGTGGTTTCCCCAATTTTGTGGTACTTGATTGAGTAGCCCATGGCATCGTCCAGGGGATTAGGAACTGATCTTGGCATAAAATGCCCTTGGTTAGGTTATCTCTGAAAAAAATTCAATTCTTCTGTTGTAGATGAGGCACTAGTTTGTTTAAGTTGATTCTTAATAATGGGAAGTAAAGAAAAAGCATCTTATCTTGTTCTTTAGATTCGCAGATAAGACACATTTCTATTTTATCCAAAGGATGATCTCTTAATACATGCTTCTTCCTGCATCTAGGACAATACATAGCTAATGGTTCAATTTTGGCATTTGCTTTAGCTTGTAATCCATCCATTGTAGAGGTTAATTGCACTAAAATGTATGTTTTAAAGTTTGCTAACTCATCCATTAGTTTGTTCATATTTGGATTCATAATTTTCACTTGATTTTCCTTTTCTAGGTCCACCTTTAGTTTTGGAATAACTTCTACAAATTTCCTTAATTTCATTCATTCTTATCTGATCAATGTCTTCACCTCCTATAAAGTTAAGGGCTTCACTAGATTCTTCATCCAAACCTTTAAGAAAAATGGTTTTACTTAACTCCTCTGAAAGCACAAATCCACATCTTTTGCTAACAAAGAGGAATCTATCTAAATAGTCTTCTATGTTTTCATCTTCCTCCTACTTGATTTTGAAGAATTCTTCCTTCCTATTTCTCCCTCTATAATAATCCTGGTATTTATCTAGGAAGGCAGTCTCCATTTGTGCCCAAGTGCTAATAGAGTTGGATGGTAATCCCATGAACCACCTCATTGCTACATCCTTCAAAGTGGATGGAAACAACTTGAGTTTTTGATTATCTGTTTTATAATCATAGGTCTGACATAGTACCTTGAACTCAAACAGAAATTGGTCAGGATCTTTAGATGACATCCCTCTAAATGTGGGTAAATGTGTAGGTGAGATATTTTTCATTGATGTATCATCATCTCCCAATTGGATTGGATAAGTAAAGGTCCTATCAGGTACTCTCTCAACTTCTCATGCCATTTTAAAAATATTTTCTAAATTTTCCTCCCAATCAATGTGGTAAGCGGTATGCCTTGGGGAAGGTGAAAAATCAAGAGTAGGAGGTTGACTACTCAATTGAGAATCGAAACTCGCCCTAAATGGATCTTGAGTAATAAGCCTTCTCCTAAAAGTTCCACTTCCTTCAGGTGACTGATCTAAGAATTCCAAAAATGGCAATTTTGTTTCTTGTCTAACAAGGGATGATGGTGCCTCCAATTCTTGATCAATTTCCTTACTTTGACTAGAGGATGTTATGAATTCTTGTGAAGATGTTTTTAGAGGAATCTACTCTGCGAGTCTCTTGGTATACTCATATATTTTGTGATATAGAAGGGAAGATCCTTCAACTACTATATGCATGTTTTGTTGCTCTTCTAACACTTAATTAGAAAGTTCCAACTAGTGTCCTTAGCAATGGTGCCAAAAATGATGGGTGTTGTTATTCCTTCATTTAATCAACTTCTTGCTTGATGTCATATCAAACCAGGGGTGTTTCTAAAGCTATATGCAACAAGAGTAATCTAATTGATCTAGTAGTTGATTGTAGTTATTTTTGTATTTTCTAGGGGATCTCTTCAATGTCTTAAGGACTTCTTGGTAAAACCTTATTTAAATCATACTATGAAAACTTCTTTTGAAAGTAAACACACACTTGAAAACTTTCTTTGAAAGGAAACACACTTTGTGCAGAATGGAAACACACTTGATGTTGGAAATAAACACACTTGCTTCGAAAGTAAACAAACTTGCTTTTGGAATTAAACACACTCAATTTAGAATGCTTGAAAAAAATTACAAGAAATATAAGAATCTATCTAAACACCTACTGAGAACAAGTATACAACAAACTTTAACTGAAAGAATTAAAACAATACAAAATTAACATATCTAAGCTATTTTTGAAGAATATAAATACCAAATAAACAAATATCACGGTCCTTGGGGAGTGGGCCCTCGCTCCTCCTCGAATCATGATTTAACTACTCATAATTCTCTTAAATTGGAATGGCTATTTTATTGATAAAACATTCGGTATTACAAAATGTCTTCCTTGGATATGAGTACTTAGTCTATATTTGTTCTATATCTATCTCATATCAAATTCTATATCCTAGATATCTCTTTGTAGAGTCTGCTTTTATATACATTTTACAATCACAATTGTCTCAACAATTTTGATGAAATCAAATCATGCCTAGAATAGATGTTGAGTCGAATTGCGGTTGATCAGATAGTTGTAAGATAACTCTCCCTGGATCTGCGTTTAGAAATCTTCTCATCCTTTCCTGATTAAAAGGGTCGTAGATGTAAAATCTCCGGATGTGGTTAGAATAGATAACTCCCATCGGTTTCGGAACTTCGGAGAAGTTCCAGAACCATAGGAAATCATTAAGGATCAACACCGTGAGAGTTATGGAGCTATACCCAAGAGTTTCAAACTAAGTCGAAAATTCTCGGAACTAAATAATTTGGAGTTAAGGAACTAAGTCTGAAAGTTCCGAACTAAATGATGATTGTGTGATGGAGTTCTAGAACTAGCTTGGAAGTTCGAACTAAGATGTGTGGGAATAGATGTTACTTTGAAAACATACTTAAATGCTTCATGTTTCATTTCCTCATTGATTAGACCTACTTTATTACAAAATGAATTTCAAACACACACTTTGTCAGGAATTTTAGAGCTTTTAACATTAGAATCACAATCAATCAAAAGAGAAATTACATCCTAACTCATATAAGATCAACTAAAAGTCAAAAATGCAATCAAACTTAATAAAAAGGAGAGTAAGATGAGATCATATATTATACATTAATCAGACATATTCGAGGCCTCATCACTATCCTTGACATGCCCCTCTACTTCATAATCTGTACACCATATACCACTACTTGCAAGTCTCATGAGATGAGTTCAGAGACAACTTCTCCAAGCCTACTTAGCCATAGCAGCAATTTGAGCCTCCAAGAATGGGCTAACACTAGTATCAACACTTCCAACAGCTTCGGTATGTAGGGCAGCTTCTAACGCCTCGCACAGTCTGTGAAATTTTTATGAGATAAAGCTCTTCTAAATGGAGTTATCAACCCCCAACAAACCATTGAGCATGTTGTGAAGGGTGAATGTCATATGATAATTTTGATAGGAGAGTCTTAAACCGCACGTCATACTCCCACACACTCTCTGCCATTCCTATTGAATCTCCTTAAGGGCGATGCTCTTTTGTTCAAACTCAGGGATGTGGAATTCTACCTAGAATGCATTCTTTAAAGTAGTATAATCCACCATCATTTGATGAGGGTCATATTTCCTATACCAAATATACAGCACCCTTGCAACGTCGTTGTAAATGGCCGATCGACCTTTCATTATGGGGTTGTGATCCCCTTTGCATGCCATAACAATCGACACTTGTGAACATGCTATACAACATCTTCTATACCCATGTAATCAACAAATGTAAAGACATCTCAAAGAAGACTTGAGGAGGTGGCTGGGACCCTTGTCCTCCTAAGCCAAAACCTTGGTTTCCTTCGGTGTTTCCTCCTCCACCGGATCCACCAGATCCACTAGGTCCTATGCCTCCTGACCCACCAGATCCATCGGATTCACCAGGTCCTTTTCCTCTTAATCCACCAGACCCACCAAGTCCACAGGTCCTATAGTGGTTGTGCAAGGGTCCCCAAAGTTTCATTTGAACTACGCGTTGATGGTATCGTGATAATTCCCACTACCAATAGTGTAGCCCACACCACTCCTAGATATGAGACCAAAGGCTTGTGTACTTGCTTCTTATCTGTCCAAAAATTCTTTTGAATCTTGGAATAGTATGCGTAGACATAGAAGTGGGAAATACAAAATTGTATCTCCCGGGCGTAGATTTGTCACTTCCACCGATACTAATAACCGGGTAATGATACTCCTCCTTGATACGGAAAACCAAGCACCATGGTTTGGTCACTAGGTGGGTTTAGATGCGTGCCAACAAATCTTCTCTCTCCATGTGAAGAAATCTCATCGAAACCAAAAGGGTCTCTCTTATGCGCTTGCAAGATGGGGTAGCACAAATTGCTTAGGTTCTACATCCTCTGCATGAACCTCAACTCCTTCCTACAACATCTGCCTCCATATATCCATCACACTTGTAACCTCGTGTTGTCTAGTAATCTCCCTTTCACACGCTTCACTATACTTGAGTCGTCTCTCCTCCCTTTCTTTCTCTGTCGTAATGTTTGCCATCTTCCTCCACCTTAGCTTCCTCACCAAAGACTTAGAACAATTTAGTCACCATCGAAAATGCCTCTAAACTCAAGGTAACAATCAAGATCTTCATGGCTCAGAGGAATAACACGTAGAAATGATCCTCTAGGCTCTCATAAAAAATCAAACTCAACAACTTCCGGACAAGAATATGTAGAAATAGCATACTCCAGAGTGTAGCTAGCCAACACACCTTTCCACCAATGATCCACAAAGCACGAGTCCACGTCAGATCTACATCTTGCAGCCTCTGGTATTCTTCTTGGATCCATGCACATGATCTATAATACTAGCTTGATCTAGATGCATATGTTGAGAGCCATTCATACAACTCTCTTTGGGATCTGACGCAACAGAAAAAAATTTCATACAACTCATGGTAAAGGTTCTCTTCTACCCATCTATGTGCATCAAACTCGAGGTCCAGTGTCAATCTCTCGAGAAAATTCATCCTCCATGATTTTGAACCATGATTCAACACTTTCCAAAGTTAAACACTCTGTCATCACTCACTGCACAGATCATGATGTATGCCATCTCCCTCTACAACTTTGAAAAGAGGTATTGACAACAGAACCAAGATGTAGTCACTTTTACACCCACCGAAGGACAAGGGAATCCCATGCGCGCGGCCTATCTCAATGGGCACTCACTTGAGGCACGCACGGGTGTCGAGTCTCTCTTTTATGTGAGTTGAGTGGGAAATCATCATCTATGATCCAAAATTTAAAGGAAGTGAGTGGGAATAAAACATGTGAACATCCTAGAGCTTAGAATGACTCTAGATCATTCAGTCATTATAGATAGAGATACTTTAACAAACTTAAAGAACTGAAATAGAACAAAAAGGAAAATGTATAGGAGCTCATATTCATCTTATAAACAAACATGAAAAGGAACTATGAAGAATCATGTATGAATCCAGAACCAAAAAGGATCATATTCAATTAACTTGGCAACCTCATTACATTCATTAGACTTACTACAAAACACCACATTATGGCAGATCAAGTCATGCATCATAACTGGATCCATATCATTTAGCTCTCAAAAAGAAATTTTATAACCCCAAGCCCTTGATACATCCTTCTCCTATATTTAATCTACCCAACCCAAATAGAGTTCCTTACGGCATTTCTGTAGGGCTCCGCTCCTTCTTCCTCTCTCTCTATACCTGATTCCACTACCCTTTTCTTCTATGGGCGCTTGTATATATAGGCATCCTAAAGTGCCAACTCATCCTTCTACGGCCTCAGATCCGTCGCCAAGTGTCCAGATGTGGTCCTCCATGGGAGCATGCTCCATCAGGCCTGAGCTCTCCACTTTTTGCCATGATGGTCTTCTAGAAGCTTCCATCATAGGGCATATTCCTTCCTAGGCCAACCTGTCGCCAGGTTGGCATCTTATCCACTTCACATGTATAGTTGGGTCATGCTTTTCTCGTGTCCTTCCCGATATGCCAAATATGGCTAAGTCCCGAGACCTTATCTTCCGAAGCATGCAACACGACCCTTCTAAAACCCTCATAGAACCCTACCTACACATGCCTTCTCCATGCGCACCCATCCTTCAACCTAGTCTCTTGCGCCCATGTGCCTTCCTATGTACTTAGTCAATATTCTGCAGGGCACAACACGATGCATAGATTATACTTCAACCGACATCGGTCACATAACCGCTGTCGGTTAGGTTAAATATATTTTCAAAAGCCTTTTACCTAGGTTGGTTATTCGATTCAGGATCTCATACGAATGAGACTTGGAACACTCGAATTTTCTAAAGCACTCAAGTAAAAGAAAGCACCCAGGGAGCACTACCAACAACCTTTGGCATTCATCACCTCCGTACAAGCACACATTCACACAAAGAAGCACAGAGACTCTAAGCGCCACGACACAAACACAACTTATCTTCTCTCCGGATCTCCACTATCACCGTCCTCATCATCACCTGCACTCTCCAGACCCATTCTTTAGTAAGTACCTATTATCTCTTCATTTATCTCTATTTTATTTCAGTAGGATTTATCATTCATCTCAGTAATTTATCCTTCTGCACATCCATACACCTCCCTTCCTCTCATCAACTTATCACCCTACCATACCTGGACCTTCCACCTATCTTCCCCCTATCTTAATCATCTCTGAACCTTTTAGACCATTCCACGACCTCACCCCCACCATTTCCAACCTCTGTGCAATCACAAAGAGTCTGAAAACCATTTCTAAGAGCTTTTTATTAATTGCCCCTACCGACATTAATTAGCCAACCGACATCGGTCACCCTTCCAAACCGACATTGGTAACACAACCGATGTTGGTTACTGTGTCTGACAACATATCCCAGACTAACGAGCTCACACCCATTCCCTAACAACCTAGAATCACTCCTAATCTTGACCAGACCTTACCCAGAGTCTGTACCTGGCCTACAAACCAATATCAATCCATCACCTGACCCGTTTTGACCTCGACCACCTTTTATCTGACCTTTCTTATTTGTTTTTATTGAGATACCTAAATCGTTCGATTCCAATAAGATTGTTACTTCATGTTTATTTTGGATAACATTAATATTGTTATTTAAAAGTGGATTGACAACCTATTTAGGAAGCATCACATCGCTAGGTAGTCCACTTGTTGTTTTATTTAACTCTATCTAGTGATATTGTTTTGCATTTTAGGTAGTTCCTCCTAGCTAAAAGGAGTATTCATAATCAACATTGGATCGGGAAATCAAAATGCGTGTGCACAACCTTGTCACCGACATCACAAATAGGTATTCATCCTTATCCTATCACCCTCTATCTGTTTCATTAATTTATCAAGAATCTGGTGAAAAATTTTGGCACACCTGGTGGGACCCATCCAGGGTTCCTTGCATTCATTCATTCTTAGGGAAATATTTTGTATGTTTGTTTCTTTTGAAAATAAGTTAACATTAAATATTCTCTTTGGGAAAATTCACTTTCTTCTGTTTGTCTAAGTGACATTCGTATTTCAAAACTAAAAAGAATCTTTCTTTTTATTCTTGTTTGCATTAGTGAAAGTCATTCTCTCTCCTATTCACTCTCTGTTTACATCGAATATCACATTTTGATTTGGGTTCTAAAAAAACTTGCATTTCATACTTCTATGCTTGCATTTTTAGTTCACATTAAAAATGAGGGCAACCTATATGCTGGAAGTCATGCCCAATTGATGGTTGACATAATTGAATCATAGAAAACACTTTCTCTTCTCTCTCTCTTTTCCAAACTACACAAATAAAAATTCACACATCTTCTTAAATAACACCTTACCTGGAAGAAGTTGTCAATGATCACACGATCAGAGGATTGACAAGTGGGCGCTAGCTGGTTTCTCTATCCAGTCATTAACTCAGAGAAAGGACCGCCCCACCAAAACATAACCTAAAACCACCCTTAGAATTTTCCTCTTCATAGGACACCTTCCCAACCAAAAACTTTGTTCTGATTCACAAAGTCAGTCTAAAATAGCATAAGCTTAAGCTAAACATATAAATTCAGTGGTAGGATTTCATGTTTTTATTAGCTTTTTCTTGAGTTGTGTTTTGAGATGTTAGGTTACGTGCTTCATTTTCTTCTTCCTTTCACACTCCGCCATCATAGTTGGTGTATTTTGATTGTTTCTGAGTGTGTCAAGACCCATTTTCATCATACTCAGGTTTTTGGGTTGATATTCTATCTGACTTAATTCACAAAAATTAATTTTTCTTCACTTCTCCAAATTTCATAGAATCCATCGGCATTGGTCCAACGATCACACCGATTCCTCTCGACCGTCATCGGCTTACCTAACCATGTCGGTTTCTAGCTCTTTTGGTCATTTCACCCAAAAACAACATTCATCACATTTTCTATTCTTTTTGAAATTTTCAGGACATCATCATACTCCCAAGAATTTTAAAATCACTGTCACATACAGTTTCCTTATTCCATTTTCATCATTTTTTGCCTCATTTGCTAAAACTATTGATTTCCCACAGTAACCGGTATCGGTTATTGTAACCATCATCAACTTCCCTTTAACCGTCATCACGTTATTTAAACTGTCATCGATTCCTTTTTTTGATTTTTAATTAGAACACCGACCAAGTTCACCTCCTAGAATCTATCTTTCTCCATTTCTGATGTTTTATGTGTCATTTACAAAGTACAATTTACTAGGTCTATGCTAATTCACATGGTTTTGACTCACAACCAAACCAACACCCTTGTGTTTCACGCTATCCTTCAACCACTTCCACCTAGCCATCACTACTTCTATCTTGTTCGCTTATGGATCCAACTCATCCCATCACCATTAGTATTGGAAACAAGGAGTTTGCAAGACTCCTTGACCAAAATCCCATTACCCTATAATACTATCTCTCCCACTCATCCACCCGAGACTCCTCGGGACAGTTGGTATATGGCATGCTCGTGTCTATCCCTCCCCGCCTCACCTTTACTTCTTCGTGTTAGCTACCACTAGCTTGGCATTACCTTCATCCACCTTACCACATGTGGTATCTCAACTAGACCCCACATCTGCTATAACTACTTTACACCTATGACATCTATCGCACCCTGTGGTGTCAACCATTCCTTCACCAACCACCCAAGCTTAACCCCATCTCGCACTCGCCACCTCATATATACCCATTACATCACAACCACCCATGGTGTCGGTAAAACCCACACCCCATTCCAAAACCTCATCCTTTCCATCCCATTCTCTACCCCCAATTACCACGAGAGTCATTACGACTACCCCACTTGTTTACACATCACCAACAACCCCCAATCTGTCTATCGCTTATTCGGGATATCTTCCACCCACATCTATTCCCCCTTCGTAGTTCTCATACTCGCACCCCCATATAATAGGATTTATCCACATCATACATCCATCATCAACCTCCTTTCTGTAGAGGGCCCATTCCTCACAACCCACCAATGACCTCATTAGGATGATGATGGAAAAGATGCAAACATTAGAAGCATCAGTTTGGCCACTCTCGCAACTCTTAACTTATGAAAAAATATGTAATGAGCCTATTCATCCATCTATCCCCATTCACATGTACCATGTACATTGGGAAATTCCCAAGTTCAATCGTTTCAACAGTAAAGAAGACCCGCAATAACACTTCATGGTTGTTTAAACATGGGTGCTATCTAATTGCCCATGACGATGCTTTACTCCTATGGACATTCCCCATGTCCTTGATAGACCCACCTTAGATTGGTATAGTGGTTTACCCAAACATTCCATCTACTCCTTTAACCAAGTGGCTCAAGCATTCTTGGACCACTTCTCAATCAATGTCGTCAAAAAAGTCACCATGACTGACCTATACTCGACATGACAAGTATGATGACGAATCTATCACATATTTCATTGCTCGCTTGGCGAAGCCTTATCAACCAATTAACATTCTAGTTACCTCAAGTTGAGCTTATAGAGTTGTTCACTAGAGCTTGTGCTAGACACATCTCACCAACTCTATAGGTACAAACCTTCCATACCTTCGATGAAGCATTTACCATGGCGTGAAAACTGGAAATTTGTGCCATTGAAGAAAAGAAAATCAATTGTGAAACAAAAATCCACGTTCAAATCAAATGATGCTTCTTCATCTTCAAAATCCCCAAAACAATTATTCAAAATCCAAAGGATCTGCCAATGTGGTAGTTCTCAAATCTGGTCCATCTCATCCATCTAATCAAGCCAAACCTTCCTCCAATATTTCTCCCATTCAGACTTTTCAGTTCCGGTGGGAACAACGAAAGTACACTCCAATTGGAGAGCCCTATTCTTAGTCTTGGAAAATATTCTTAAGGCCAGAGCCATTGCACTTCCCCCATAAAACCTCATACTGGTTTCGATCCCACTTGTCCTATGCCCGCATGGTATAAGGAACATGACTATTGTAATTATCATCGCATCAAAGGCCATAGTGATGGTAATTGCATAAATTTTAAGAACATTGTCCAGGAAATGTTAGATAATGGAGATCTCATCTGGACAACCCAAATGCACTGGAAAATCAAAACTTGCATATCTTTAAGAATTTGTTTCCTAATCATACACCATCATCTAATCAAATGGTGAACCTTCAACCAATAACAACAATGTTTTGAAGTCCACACTGTTTTTGATATCATACTAGTCATTCCTCAATTTCCACCTATTCGTCTATCGAGGAAATTATGGCACGAGCTCCTCTACCCATGGAGGAGCATACCTCATCTACTCCTTCACCCATAGAGGAGTCCCCTTCATCTCCCCTTCACCACAGAGGAGTCCACAATTTCTTTTGATGTCATTTCACCATCTACCTCAGTAACCTACCAAACAATCAATGGTATTAACTCTCCTACCCATAGGAGAATCATCATCGCTTTCTTCTCCACCTAAAAGAGGAATCTACCTCACCCCACCTACCATCTCTCCTACCCATGGGAGATCCTTTAGACATGCCACTTCTGTTGGGACAATTCCCATTAGCATTCTAGGATCCCATTGATATGCTCTCGGCTCTTTTACCCACAAAGTCCGAGGCTAACCAATTCCCTGTCTCACAGACATATTTTATAGGGATTGCCACTAAACCAATGACATCTCCTCTTACAACAATTTTCATTTTCACGACTAGCCGATTGCTTGGATTATGTTGATAATTCCATGCTTTGGGGACATCTTTGGCTCCCCTTTTCGACCCAAATGCAAATGTTCCTATAGATACCTCCACGATCTATCCAAAGGTATTTCAAACAACCAAATCAACCCTGACCATGCCTGTTGAAATGGAATTCTTCATCACCTTTACCTACATCCGAACCTTTACCCATAACCAAACCCATTCCTCTGCCTAAGAACTTACCTGCACCTACATCATCCTCCCACATCTAGACCTATCACTACCCGGGTGTCATGCCGACATCAATCCTTGTCCATCCACCCATCAAATTGGACTTATCCACCTTCCCAAGCCCACACGAAAAATATTCCTCCCTAAAAGGAAGACCCAACCTTCTAGGACCGCATACACCTGCGTTTCACCCACCACGCCTGTCACCTTCACCCCTTCCATCTATCCTGGACCTCACCCATCTACCTTAGTCAAGAAACCTCCTACCCAAAGAAAATCAAAAAGCATAACAACCACCTCCTCATCATGATCCTTTATTACATCAATCAACCTGCGCAACCTTCACCGTCACCGCACCTTTCTTACCACCTATACCCCCACCAACTACCATAACCCCATCACTACCTATGAAATTTCTTCTTCAACCCATACCTTCCACCCGAGCCTCTACCAAAACCTTTACGCACCTCCATTATCACCATGGATAACCCATCCTCTTCCACCATCTGCTTTCCCTTCTACATCACGTACTCCCACCTCACCTTTACCCAAGAAGGTGCAATCCAAGGACAAGAACCCACTACCCTCCAAAAAGGTAGTTAAACCAACAACACCTTCCATTACTAGTTCATCTACCACACCTTTACCCAAACAAGTACCATCAAAACCTAAGACAGTACCACCTACCAAACCGGTGGTCAAACCTATTCCACCTCCTATAACACCTCTTCCACCACAATCATCCACACCTTTACCCAAACCCACACTCACTCCCACATTATGATCCATTGGCATGGTCCTACACCAACATTTTAGCCAACCTCTTAGAGACCTCGGTCATCACATTACTACCGCTTAGACCTTACGACCCCCTCAAACCCAAACCAAAAGGGTTTGATGAAACTAAAATTTGTGCCTACCATCATGTGTCAGACATGATGTAGAGGGTTGTAAGGCTCTCAAAACCATTCTTCTCCTCCAATTATGCTCCTCCTAAGCAAATTTTGATGATGATGATCTTCTAGATGAGGACTCTATTCCACCTTCACCAATCACCACACGTCTTCATCCACTACCTATTCAGCCACCCGCATCTCCACCTCCACAACCTTTTTATCCACCTCCAACATTCGAGATCAACATGGTTTGTATTAGAGAGTTGGCCAAACCACCACCTAAATTCCAATGTGCCCTACTCATTTTGCAAGGTTCTTACCCGCATTAGGATTTTGTCCATCATGCTATTATACTACTCATGACATACCTTCTCCATCCACCTCTTTCCCTCATATTAACATGATCCAAGTTGCCACTGCACCCAAAAAGACAAAGGAAAAGCAAAAGCAACCAGCCCATCCACTAATCATGTGCCTAACATACCATCTACACCCACACCCAAAATCACCATTCGAGGACCCACATACCCTATTTTTGATGGGGTCACCCATCATACAATGATAAAACAATTACACCAATCCCCTCTAAAAATGTCTTTGTATGATCTCATGTCAAACCTTTGAATCTCATCGATAAGCCCTCATGGAGGTTTTGTAATCCATCGAGGTTTTACCTAATGACCCCACACAGTAGCCTCCATTATCACCCCTCACCACATGGCCTCTCTTACCAAATCATCTCCTTCTTCTACCCCCACTCCCACTCACCAGTGACACACTCAATCTTTTCTAATGAGGAGATTGTACCTCTCCAATCAGATGACCCTGATCCCACTCTTTTCATCTTCGTCTATATCGATATCGAATAACATATACGATCGCATTATGATCGATGGTAAACTAACATCAACATCATCTCCTCCCACGTCATAATCAAATGTGCATACCTTCCAATTGCATGCATAATAACCCAGTTATGTTGTGCTCCTTCAATGATGCCATCACTACACCTTTGACACCATCATTTTCCATTCCGTGGGCCCCCGTATTGTCCCTAAGTTATTCTATTTTAGAAGGGGAGTTATAATATAACAACTATTGCTTGGCCGACCTTAGATTCATGTCATGGGTTGTGTTCCTTCGACTTTACACCGCTATGTAAAATTTGAACATGAAGGACATAAACTATACCATAGGGTGACCCATCACCATTCAAAACCCGTAACATGTTGTATGACCTAATGATGTCCTTGTACTAGTTAAGGCATCTCACCACACTACCACTTCTCCTTCACCCACAACCCCATCCACCGATGTTTTTCTCACCTACCTGTAACCCCCCTCTTCTTCGAATACCTACGAAGACCTTGGCCCTCTACCCACGCTGGCCTCTGTGGCTGACTTTATTATTTAATTATATCATCTAGTTTAAACCAACTGAAAATCCTTATTCCTCCTAATGTACTAATTATTAATTCATCTATTTAAAAGTAATACACACATATCCACTATCGATCCCTTGAAGGTGTCATTTTCTAGAAATGCCTCACTCTAGGGAATACCACTTGACAATATAAACACATTCCTTAATGCAAGAGTATGGTAATCTATGCCAACATCCTCATTATTATGACCATCCATATGCGAGGTATTATCCTTGTGCATCCTCTCCAGCTTTTATACCAACTTAACGTATGTTGGACTTTATCACTTCCACCCCTATTCACCCAAACTCACCTTGCCAAACTGACCATTTTCATCTGTGTTTCATAATCTCTCACCAGAGGTTTCAAGGTGTTTTTCCACTTTTCAATCTCACACTTTCCTATCATGTTTGTGCGCTGGAAAGTTCATCCAAAAATTTGGGTTTTTTTCCATGAACAAGGCCATCATTACTTTTATCATCTCGTGTAGCACACAATAAACATAATAAGGATCGTAGTGGTATCCTTGGCTTTTCAAAAATTAGTTTTCAATAATGTCAGTCCCTAAATATGATGCAATCATTAGAAATCTTAAAACCTTCTACCACCTTGTTCATTGAATGTCACCATACGCATTTTTCATCCATAGAGTCATAACATACGAATCTATATTTACCTAACTTTTTTTGATTTTGAAAACTCATTTTTCTAAGATGACCATCCGGGATCTTTCACTCCGCACTCTACCTCTTCTATTCCCGAGGCTACCCCTCTTATCAAACACCCATTACCCATATCCCGATCAACTAATCCTTGATGATTCCCATCGAGTATTAATTTATCTATTTTAAACACATATCTACTATGATCCCTTAGAAGGTGTTTTTCAATACCTCACTCTGGGGGAATACCACTTATACAACATAAACACATTCCTTACTCCACAAGAGTATGGTAACCTATGACAACATCCTCGTTATGACCATCACATAGGCGAGGTATTCCCTTATGGTCCTCCCCACCTTTGCACCAACTTAACATATGGGGGACTTGACACTTCCACCTATTCACCCAAACCACCTTCCCAAACATGACCATTTTCATCTGACCTCCAATCTCTCACCAACCACCACTTTTCCCACACTTTCCTTCACCATTGTGCATGGAAAGGCTTTGGCTTTGTTTTTATGAACAAGTCCATCATACTATCATCTCGTGTACCACACGTAAACACAAAGACCATAGTGGTATTGGCTTTTCAAACCATCTTCCAAGAAGGCCCACATTGACCTCATTGAGGATGACAAACCTTCTCCACCTTGTTCACCAATGTCACCACCTTCACCCACATGGAGTCTATAGATCCTGAATCTATTCCTCCTAACTTTTTTTTTTTGTAAACACCATTTTCTGGGACCTTTGAATTATCAACGCGATGGTGAGGCTCCCTCTTCTCTTCCCTTCCTATATCCTGACATGATTGATGATGATACACCATCCATTAATGTCATTCAATGTCAAGATGATGAGTCTATTCTCACCTACCTTGGTGCGGAAGATTCTTATATTCACTGGTCATTACCTTCTAAGACACAAACCATGTTAAATGAATCGACCATCGAAATCAATATTAACACTCAAGATGACCCACACATTCTAAAGATAGGTCAATCTTTAGATGTCTACTAACATGAAGCTTTTACTTCTTTCCTCCGGGATTATAGCAACACTTTTGCTTGGTCCTACACTAATATGCCTAGTATTGACCCAAACATTTTGGTCCACAATATCATCACCATTCCTGAAGCCAAACCCATAAAACAAAAGCTGTGGAAAAATGCATCCTCGCATTGCCCTTCTTTGTCAAAGAAGAATCCAATAGCTTCTCTTGGTTTCCTTCATCCTACCCATTGATTATCCCCAATGGATCTCTAACATTGTTCCTATCACAAAAGCAATAGGGGACTCACATTTGCATGGATTTCCGTGACCTAAACTTAGCTTGCCCAAAGATGACTTTCCTCTACCTAGTATTGACCAACTAGTTGATCTTACACTAGTCATGAGATGTTATCACTCATGGATAGTTTCTCGGGTTATAACCAAATATTACTTCGCCCCAGAAGATCAACACAAAACTACCTTCATCACTCCTTGGGGAACCTTTTGCTATCGAGTCATGCCCTTTGGCCTTAAAATGCTAGTGCTACATATCTAGTGGGCTATGACTTATATCTTTCATGACATCATGCATCATATATTGGAAGATTACATAGATGACCTTCTTGCCAAATCAAAACATCGGGCCGAACACCTTATAGTCCTGAAGGTCATTTTTGATCGATCTCATCAAATATTGTGTTCACCTTTAACCAAAGAAGTGTGTCTTCATTGTTCTCTCAGGAAAGCTCCTTGGTTTTATCATTTCTTTTGCATGGCATAGAAGTCAACCGCTAAAATAAAGGCTATTCTCAAAATGCCTCCACCTACTAACCTTCGCCAACTTCGTAAGTTTTCAAGGTAAGTTGCAATCTATTCATCATTTTATTCACAACTTTTCGATCACTGCCACCCATTTCATCATCTCCTCAAAAAGGATGTCTCTTTCAAATGGGATAATGAATGCCACAAAGCCTTTGAGGCCTTAAAACAGTACCTTCTCTAACCACATGTACTCATTCCTCCTAAGGATAACCAACCATTTTACCTTTACATTTCTGCTATGGATCATTCCTTGGGGCCATGCTCGCCCATCATGACGATCAACATGGGAGCAAGTGGTTTATTACATAAGCTATACCCTTTAGACTATGAAACCAGATACACCCACGCCCAAAAAAACTCTACTTAGCCTTAGTTTTGTTGCCACTAAACTTCGTCATTACCTACTCAATCACAAAACCTTTGTCGTCACCAATACTGACCCCTTACATTACATGTATGCCAAGCCCTACCAACATCAACATGTTGCATGTTGGCTAATGCTTCTCATAGACCTTGACCTTGAATTCATCCATCAAAAATATATCAAAGGTCAAACCATCGTTGACCAACTTGCAGACGCACCCCTCTCCGAGAAATCAATCCTCTAACTTTGATTTCCTAGACAAATCCATTGTTACCCTCTCTTTAGATGATACCATTTACCAAATGACCTTATTCTTTGATGGTTCCAAATGTCAGCATGGGGGTGGTGCATGCATTATCCTCATTCCTCTTGATGGTGAACCTATGCCACTATATTTCAAACTAGATTTTGATTTTATACTAATAATATCACCGAATATGAAGCACTCGTATTAGGTCTTTAAACCGCCATCACCTTAGATGTCAAATCAATTAATATATTTGGCAACTTTCAACTGGTTATAAATCAAGTCAATGGTATATACTAGTGTCATAACAAAATACTTCAAAAGTATAAACATCATGTGGACATACTTTTGACTACCTTTGATCGTTATGAACTTCAAACCACTCCATGTTCCACTAAAAATTTGTGGATACCATGGCTGCCTGACTTCTCGGATACCTACTTCGCCTTCGACTCAAAAAATATTTGTCACAAGTAAAAGGTTGTAATCACCTTCTTATTTATTTTGAGATGTCAACCTCATTCGAACCATTCACACCGACCCATGTGACCTTTGGTATAAGCAGTTTACAGACTACCTTTCCTTTCAATTCTACCTCCTAATCTTACTCATAATGGAAAAATGCCTTTCTCAAAAGTTTCTCTCACTATGTCATCATGGGTGGCCTTCTTTATAAACATGGTTTGATGGTATCCTCTTACGATGCCTTACAAGTTTCTAAAATTCCTTATACCATCAAGGAGGTTCACGACGGAATTTGTGGAGGTCATTTCAGTGGCTCTAGTTGTTCTAAACACATTCTTCTCCTGGGATATTATTGGCCCACCCTCAACCATGATTGTTGTGACTATGTCAAATGTTGTGTGAAATGCCAACAACATGTTAATCTTCATCACACACCTAGTCATGCCTTATAGGTCACACGAGATCTTTGGCCTTTCTCTCAATGGGGTTTGGATCTTGTCGGAGAGATCAATCCTCATTCTTCACAATGCCATCAATGGATTATTATTGCAACCAAATACTACACTAAATGGGTAGAAGCCATCCCCCTCATTTCTATAAAAGCCAAGAAAATTTGTGAATTCATCAATCATCACATTATTTGTCGCTTTGGTGTCCCTCACCGCCTCATCACTGATAACGGAAAACAATTCAAAAACAAAACCCTACAAAACTTTGTGACGCATTTGGCATTCAACTTAGTTTTTCTTCACCTTACTACCCACAAACAAATGGCCAAGTTGAATCAACCAACAAAACCTTGAAAAAATTCTTATGAAGGTGGTTGACGATACGGGAAAGGATTGGCACACACACATTCCTTTTGCTTTATGGCTTACCGTACTAGTAGTATTCACACCTCAACTGTGCTGCCACACCTTTTTTATCTGGTCTACGTACGAGGTTGTCTTGCCTCTTGAAATCTAGATTCCATCTCTTTGTATTTCACTCAAAGACATGCTCAACGATGATGAATTTCGCCATGATTGTTTGGCACAACTTGAGTTATTAGATGAACGTCATCTTAATGCTCTTGATCATCTCCAAATCTACCAAAAATGTATCAAATGTGCCTATGAAAAATGTGTCCATGACGAAACTTCCAGGTCGGTGACCTCATCCTGAAGGAAAATCAACATGTAACCAAAGAAGAGAAAAGTAAAATGGGGAAAATTACTCCTAATTGGCTTGGACCTTATATCGTTACTCATACCTATGGATCAGGTGCTTATCATTTGTCTTCACTCGAAGGTAAACCTAAACCTGAACCCCTCAATGCCTTGCATCTTAGACCATTCTATTGTTGAATTAAGTCCTATATCACCTCTTGTCTATTTAACGCTCATCCTTGAGCACCGTTCACCTTCCATTTTACCTATCTTAAGGATCAATGACTAAACTAGGATCATGTGATTACCCGTCACTTTTTCAGCCCTATCTTCAATATGAGTACCACGACCCTACTCATGGCATGATTCTCATGGATATTTTCATCTTTTTCAAGATGGAATCCCATGGTCATTCATAACATAAATTCTCTCTTCCATAGTTAGCCTCTGTGTGCTATGGTTTTTCCTTCAAACAAGAGCCTATTTTTCTCTATAGTCTTGTCCATGACTTAAAAGTCCAAAAGCAAAGCAATTTCAAAAAAGTAAAATGGGATTCAACTCCTTGAGTCAAACTTCTAGTAAAAAATATGATTCCCTCAAAAAGGACATCTATTCTCTCGATCTCGCTGATATAAATAGATTTGCTCCCTCGAAGGAAACTATACAAAGCTAGCCATATTGTACTTAGTCTCTCATCAAAAGAGGACTATTCTTACAAAAATAAAATAAAATATTTAGAAGCTTCCGCATCGATCAGCTTCATGAAGACCTCAAGGAGATAATATACTCATCCCTCATAGACTTCCCGCATCGATCAATCTATCAAAAAAACAAAAAAAGAAGAAAATGATAAATTTTTTGTCATGGACTTGTCTATTTTGATCTTAGATCTCTTGCCAAGTAGGCATGTTGTCTACACACTAGGACGCTAAAACCAATCCATATTCACCTCATTACCCTTTTTACCCTAATTTCTACCTTCTCAAGGACTTGCCACAAAAATGACATTTTGTGATCATGTGACTTTCTTCACCCTTAACATAGTCAATCATGCAATGCCTTTAGGGTCTTATGTTCATAAGCCCACCTTTGGTATGGTATAATTGTTATGGTTCTTCTAATTAGGTGGCTCTTTTGGTCACCTCTTACCCTTCACCTTCTTCATTACTTGTTGATTATTCTATACAGGATTAGACCATTGACACCTACACTTTAAGAATTCCTCTTTCACAACATCACCATGCCATGACCTAACCTCAACCATGCCTATAATCACCTAAACACAACCATGCCTACAATCACCTAAACACAACCATTCCTAAATGACCTAGACTCAAAACATTCCTAAAACCTACGACCCATTCATCTATCCTCATCTTATTTTTCCCTAGCTTACGGAGAACTACATCGGCTGAGGCCCCTTTTCATTAGGGCTATGTAGGCAACACTCTGAGGGCATGGGGCCCTTAGAGGTTAGCTCAGCCACTCTCTACCCTAACCAATTTTCACATTCTACCTTAGTTAGTTTCCATCTTATACACTACTTGGAAATTAAATGAAAATACAAATATACAAACATGTATATCTACTTATTTCTTACACCATCACATACATATATTTCATCATCATTTATTTCCCATGTTCATCATCTATAACAATAATAGAAATTAAATCAAAACCAACAAACTTTAACTCAACCATGCCTAACTCACCTAGACTCAACCATGCCTACATGACCTAGACTCCACCATGCCTACATGACCTAGACTCCACCATGCCTAATTGACCAAGACTCCATCATGCCTAACTGACCTAGACTCCATCATGCCTACACGACCTTGACTCCACCATGCCTAATTCACCTAGTTTCCATCCATACACAAATAAAAATGGAAATTAAAACACAAGTACATCATCCATACCATAAATCTCATCATCTATAACAATGAAAGTTTGTATATCAATATAAATATACACGATACAAATACATACAAGTATCTCCAAATGCTCAGATACATCCTCACCATCTTTGGCACGCAGGCTGGTATAGGATCAAAATCTCAAAAATCTCATGTACATCCTCACTATCATTGGCACGTAGGTGACATATATTTGTTGTCGGCCCCAAAATTCCCCTCTTTTGGAGTCAGTTTTTGAAAAATTTGAGTTTGTTCCTTGGAGTATTGAATCACGTCGAGCCTGGTATTGTTTGTAATTTTCTAGTTCATGGAGAACAATTTGAAATTTGGGCATATAGTTGGAGTTTCTTCTTCTTCTGTTTATTTCTTCCCGCATAGTCGGGAATGACAGGCGTATCCTCCTCATCAATTTTCACCTCAAAGCATCCACTAAATAGTACATGGGTATCTTTGATTGGATGCGGTCTAGCCATATTTTGAGGTTAACGGAAGCCTCCATGTGTCCAAACGACACAACTCTAGGGGAAAGGTCCAAGGGATAGTCTTCAAGTAAGCGCAGGTTTTCCACGTGTCCCAGGATCAAAATGAAGACAAAATAAGCTAAAATCGGTTAAGTATGGAAGACTCAGTGGATGATGCCACGTGCCTCATCGATGCAACTTCAAGAGTCAAAGATGGGGGCAATTCTCAAACTTGCGCTTGACCCTCTAAGTGTCCTAGGTCCAAAAGGGACATAGCTGATAGTTAAAATTGGCTAAGTATGGGTGGGTCGGTAGAGGTATCATGCGATAGAAAAGTGACATGTGAGCATGAGAATCTACAAGTAGCCCTTCTTCATACCTGACCTCCCGAGGTCATGCCGAGACAGCCGGTGGAAATGGAATATATGTGGATATAGAAAAACTAGTTGGGCAATCTTATATCCTCAACACGCAATAAAGGGATCTATGAATCTAAGGCAAAGAAAGCTCTCCTAACCTGAATTGGTGTAATGGATCATTCAGATATAATATTTCTCAGAGGCTCCAATCAATGTCGAGCTCTGCCGAGATCCTATCTATTGGCTATTGGATACGTGGAAAGTGACTTGTAGGTGCTTCGTGTATATTTCTAGACAAGGTCATGGAAAATGGTAATGAGAGGTGTAGTGGATATGGGTGGTTTTCTAGTCTAGCCCAGAAAATATTAGCTTGATTGGCTTCTATGTTTAATGCAGAAAATTACGTTATGATATCTGGCGGGAGTGGTGAGGATCTAAATACTAGCATACATAAATTGGTGTCAATATTTTAAGCTGATTGTAGGCCGTTGGGTTGTGGGACCTAGGGATCACAACCATGAGTTTGTGGTTGTTGTGGACTTGTTATGGTCATGTGAAGAATCAATCTCTTCTTCTGACTATCCAATAGTCATAAGCCTTTTCAGCTTCTATGTTTAATATCAAGAGTTGTGCGATCTTCTCAGAATACCTTACGGGTGTTCTGGCAACTTGTATATGTAAGCTGTGTCTATGTCGATGAGAAGGTCTCCTATGTTTGGTTGTGGAACTAATGGATCACAACAAAATATTTTTCTCTTTCAGGTTCTTGTATGGTCATGCAAATATCCTATCAAGGCAATCTATAGTTGGGTTGACTTGACCAGAATGTGTATGCTTTGTCGTCTTCAATATTCAATTGTCTCAATTGTTCACTAATTACTTGTGGGTTTATTGTCATCCGGAAGACTGAATCCTAAGCCCTTGATCTATATCCGTTAACGTTGTGAAGAGATTTGGTTGAGGTACTTATTGGTTTGAATACATAATCCCTGGGCTCTCTGGGTCCCGTAATTGTCATGCAAGAGATAATCAAACTTTAACTAAAATAAGTAGACTAACTATGAAAGATATATCTATACTATGCTTATATTCCTTTTATTTTTGTATTTTCAATGATGTGTATTTGAACGAAATTTAAAGAGCAACTATTCTAATATATTCAGATAATGAACAATTAATCTAATAACATAATTAAAACAAGCAAGTTAGCTTGATATAGCTATTTGCCTATGCACTTGTGAATTTATCTTAAATATTTAAATAACTAACTAGTTTAATCGAAAGACCTTCAATCTTACCTCATAAGTGAGGAATAAATCATAACTTCTCAGAAGCTATCATTCCCCATAACTTCCCTGGTAATACTGAAAGCAAGCTTTAACTGAAATAAAATGATTTACTACTCTATTTGATATATTTTAACTACAACTTTGATAGCTCAAACTTGGAGTTTTATAGAACAATGGTAAATCTAGTTGTGTCATGACTTGTCCCCTCAGTGTGATCTCTTTGTTCCTTCATGTTCTCGTGAATCCAGAAAAGTGTGAATGTGATAGCGTCAGTAGAAGAAGATACTTGAACAATGGTAGCTTTGGATATAAACCGAATAAAATGCAAGTAAGAGAGGGATAGTGCAAGTGAACAGAGCTTGACTATGCGATTCCTAGCAAGATTTATTGTGGGGATACAACGCAAATATATCGAGAATTCTGGGATCTATTTCTTGTGACAAAACAACAACCTGTAACTCTAAGATTATCAAATGAACTCTAATCTAGAACTAAAACTATCTTATGCTAAGCTGACTATGTAAGATAACAATGGAGCAAAATGAAAGTGTGAAGATCAAGTGATCTCTAAAGTAGAAAGGGGAGGCTGAGAATTCATGCAAAATCTAAACCTATTGAAACTTATGGGAGAAATTCAAAACACACTGAATAATAATTCATAGAGAGAGAGGGGCCATTTGCTTATAAACAAGCTTGGTATTTATAGCATTTGGATTTACCAGAGGGTAAGTTTGAATTGAACTCTTTTATCATAAACAAAGAGAAATCACTATTTACTAGGCGGCTAAAACATAAATGCAAGTAAGAGTGGTTGAGAAATGCGGATGCAAATTGAATTTTTACGTTGATGAAAGTGTTGGAACGTTTTGGAAAACACGCACAAGGACCCGCCGCCTGTGCAGAGCGGTGATTACGGGACCGCCTTGCCTAGGCAGTGGGGCGGCGATCCTGTAACTTAAAGACTAAAATGCAAGGAAAAGGGGGCAGAGGTTAGAACAAAACATGTAAAAGCTGGACAAGGCTTTTTAGGATGCAAATGTATACTTGGTGAGATTTTCTGGATTCTGAACACCTTGCGAAGATATCTGAATCATCATTGGGGTTTCTGTAACCTCTCTCCGACAGTATAGTACCTACATTTTTGGGTACGTACATAGTCTCCACGTCAAAGAAATGTTTTGCAATTCTGAAAGTGACACAAAAGGGCCAATTTCTAAATGAGCACCAGATCACCATGTTTCTAGGGTCAATAGAGAGACAAAGTTCACAGTTGCCAAAAGTCTGTTTTGGTTCCTCGTTGAAGGAGCATTCGGACTTGGCGCATTTCAAAAGGTGCTTCCTTTCGGAAAGTGGAAACTCAAATTGCGTCACTCTCACGTGTCTGGGTTGGGAGTCAACATAGAGTCAAATAGGAACAAACCTGGATCGACTAAGTTTGAAGAATGTTAAGCCTCCACATGTCGGCTGACCCCTGTTAGTGTGACTTCAAAGACAAAATCTAGAGGTAGGTTCTAAATGAGCACTATGCCCGCCACTTATCCAGTCGTGATCGATATGGCCCCCTAAATAGAAAGCGTTAGTAGACATTTATTAGGCATCTGCAGGCCCATTCCAATCATGATTCCTTCCACATGGGTGACCCAAATTTAAAGTTTGGCAAAAGAAAATCGAATGACCCATGCATTTTATGCAAAATAATGAAACGGGAGGGATATATTTAAAAATCTGGTTTTCCACCATTAATGTTTCTTGCAAATAGGAATTTGAAAGGCGTGAATGGTTGGAATAAGTTGGGAACTATTTCTTGTTTGCTCGAATAAGTTGTAACCATATCTTGCAAGTTATATCATGGGCTTTCAAAGCCATCTATGGTGGTTGGAATTTTGATTATTTTGGATCGGTAATTTCAAATTGGAATAAATCAATAAAAGCCTTTTTCCTTTTCTAGCTTTCTCTTTCTTTTTGGTTGGACGACTTCGTGAATCATCTAATCCTTGCGTGGAGAAACTTTGTGTTCTAGTTTGTATAATTTCAAGAACTTTGAATTTACTGGTGTGTCTATTATAAATGTGGATGGTTCTATTAAACAAAGATAAATCTCATTTTTGCACAATACATATAAGGGTTTTCTCTGCCATCTCTTTTCCCTAAAATTAGTGTCTTCTTCTGCCTTCCTCATCTCTTCAAAGTCTTCTATCCTCATGTATTGATAACTTTCCGAGTGCTTAAAACACATTTCAGGATATTGGGAAACCACCATTGAATGAAAGATTTGCATTTGTACATAGGTTTTCCTATGCTTTTAATAAGGAAACCTATCCCATTAAAGAGGAGGGACTTGCTTGTCCCGATTGTGGTTTCATCCTAAGTGCTAATCTGAAACTTGGCGAGATTTTGGTGACTGAACACCTAGAAGAATTTGTTTGACAAATTGCCTTTCTAAAAGAATAACTAATTTGATCATTTCTTTGATCCCTGACTCTAAGATATACTTGTGGTAGCATAAAGGCTCTTGGAATTGAAGATCTGTTATCCTATAAAATTGACAAGGGCAATTTTGTGGGTAACCATACCAAAATTTCTGTTTTGGTCCCCGTTGAGTCTCTTAACATTCAGAATGGCATAAAACCCCTTTCCGGAAAATCTAGTTTTTAGAACTTGGTCATTTTCAACCTTTTTGGGTTGGGCATAGTTTTCTTTCATGTTACATCAACCAAAACTGTGCCCCCTCTATTCCTTTGGTGCATTCTATTGAGTTTCAACATTCTTTGGCAAAGGTGTGCAAGTGCATGTGCCCGACTTGTCAACACTCCAAATGTTGTGCCCCTAATGGTGCGCCAAGGCGTGAAAACGTAGTGTCGACACTTCAAAAGTTGTGCCATGGCACAAATATTTTCATGTTGACATCTCCCTAAGTGCACCATAGAAAAATTTGGTGGCACATTTATTACACCTTTTGCTATAAATAGGCGCATCCGACCTGTCATTTTCACAATTCAAAAATGTGAAAAAGTTATTCTCTGTACTTGTCGTGCATTCCTGTCAGCCCTGCGTGTTGCCATTTGTCACGTTCATGGATCCCACATCATCTCCTTTATCTTATATATTCTTGGTAAGTGGTCCTTGCTTTTCTTGTGGCTTTGTTATGGTTTTTTGTTGGTTTAGGTGGTTAGTGTTATTAAAAATAAAAATGAACCTAAGAAGATAACTTCACTCCCAATACATATTGCAAACCCACCTTCAAACCATTTTTTACTCTCCTTCCAGATCTGCTAACCTGGAAGGCCCGCCTTAGAATGGACCCCTGTCCCTTTTTCCTCCATTCCCCTTGCTATCAAAATCTGAGTTGAAAGAGTTAAAAACCACAAAGTCAAGCCAAAAGAGTGAAAATCATAAAGTTTTTGCAAACACCCACTGTCTTTTCTTTAGCACAAGTTTCATTGTTGTTACACCAAACATAGTCATGCCACATGTGCATTATCCCTGCAGCGTAGCATAAGCCTTCTTCGCACCTTGTAAAAACTCCATAAATTCCTAAAACGCAAGCGCAGTGCAAGCGCACACACACGATATAACAACAACATCCGAATGTTGTGTAAGTCCAAAAACACTGCAAAAGCTTAATTTCTTGGCACACCTTACCTTAATGATGCATATTTTGAATCCATGCCTTGGCGCATCATAATATTTGGCAACATATACCACATTTATGCCAATGGCACACCCTGAGACCTTGCTACACCAAATAAATTTGTGCCCAGTTAAAACCCTTCATATGGCGCAAGTGCACATCCATCGACACCAACATCTAAATGTTGTGTGTAATATTTTCGCCTCGTGCCCCTTTTGGCACTCTATTTTCTCCCATGCAACACTTTCCCAAAGTGTGCCTTGCTTTCTCGAGACCCCGCAGACTCACTAGAGTTTGCGCCTTGGCCCGAGAGACTCATAAATTGCTAACTTTTCATTCTGTAAGCTTTGATGGATGACTTAATAGCTAACATGGCTCTTCTGTGATGGACTTCCCTGATTCTTCTTGCAGATCAACAGTTGAACTCAGATTCACACATGTCTTCATCGAGTAAGAAGCCAACCAAGTCCAAGGGTAAAGCTAAGCTAACAGAAGAAGAAATGAAATATAAATACCAAAGGGTTAGGATGCTTGAATCCTTGTAGAGTGTGATCTGGATATCAGAGATTTAGAACTCGCACATTGACATGGAGGACTTCTGGGCCAAAACCAAGAAGGTCACAGGTAGCCCATGGATGGATAAATTGGTTGGCAGTGGTCTGCACTTTGCTGCAAGGATTCCGTGAGCACAATCAACAATGAGTTCATGATGTTGGTGGGTCGTTGTTACAATAAGACACAAGATGTGTTAAAAATGAGAAGGGTGAGGTAATAATCAACCTCATTGCCCGACATTTTGAGATCATGTTGGGTATCCCTCACCACCAACATTTTGTAGCGGTAAGCCAAGAGGACTGCATGAAGACATGGAACGAAAATGAAGACAAATGCATGCAGTTGATGAATGAGGTATACCTCAAAAACAAGAAGGTAATAAGCAGGTGGCCACAAGTCATTCATCACAGTGACTTTTTAGAGGAAGGCTGGTGACACCATCACCTTTCTGAGCAGGGTGTTTGGGCTTCTTGATGCCCATTACTTTCACAAGTGGATGCTCAGATATTTAGAAATAATGAGCTAAAACGTTCCTGATCAACGCTTTGAGTGGGGGAGATTATCAGCAGCACAATCTCTGAGCAACTTCAACAACTTTCAACAACTAGGAAGTTCTATATGAACTCCTACGTGGTATATGTTGTTACCTCTAGAGAGGGACTACCCAGCATTGAGTCGGTATGGGGTATGGCCCCAGGTCAGGATATACGAGTATTATCCAGAGTTGAAACTAGAAAACAACATAGCACAATTCAACAAAATCAATGATGCCTTCTTCTATGGCATCATCTACCTCTTGAGGCCTAATATGACTAATGATTGGATGACCAAAAGAATGGTATCACCACGAGAGAAATGGGGAGTGTCATTCACACAATTCCCCACTTTCACCTATCTCAGAGCCGCCACTTTCTTGGGAGAGCCCACCAAGTTGCCAAGTATGCGGGACCCAAGTTGATCCTATTGGAGCTGTCTAAACAACTTATCACATACCATGAGAAGTGTTTGAAAAGAAAGAAGGGTGGAACTCCATTCCCCCTCACAGTGGGTAGGTACACCTACACTTCATAGAGAAAAGCCCGGGAAATGTTTGCAGAGCTTGAATTGCTCAACTTAAAGCATAATTTCCTAGCAAGGCCAACCTTTGATCCTCGTGATTTCCTTCCAAGGGCAAAGCTTGATCCAATTCACATCCCTCAGATCAAAGATATCTACATTGATCTATATCATGAAGTCAAGCTCAGACGAAAGGATCACTCCCGATTGGCCCTGACAGAGATCATTCAGTATGGTGTGGCCATTGTCCCAAAGGGTTTCAAGCAACTGATCAAGAGGTTGATCAGGTTTATCTAGACACGGATGGGGACAATTGGCTATTTGCTGAAATCGATAGAAACAAGGCACCTCAGACTATTGAGGAAAGGGCCAAAGGCACTCTACACACTGAGCATTGGTGCAAGAAAAATAGTCTCATCTACCTTGGAGTAGACTTTACCACGTCTCCCTTGGGTAATGCACCCACCAAGCCAAAGCACTTTCCTAAAGGAAAAGGAAAAGATAAAGAGGGAGAGACAAGCACTGCTCAAGAGGAAGCTCCTGAGAGCCCTCCTTCCGCTGCCGAGGAGTAGCAGTACTAAGCCGATATTCCGGAAGAAGAAGAAGAAGCGGTAAGTGCTCCAATGGGCACATCCACTCAGGATGTTGCCACTACTACAATTGTTGAGGTTCCCACTGTCCCCTCTCCCACTCCTCCTTCCCTCCTCATGTCGCTCAACCAACCACTCCTTTGGTTGTGTCTCCTCCCCCATCTTCTTCCTTCCCTTGTGGATCTATCCCCAACATTTCTTCCCTCATCTCTCGAGATCCCTTCCATCCCCACGGTTTCCTCTCCTATGACTCACTCCTACCCCGTGAGCATTGGAGGTTGGCTTCTTTCTCGATGCCACCACCAATAGTGTCTCGACACATTTCCTTGTGTCCACTATAGTTGCTCCTTCTTCCCCCCATTTCCTCTTCTTCCTCTGGTCCCACTCCCTTAAGTCTAGAATGGATCTCCGAACACACAGTCACTCAAGAGGAAATTCCCTATTACACCTATGGACTTCTCCATTATTCTACTAAAGGGGCTAAGAATAGAAAGGCTATAACCCACTTCTCTCAAAGCACTTTAGGTGAAAGAGTTATGGAGATCACATACCCTGATCCCACAAAGGAAAAACGATCTGTCTCCTACAGAGATTTTACGGTGACTCGAGGTCATGAGTGGGAACATCCTCAAAAATCCTGCAAGGAGAGGCCTTATCCATAGTGGATTCCCTTTGCAAAAAGCTTCAAGAAGCAAAGGAAGAGAAGAGGATATTAAAAGAACAAAACAAGCATCTTCTCCAAGCCCTACAAAAGATGGGCAATGCACCTCTTATAGTTGCCACCAAAACTCTTGAAGCCCTTAGTCAAGAGAAGATAAATGAGTATGCCAAGATTGGTGAGCAAGGTGTAGCAGTGTCCTCTTGGAGAGAGTAGATCCTCAAAGATAGTGAGGAAGTGATCACAAAGTTCACAGAGCTGTATCAAAATATAGATCAAGCTAACAAGGAACTCAAGGAAATAGTAGGACCTATCTTTAAAGAGTTGGACCATGCTAGGTTCCAACATGAGACATTCTAGAAGATGCTTGACTGCCCAGTCAATGACTTAATGAAATTTGGCGTCTTGATCACCCGAGAGCACCCAACAAATTCCTTGTTGCTCTAGACTATCGGGTTGACCAAATGGAGTTTGTCTTGGAAAAAATAGACAAAATCAAGGAGGAAGCCTTGGATGTAATGCATCAAATGGAGTAGATCATCTTAAGGATGTCTCTAGGTTTTCTCACCCCATCATACGCCTTGAGGAAGGTAGATGACACTATTTGATTTTCAAGGAAATCACGTCGCAGGGTTTAGCGTTAGAAGCCACTTTTGATATAGAATCTATCAACAACCTTCTAGCGTCGTGACTTTGTTTAGATACGATGGAGGTAGGTAATGAATACTTCAAACTCTTGGAAAGACTCAGAGATGAACGAGAGACTTGCGAAGTCATCGGGGATCACACCAAAGGTCCCGCTCAGGATCAACTTCAAACGATGGTCAGCAAGTTCATGGAGTATCGAGCTCAATTTCACATTTCCTCTCCTGAGCAAAAGTAGGACACTCCTTTCCAACCAAGGGATGATGACGAATAGGCTCCTTCCTCCTAGGATTTATCCCATTTTTGTAAAATATTTAAAAGAATGTTGGCACAAATGATGACATCATCCATGTTGCATCATGAGATGTTGTTATCCACAAAATTGCCCCAAAGTCAACTTTTGACTTTTAAATATTTTGTAGATATTTTGTAAATAGTTGTTGGCTCCTTTTTGTCTTCTTTCTCCTTCTCCTTCTATAAATACTGGAATGCTTGTTGTATTCCAGTGTGAGACAAATTTGTATGAAAAATAGAGTGAAGAGAGAAAGACTTTGAGCCTTCTTGTAACAAAACATTATTAATACAAAATTGAGACTTTGTGTTGAATTCCTGTGTTACGTGTTAGATCTTTCTTAAGTTAGATCTGCATGCTTATTCTGTTGGATTCACCTATGCTTTTGTCATTTGTTTATCAGTATTGCTTTGTTTGTTTATGTGAGTAAGTTTGGCTCTGTTTACTACCAGCCTAAAACATAAACCCTCTGACCTTTCTACTTTGGAATTCATTTCTTTTCTCCCTTTAGATCCACCTTTCTTCCATTCCTTCCTTCATTCCAATCTGTTCTTTGTTGGAACTATTTCCCTTTGTGATGAGATCCCAAACCCCCTCAAGGTAGAATACGTAAGAATTGCCATGATTCCCTCTTGGTAGACTAGCAATAAAATAGTTTCACTTTCTTTGTCTCAAAGAGAGGCTATGCCCCGCACACTATTGGCCTATCTATCCCATAGATCTACCCACCCGATAGATTTTCAGACCAACAAGATCCCCAACTTCAACTCTTGGATCAACAAGATTTTCAACTTCCTCCAACAAGAAGAAATAGAAGTTCTCATTCTACAAGCACACCCCTGTTGAAGACAAAGCTTCGGTAGTAACATTCCTCAAGCCCAACTTAGCCCTAATATCAATGCCCTAATTCTTGCGGTGTCTCAATTCCATTTCAAGAAATCTTTCTAAGGATGGAAACACCTCGGCCTTGGGGGACAAATAGTTGGGCCTTTGACTCTTCCTCAATCGTTGCATGAGCGGGGTTCATTTAAGAGACCACCGAGGTGGAGGTGGAGAATACCGCGAATATCCCAGAGGCGGTTTCACGGGAAGGTAAATTTTTGGGGTTGTATGAAAAATTTCACTGATTATCAAGCACTCAACTGCTGACAGAAGGTCATGTAGGCGCGTGATGGGATATTTTGCATCGCAGCGTAATAAAAAAATGCGGCGACGCGTGCGTCATTGCATTTTTTTGACGCATACGATAGCAAAATATCTGTCGTGCATCTGCGACCTCTCGACCTCTGCTTTCTCATCAAAAAATCTCCGTGTCGCGCATGAACAAACTCTTTGTCGTGCATCTACTATGCGTCAATATCTGTTGTACCTCCTTTTCGCACATCAAAAAATACAGTGATGCGCGTCAACAAGCCTTAGTGATGTGCGTCAATAGGCCTTAGTGACGCGCGTCAACTGCGTTTTTTGACGCGACAACAAAAATCTGTCGCGCGCCTACAACCTCTACCCTCTTGCTCATCGAAAAAAACTCCGTCATTTATTCAACAAAATCTTTGTCATGCGTCTACTATGCGTCAATATCTACAGTATCTCCTTGTCTGCAAACCCTCCTTGTCGCGCATCTATAATATGGGATATATCATATTGTTGAAAAATGTGAAGTAGAAGTGTTCTACCTGGCGAATAATCTAGGTTTATATAGGGGATATTTTTCAAGGGTAGGCGAAGCCAACCCCTAAAAAAAATTAAAGTGTAATTTTTAGGCGAACAGGTCACTGACCCGTGCCAAAAATTTCGCCTTTTCAAAATTTTCAAAAATGGAATATTCTCCATATTACAAATATTCGCCACTAAAATTTTCCCTGTGCATGAGTTACCTAGGGGTAACAAGAAGATTTTTCCCAAATTTAGAGGTGTTGGCGAAGTACACTCGATGAACACATTTCAACCTTCACTTTTGTTGTATGTGGGGTTCGGGAGTTGAACATGAAGATGTCTTTGTTAGGAATTTGTTTGTGAAGACTTTGCAGAGACATTCTTTGTAGATTGGTTTTACCATCTTCCTACCGGGACCATCACTAATTGGGATGCTATGACAACTTAGTTTGAGAAGCATTTCAAACCTGTTGAAGATGTGCATGCTTTGTTAGCTCAGATTTCTCAAATCAAGGAGTCACATGAGCCTATGAGATAATTTGTGGCCAAGTTCAACAAGTTGATTAACAAGATTCCACAAGATACTAGACTTGTTGATCATATTCAGAAGTGTTTCTTCTTGAATGCTCAATTGCCGAAAGTGAGCTATGCCCTAAGGAGAGAAAATCTTGCAACTTTGGATGCTGATCAGAGATTGGTTGTCAGTGTGGAAGATGATTTGATCATGTCTGGCAAGCTAAAAAGGGAGTCTTTCAAATCCAAAGCATCCTCTTCTTCTCCTTCTCTTGGAGGTAATGTAGATCAGTTGGTGTAAAAGCTTGCTAATGACCTTATTGCCATCAAGAAACAATTGGCTCAACATGCTCCATATCAAGATGTTCCAAGGAAGAATTTTCAGCCTAGGAACCACTGCCTTCTCCTCAGACTAAATTGGCCATTGAAGGTCCACCCCTCAAGGTGCATGTCAATGTTACTTGTGAGGTTCTTAAGCCTGATGATGAGGAAGAAAATGGACTCTATGATGAACAAGAAGAGGAAGTTGATGAAGATCTGGAGGAGCTTGGTGATTCTCGAGGTTCATTTCCTCACCATTGAAGGTGTAGATGATGAAGATGACTATGATGATGTAGTGGCTGAGATGAACAGTGAGTCATATGTTGTTATGACTTGGGAGTAGACCAACAAAAAGGAAAAAGTGGTGCAACCTGCTAAAATATCCAAGGAGTATCCCATCACCATCTCGGTGATTGTAAGAAGAGGAGCTCATATTCCTACTACTTCCACTCAAAAGGTAGGCTCATTAGTCCTTCCTTTATACGCTTCTAAGAATTCTTGTCCAACAAATGATAAAGTTGATAGATCAAAAGCTCCTCCTACTCCTAGTAGTGATTCCCCATCCACATCTGGATCTTTTGATATTATAGACCATCTTAAGAAGACCAAGATTCAGATTTCTGAGGTAGAATTCTATCAAACCCATCCTAAAGCCTTTGCCAAAATGGTTAACTTTGTAAATTCCAAATCTAGAACCCCAACCCATTCTTCCAAAGGCATTTTACCCACTCCCTCTTCCTCACCTCAATCAAGCCTTGTGGCTACAGTCACGTCCCCTAATGAGAAGATTGAACCATTCTATGTGACCCTTCTCATAGCTGGCCATAAACTCAGTAATTGTGTCATAGATTTAGGAGCATCAGATAATGTAATTCCTGCAAAGTGGCCCATGCTTTGGGTCTAACCCTAACCTGCACTTATGGCTCTTACTATTCCATGGAGAGTAAGAAAGTACCTTTGGTTGGCAGAATTAAAGATGCACAAGTAGCTTTTGTTGCTTTTCTAGAAAAGGGTCTTAGCCACCATTTTGGTAGCTGATATTCCTCCTTCATATGGGTTGTTGCTGAGTAGAAATTTATGTAAGGAGGTAGGAGGGAAATACAAATGGATTGGTCACATGCCTTAATCCTATCAATGGGAAGATGAAGAAGTTCTTTGCCCGAGAAATAAACAAAGTATGTTGTGCAAAAAGACAGATGATCCTAAAGCACAAATATTGTATGGAGACATTGGGCATGGGAACTACATGATCATGTCACAAGAGGAGACAATTCTGCCAAAGGGAGTGTTTCTTGACCCTAATGGTGCATGGATTTTAGAGTTTGATGGGAGCTGTTCTTTAGCTGGTTCTAGAGCTAGTGTAGTGCTCATTTCTCCTGAGGGTAAGGTTCATCCTTTCTCCTTCAAGTTTTAGTTTGAAAATACTAATAATACTACTGAGTATGAGGCCCTCATTCTTGGGTTGAGCATGGTGAAGGAAATGGGAGTGAAGAATCTTCTTGCTTGTGGAGATGCAGAGCTAATTATAAAACAAGTTAGAGACCTTTATCAGGTAAAGAATAGAAGGTTGAAGCACTATAAGAATCTGGTCTGGGATTCAATTGAATTCCGTGATGCTTTTTCCATTGAAGTTGTGCTAAGGGAAAGGAACACTAGGGCTGACTCTCTAGCTATTTCGGGGTCCTTGTTAATTCCTCATCCTGATTTTCCTCAAGAAAAATTCACCATTGAGATGATCCATAGACCCAGTGTGCCTGAAAATGCAAATAATTGGCAAGTTTTTAATGATGACCAACATTTGATTTCTTTCTTGGAGCTCAGAGACAACTTTGATCAGCTATACTTTGAAGGAAGTGACAATCTACCTAGAGAGTGTGTGTCATCAAATGAAGAGGGCGTCAAAGAAGAGATGGATCAAGATGGATGCATCAAACTAAAAGGCAACAAAATCCCTAAAGGGCTGGTGAGTTTAGAGGATATTTTTGATAAGAATGATAGATATATGAAGTCTAAAGTTTCCTAAGGAGCCCGACAATCTGCTGAGACTGAGAAAGTGAATATTGGGAGTCTTGATGATCCTAAAATGGTCAATATTGGAAAATGTTGCACTCAGGAAGAAAAAAAGAAGGTGGTGAATTTGTTGAAGAGGTATGTTGATGTTTTGGCTTACTCTTATGATGATCTTAAGGATTTTTAGCCTAAAGAAATGTAACATTTCATTCCTCTTAAGCTTGGGATCAAACCTTTCAAACAGAAGCAAAGGCAATATAATCCAAAGATAGCTAATACAATTTTCCAAGAAATACAAAAAGCTTTTGAAGGCTTGGATCATCTTCCATATCCACCATTCAACATGGATTGCTAATGTAGTGCATGTCGGGAAGAATAATGGTGAGATCCAGTTCGTGTGGACTTCAAAAATCTAAATCGGGGTTCTTTGAAGGACAACTACCCTCTCCCCACAATGGACCAAGTTTTACAAGTCATTCTGAGGCTCACTGATGCTATCTATGTTGGATGGATTCTCGGGGTAAAATCAAGTAGAGGTGAATACTACGAGATCAACACAAATTTGTCTTTACTACTCCTTGGGGCACCTTTTCATACAAAAGGATGCCATTTGGTCTCATCAATCTTTGGTGCTACTTTCAGAGGGCCATGGAATTGGATTTTGGTAGTTTGAAAGGGAAATGCATTGTTGTGTATTTGGATGACTTGATGAGTGTTTTCTAAAGCAAGAAAATATCACCTCAACACCTTGAAATAGTATTGCGAAGTGTAGAGAGCATGGAATTTCTTTAAACCCTAAGAAGTCTGTGTTTTGTGTCATAGAAGGAAAGCTGTTGGGACATGTTTTTTCAAAGGAAGGGATTAAGATTGATCTGGAAAGAGTTCACGCCATCCAACAAATTCCTCTTCCATCAAGTAATAAAGGTGTCCATTCTTTCTTTGGTAAGATTAATTTCTTGAGGAGATTCATCCCGATTTTGTAGAACTTACTATGAGAATTTCTCACATGATGCGAGGAAGAAAATTTTTGGTTGGTCCTCTAAAGGAAGAAATCATTAAAAGACATTAAACATATTGCAAAGACTCCAACCTTGGCATGCCCAGGACTTTACAGAGATTTCATTATCTATTGTTATGCCACTTTGAAGATACCTTAGCTTGTGTTAGCTGAGAAGAATCTTTGAAGATCACGAGCTCCCAATTGAATTTATGAGTTATGTCTTCAAAAATCATGAGCTGAAGTACACCATGATGGAGAAACATGCTTTTGCGATTGTCAAAGTTGTCAAATAGTTTAGGTTTACATTCTTAATTCTCATTTTGTGGTGCTTTAGTGCCTAATACAACAATCAAATCCATTCTTACTCAAAGCAAGGATTTGGAACCAAGAGAGGTAATTGGGTTGCAAAGGTTTAAGAGTATGATCTTGATATCATGCTAACAAAGCTAGTTTGGGGTAAGGGCCTGTGTGAACTCATTGCTGAGGGAGCTGCCAAGGAGTTGTCCAAAGATGAAGTTGATGTCCCTGTTGTTTTGTTCCTCAGCTCAACAGATGTATGGTATGCTGACATTGCTCACTTTCTAACCTATGGAGAATGTCCATCTCACTTGAGTGCCAAAGAGAAGAGAGCCATCAAACTGAGGTCTGCATAATATGTGTTATGGGAAAATGCTTTGTTCAAATGAGGCATAGATGGAAGGTTTTTGAAGTGTGTAGACAAGGAACAACAAAAGAAGTTGTTCTCTGCTTTTCATGACCAGGCTTGTGGAGGCCATTTCTCCTCTGTTGTAACAACTCATAAAATACTTCATGCTAGTTATTATTAGCCCACTCTATTTAGAGATGCATCAAAATGGGTTGGTAAATGTGAAGCATGCCAAATGTTTGTTGGAAGACCTAAGTTGGCTGCTTTTCCTCTCAAGCTTGTAGTGATTGAAGATCCATTTCAACAATGGGGTTTAGACTTCATTGGAGCACTCAATCCATCTTCTAGTGCTAGACATACTCATGTGTTGAATGCCATAGATTACTTCACCAAGTGGGTGGAATCCATCCCAGTCAAGAGCACTACCTCTGAGGTAGTTTGCAACTTCATTAAGGAAAACATATTGATCAGGTTTGGGATCCCAAACAAGATTGTGATGGAAAATGCTTCTAACTTTTCTTCTGCTGAGATGATGGAATTATGCTATGGATATGGGATCTCCCTTGCTCACTCTTCAGATTACTACCCCCAAGGGAATGGACATGCAAAATTGACAAACAAGAATTTGGTAACTATAGTTAGAAAGCTTGTAAATGATTCTCAGAGGAATTGGCATAAGAGGCTATATGATGCACTTTGGGCTAATAGAATTACACCCAAGAGAGCAATTGGAATGTCCCCTTTCCAAGTGGTGTATGGTGTAGAAGCTCAACTGCTAGTCATGGTGGAATTTCCAGCCTTGCATCTGATGAAAACCATTGAAGATTCAAGTTTCAGTAGCTCTTTGGATAAGAGAATTTTGTACCTTCAGAAGCTTGATGAAGACAAATTGCAAGTGGTGGATAGGATAGCAGCTCATTAGTTGAAAGTGAAGGCTTTTTTTGACAAGAAAGTGAAACCCTAGAGTCTTCCAAGTGGGAGACATTGTGCTTTGCTTTGGGACAAAAGACATGATCCATGAGGAAGCCATGGTAAGTTTGATTCTCTTTGGCTTGGTCCTTTTAGAATAAGACATTTTGTTGGAGAAATCTCTTTTTATTTGGATTACATGGACGGTTCTCCTCTCCCACTTCCTTATAGTGGGAAATATCTTAAGTTGTTCAAGTCCTAGGTGACTAAGAAGTCCTTTTGTATATTTTGTACAGTGTTTTGGCTTTGGTTGTTCTTTCATGTTTTGTTTTGGGTCTTTCCTAGTTTTGGCTTGTTTTCTTTCTGTTCCTTGTTGTGTGTGTTGCCTTGTATTGGTTTTGCTTTCAAATCCTTTTCCCAATGGATAAGGCACTGGTCCTCTTTCCCCAGAGTTATCTGCAGTTCTTGATCTTTCCTTGTGTCTTCGTTCCAAGCCAAGTCATCCCCAGAAAGAGCCAGTTGTTGTTGGCCCCAAAATTCCCCTCTTTTGGAGTCAGTTTTCAAAAATTTTGAGTCTGTTCCTTGGAGTATTGAATCACGTCGAGCCTAGTATTGTTCATAATTTTCTAGTTCATGGAGAACAATTTGAAATTTGGGCGTACAGTTGGAGTTTCTTCTTCTTTTGTTTATTTCTTCCCATAATCAGAAATGATAGGTGTATCCTCCTTGTCAATTTTCACCTCAGCATCCATGAGTAGTACGTGGGTATATTTGATTAGAAGTGGTCTGGCCATATTTCAAGGTTCAACGGAAGCTTCCACGTGTCAAAAGCGTAACTCTAGGGGTAGGGTCAAGGGACAATCAAGTAAGCGCAGTCTTCCACGTGTCCCAAGATCAAAATGGAGATAGAATAAGCTAAAATCAGCTAAGTATAAAAGACTTAGTGGACGACGTAATGTGCCTCATTGAAGTAGCTTCAAGAGTCAAAGATGGGGGTAGTTCTCAAACTTACGCCAATCCTCCATTTGTCCTAGGTTTAAAAGGGATAGAGCCGATAGTTAAAATTGGCTAAGTATGGGCGGGTCGGCGGAGGTCTCCACGTGCCGCAATGGCGCAATTCAAAGTGACACAAAAGGGCCAATTTCCAAATGAGTGCCAGATCACCACGTGTCCAGGGTCAATAGAGAGACAGAGTTGGCCATTGAAAATTCTAAGCCCGGCGGAAGGAGCCACACGTCAGCTTGGCGCAATTTCAGAAGGTGCTTCCAAAGCGGAAACTCAAATCAACGCCAACTCTCCACGTGTCTAGGGGTCAACATGAGTCAAACAGAACAAACCCTAGATCGGCTAAGTTTGAAGAATCAAGTGGAAGCCTCCACATGTCATCCTGGCGCAACTTCAAAGACAAAATCTAGAGGTAGGTTCTAAATGAGCGTTGGCCTGCCACGTGTCTAGGGTCAGATATACGGCCCTACCAAATAGAAGGTAGATAGTCAAGGTGTCTACAGGCCCATTCAATCAATTCCTTCCACGTGGGTGACCCAGATTTAAAGTTGTAAAAGCAAATCGAATGGCCCATGTTTTAACTGGAAAAATAATGAAATGGTCATATATTTAAAAATATATTTTTTCTACCATTAACGTTTCTTTGCAAATCAGGAATTCAAAAGGGCGCGAATGGTTGGAATAAGTTGTAACTATTTCTTGCTTGCTCGAATAAGTTGTAACCATCTCTTGCAAGCTATATCATGGGCTTTCAAATCCATTGTCATGGTTGGAATTTTGATTATTCTGGAACTATAATTTGAATTGGAAGAAATCAATACAAAGGTTTTTCCCCTTTTCTTTTGCTTTCTCTTTCTTTCTGGTTTTGATATGTGAATCATCTAATCCTTGCGTGCTTGGAAACTTTGTGTTCTAGTTTGTATAATTTCTAGAACTTTGAGTTTGTGAATTGTGTCTATTATAAATGTGGATGGTTCTATTATGTATCTCATTTGCACAATACATATAAGGGTTTTCTCTGCCATCTCTTTTCCTTGAAAGTATTGTCTTCTTCTGCCTCCCTCCTCTCTTCAAAGTCTTCTATCCTCATATATTGATAACTTTCTAGGATTAAAACACATTTCGGGATATCGGAAAACCATCATTGAAAGAAAGACTCTGAATTTGTACATAGGTTTTGCCTTGCTTTGATAAGGGAACCTATCCCATTAAAGAGGAAGGACTTGCTTGTCCCTTGACTATGGTTTCATCCTAAGTGTTAATCGAAACCCAACAATATCAAAACAATATGAATAAAAATCATATATGGTGACTAGTCATCACTCCATCTAATATCCATGCCTGTCTCATATGTCTCCTCCTCCTCACCTCCATCCTGGTGACCTACCAACATCTCTCCACCTAGCACGGGTCATGGTTTAATCTCCATCGGCATGCACGCATTGAGTCTCAGCCTCTATGAACTCATCACCTCACCTTGATCCTGTCTGAAGCTACACCAGCCCCATGTGCTCTCTGAGCTATGAATGCGGGATCTAGTCCTCTCACTCATTACTGCTCTTGTGCCCTATACTTAGCATAGGAGGGGACATTTATCCCTTCGGTCGAAAGATGGTTCTAGTAATGTTGTGCCTCATTCGGGCATCCCTGAACCTCACCATAAATACTTTTGCTCGAGGTGGTGCCTTGGGTATCACAACAACTTGTGAGCTCTATCCTACTAGGGCTGGCCTCATACCCTGTACTTGTGCTCCTTGTCCTCCTCCCTATACCTAGGGACCTTGTTCTGTCATCATTTCCTGTATTGTGAGACCCTGTCCCTAAGCCTGTGGTGGTTCTTACACTATAACCTGGGCCTATGGGGCCACAACTCGAGCCTATGCGGTGGCCCATTAGCCCTGCAAACCTATTACTATGCACGTAAGGTGACAATCATCCCCCACCTCCATCTCCACCCCGCGGGTGCTTGTCCTTATGTAACTTGGGCTGTAGTCTTAATACTTGAGCATGTAAAATGGAAACTTGTGCCTCTGACCCTATGAGTTGCCCTTGTAACATCAGACCACATGTCTGTGCTTGCAGGGCGGCCTCTTGACCCTACAAGGCATCCCTTTGCAGACTTGTGATGGTGGCCAAGTCTGGTTGCCTTGGCCTGGGGTGTCGCTCGTATTTGTCTTCTTAACCACTACCTATATCGATCAATGACCCCAACATCATCAATCCACATGTCTACCGCTTACTCCTCTTGCCTTGTCGACATACTCGGCCATTTGTGGTGGAGACATAGTTCTCTCCACATCATCTCTCTTAAATTGAGGGAAGGGTGGTGGCACATCCTGTGGCAACCCAAACTTTCATCTAACCCTGTCTATAGGTATCATCTCGTTCTCACCAACATGGCACCCTTGTATCCACCGAGCAAGCTGTAACTCCCCTAACTCCTCTGCCATGTCTCTATATGAGAAATAACTAATATGGCCTCAAATAATATCCAGACTAGATAATCCCTCCAACACCTTCTATAATAGGAAACATCATGTGTGGCCCTAGCCACCCTATGCTCCCCACCAACTGGTACCCACCGTCTATAGCCGAATCTGACCAAGCCACCCCCGAACCAATCAAGTCAGGGAAAACCAACTGGATGCACACATACGATGTGCTCATATGCCCAACAATGCAAAATAAAAGTGCAACACAAACTGAACCTCTGTAACCTCCCATAGGCCCATAGCTCCCTATATAACTACACTAAGAATGTTGGTGCCCATGCAAAATAAATCCACTCCTCCACCATGTCCTGGAGCACTCCCATCAATGATCATAGGAATATACCACCCTCGACATCTAGTAGGGTGAAACAACATATTGCCTCCATCATCAAAACAACCAACCTTGTCTCCTAAGGATGGGCTACATACATCTCTCTCGTAGCTAAGGCTCACGTTATGGTACCTCAGCTCGCCCATCGCCTCCCCAAACACAACCACTATAGGCTCCACGGAGGCATTTGAAGAAATAAAATAAACTCACTCACCACTGATCGGTAGTCGTAGGATCCATACATATCCTCAGGGTGATAGTGTTGTCCTCTCAAAATTCCCTCTTTTGAAAGTTGAAATTTTTAAAATTTTTGAGTTGGCACCCTTGATAGTGTTTTAGTAAGGTAAGAAATTTAAAGAGATAGTGAAAATGCCATTTCTTGGGGTCATTTTAGTGACTTGCTGGTCTGTTGGACATTTTTGTCCCTCATGTCCCAAGTCTGGTGGGCCTTTTGTTCGCTAATCGACCAATTTTCCCAAAAGTCCTTGTATGTCGGCTTTTCAGGACTTTTTCAAGCCCATTTGTCCCAAGTGCGCCAGCCTCCTGTTCCTGATTCCACGCATCATCTGCATCGAATTGAATCGGCTCTTCATCCTTCATGTTTATGTGTCCCTAGACCGCTCATTCTCTTTTGGCCCGCATCACCCGCATCGGTTGCATCGGCTCTTCGCATCCCTCATGTCCCAATGTCCCTTAGACCATCCAGGCCAGTTTTTTCCACTTTTCCCGCATTTCACCTTTTTGAGTTGGTGCAAGGTATATTTAATGTACATTTATGATCTTATCTCTCTGAATGACTATTTAAAGGGGCAACCATCTAAGCACTTGTCACATTGCTTGCTCATTATCTTTCACCTGCATTTTTACAAATTGAGTCATTTGTTCATCTTCCTGTATCCCTTTGCAATTTTTGTCATGAATCTGTTCTTTGAAGGCCATTCCTCTATGCACTATCAAAATGAAGATCAAGTTTCAAGGGCATGAGCATCTGTCACCTTTGGAGACTTCGTGCCCAATATTGGAGATAACAAAGTTTGGCATTTGGATTTTGATGATTTCTGGGGCAGGTTAGCATGTGACAACCCTGCTCCCATGGCCCAAATGATAAATGATAGTGGAATCACATACACCATTGGTTTTCCTATCTCTGTGCAATGTGCCGACACTGTGCTCGCCTATGGGGCTAATTTCAATCCGGACACCAAGGAGGTTGTCAATGTGCATGGTGAATTGATTGCAAAATTAGACGCTGCCGCTATCGCGCTGCCCTACGCATCCCTAAAACAGAAGACTCCATTGTTCTCACTCTTGCTCAAGCTCAAGCTTTGTTTGATCAAGAAAATGAGAAATATAAGGCTCAAGTAGCTAAATCATGGCTGAAGTGTCCTAAGAAGGGAGCATCCCGACTCTAAGGCATTGTTCAGGGTTGATTTCAATGAAGAACTATCAGATTTCATCACTCTACTTGCCTAGATCATGGGAATGCCCTCTACCAATGATTTCCATTTTTGGATGTGCCCTTTCATAAATATCATCTGTGAGGGTAAGCAAAACATAAATTGGGCCAAGATTATCTGCGGGAACCTAACTGAACAATTGTCAAATGTTTAGCAAACCAAGAAGTTCTACATGACTTCCTATCTCATGTATACCCTTGACTAGCGTCTCGAGAATGGTTCAGATTCACTTTCATTGAAGGCAAGAAGGATGAACCCATCTACACATATTGCCCTTAGTTTACCCTCAAGGTCAAGTAATCATAATTTTAGAAGGGTAAATGATGCTTTCACTATGTACATTGTGAGACTCTTGGAGGGTGACACTACCAGAAGGTTTTCTGATGAGGCTATGGCTTTGATAGCCAAGTATGGGGCTTTCTTCATCCAGTTCCGAAAGTTCTCATACATCAGACTAGCTTGTTTTGAAAGCACACCTCTCAAGCTTCCCATGTTCTGCAATGACAAAATGGCTTTGGTTGAGGTGTGCAGGCAGCTGGATAAACTTCATAGAACCTGTTGAGATAAGAAGATTACTGGTCTTCATTTCCCTATCACCTTGGGGAATTATACATGCAGAACAACTCTAGATGCCCAAAATATAGAAAGGGCTATTACTCCTCTTATTGTTCATTTCTTCAGACCTAGGACTTTCTTCAATCTAAAGAAATTCATTGATCAAAATCTTAGAATAACTTATCATCATCGTCTTGACATTGAGGATTACTGGGCTGATTGTGCTGATGATTTTGAAGCCATGAGGAGGCATTTTGGTAGACTTTCTCTACAATAGATTATAGATCTCAATCTCTACCAGGTGCCTGAAGGGCTTAGGGATGATGATGAAGATTTGTAATCCTTTGAGTATGAAAGATCAATCAAGCACACTCCTCTGGAAACCTTGGATTGGTATGTGAAGGAGAGAGATGACTTGAATGAGATAATCGCCCCTATCATTGTCAGAACTAAGGTTTGGTTCGATAGGAAAGTTCATGAATTCAGGAGGAACCAAGGTAGATCCTCTTCAAGAGAGACTTCCACACCTAGGAAGGAAGTACATATGCCTAGTACTGAGGTACTTGAGCAAACTCCTCCTTCTTCGATGAAAGAACTTGAATTGTCTACTCCTTCTTCTTCCACTCAAGTGTATCAGAAGAAGGTCAAAGAAGTTAAGCAAGAACCAATTGAGGAAGAGACTCTTCTAGAACATTTAGAATTGCCTATTGGGCCAAAGAACATTATTGTTCTAAGTGAGAATGAGGATGATGAGATGAAAGAACTAGAAGAAACCCCTGGAACCATTGTTGAGGTGGAGAAGGAAGGATCAAGAACTGAACCTCCAAGTTTAACAGACTCCTCTACAAAGGAAATTCTTGAGGTTCCATTCACTTCCCCACTGGAGGAAATAGTGGTTCAGACTCTGAGTGCCATGAGTTCTCTTGCACTCGGACCCCTTGATTCCTCCATTTCTTCTTCTTCCTTTTCCTGGGTGCATCCCCTAGTTGATAAAGAAGAAAAGGAAATCTTCCTCTCGATTAACAGGGCTTGATTTTGATGTTGTAGTAGCTCTGCTGGGTACTACCCCTCCTCCTCTAGCAAAGAAAGAAAATATTACTTCGAGGTTGGTAACTGATGCTCAAGGTAGCAGTTCCTAGAGGTTCAAAGCCCAAAGTAGATAAAGAGGAGAAAGATCTTTTGATCTTTGATTTGGAGCTTTCCAGAATCCCAATGGGAGAATCCACACCTGAGAGTGAAGTTCATAACCTTTGGGAAACCGTGACTAAGGTTATTAAATGGGTGGAGAAAGGCAAGCAAACCATGGAGTAGTTGGAAGAACAGAACCAAGTTCTTTCCAACTTTATCAGATCATTGTTGGTAAAGGATAAAGTTTTGGATCCAACCCCATTGGCGATCTCCCACCTCCCATAGTTCTTAGCCAGATGAAGTTCAAAACATCAAAGACATACACAAGTATTCAACTTATGGGAAGGTTGTGGAAGCCATGGTGGATGATATGACTATAGTAGGTTTGAACTTCATTGAGGAAGCCTTCAAAACCAATGAGAAGGTGATCAAGCTGCAACAAAAACTCACTTCCTCAATCAAGGCTATGGACAAGGAATTGAAATTCTGGAGTGGATGTATTGCAGATCTCCATCTAATGGGCCAAATTGATGAGAAGATCCTGTTGGCCAACAATGTGTTTGATGATGTCAAGAATAACTTATCAAGGACATGGATCTTCAGTGTTGAGTGGAAAATAAAGGTTCTGGAAGAAGCACTGGGAGAATTGAGGAATGTATGGTAAAAAGGGGAGTCTTTTAAAACTTGTGTTTTATCTGCCTTCAAAGATATCCACTGCCATCTTCAGGATGAAACTACAGGTGTTTTCTTCTCTCTTCAAGAAATCAAGGCTCTAGTTTAAAACCTTTGTCAAGGATGATTTTTCAAAGAAGAGTCAATCACTAAAGAGAAGATGAAAGACATTTGTTCTCTCCATTCAGCTATTGCCGAGGCTAATAAAGAATATCTGGAGCATACTGAGTTTGAAAAGATATGGAGAAATGCCTAGGCACGTGGATGCATGCTACTTCCAACACAACCATTCCAAGAGGCATGGAGATAGCAGAAGCATTAAAGAGATTCAGGCATCGAATCCTCAAATCAGTGGGCCCTCCTCAGCCATAACCGGATGTCTCTACTTCTGGCTCTTGATTCTCTTCTTCTATTTTTAGTGTTGATCTCCTTGTAATTTAATTAAGGACTTTATGTTAAGTATTTCCTTAATTAATCTTTTGGTTAAAAGAAAATGGTTACTAAATGTAACCACTTTGTAAACTATATATTGGGCTCTCCACACCATTCTAAGGGGCTGGAACTCTGATAATTTTTGAAAGTGTAAAAGAGTTAAAAGCTATCAATACAAAAGATTTCCTTCTGTTTCTATCTACATCTTTTTATTCTCTCTTGCCTGTCTTAAGTTTGTGAATCATTAATCTATTGCATTAAGAAGCTTTGTATTCTTATGGATGTCATTTCTAGAACTTTGTGTCTATGAGATTATATCTGGTGGTTTTATGTGAATGATTATGTTCTATATATCATCCTTGCTCAGCATTTATAGGGAACTATTTTGCTATCTATATTTCCTGGGAATGTTGTTATGTTCTTCCTTTTCCCTTCCTTAGTTCCTCTGTTCTTTTGTATTGATAATCTACCTTGGCATTAAAACACTTTCATGATATCAGAGTTCCTCATTAAATTTGGAAGTTGTACATTTGTAAATAGTTTTTCTATTTGCTTTCAATAAGGGAACCTCTCCCATTAAAGAGGAGGGAATTTTTGTCCCCGATCTGTTGCTTTCTTTAAAGTCCTTTTTGACAACCAACAAAAAGTAATCTCACCTGTCGATAAATGAAAAGTGTTGGTTGTTAAATCCCATCTATTGATGAGTGCGACCATCAAACTAGGATCTCGTGCTACACGCCTATAGCGTTAGATCCCAATCAATCCAATGTCAATCATGTGCTCCCACTCCTCTTCAGTCACACTCGACCGCATATCTACCAATAACATTGGCACTCTGTCTCGCATACATAGCTGGTCCCTAACCTGCATCCAACAAAACATAGTATTGTTAAGACCTCACTACCTCCAATTACGTCTTAACCCCATTTACCTAATTCACATACCAACCTCCTACCCTTTTACAATCATGACTCATTACCTTCACATTATTTCACCTACTCACCTAACCCATCTAGCCAATGACCATATGTTACCCTTACCCCTGACAACCAACAATTACTTGCCCCCTTTTGACCTCTTTTTCAAGCATAACCCTTTGAAGCATAACCCTTCTTATCCCGACCGTCAATAGTTCTCCTTGACCGACATCCTTTTCATCCTAGCCGTTACCTGATGGAAAGGTGATAAGCGAGCGAGCATGGGAATGCCGAGGTCATGCAGAGATGGTATGGACAAGCTAATTGAGAAATCCTTATTTCTCCTCAATGCATTTTGACATTGGTTACGATCAACGCGATGTCGAATGTCCCCCGATTTGTCACCTTAGTCTTGGTCATGTAAAAAATGACATTGATGATTGGCTCGAAAGTCTAGTATGCACTTATCTTGATGTTTAATCCTAACTAGTGAGCTAAGTTTCGACATTAGCCGAGACATTGGAGGCGACTCTGGTCTCGCCGTGACCCCAAAACCAAAACCCCCTCTTCTATTTCTAATTTTTTGATAAAAACCACCCTACAATCCTAATTAATCCCTTACACCTACCCCAATACACCCCAATTTACATTATATTCCTTTATTCTCCCATTTATCCTACATTTTCCCTTCCCCACATTGATTTTATCCACCTTTCAACCGTATTTCAAAAATGAAACCCCTACCCAAATTTCTTCATTTTATAACATAATTGGATCAAATGATAAGTAAGGAAAATGTCCCTATGTCATCTCCATCAAGTATCATTGCCTATGGTGGCATGTGACATTTGCTACGCTAAATGAGATAGTGGTCCACCCAACCCATCTCCTATAAAAATATTGCTCCTGCCATATCGAAAAAAAATCTACCTCACACCTCTACACCAATCACAAGTCTCCAACTACGCTAGTGGGTCCATCTACCTAGCTCCTCTCAACACTCGGTCTAAATTAAGTCACCTGACCTACCTTAGCTTGGTATAACAACTTGTCTTTTTCCCCTGACAAATACACAAATCACTCAGCTCTGCGGTTTTCACAAAGTTAACAATAATAATGACTCTATAAAATATGAAATTTCAACTTTATAACCCTAACTCCGCATACCATCTATGACCAACCCCTCTCATGATCGGTCATACACAATTGCCATTACTCACTTTATAACTAACATTAGTCATTTTCTAATACCATTTCCTCCACATTTTGTCTATTTTGACCTAACCTCCCTTCTCTTACACATACATTTTTGCTAGTAACAACACCCATTTTACCCTACCCACAAGCATAAAATACCCCTACATTTCCTTAATTACATTTAGGGATTATTAATTTTACATATACCTTGGCCTTACACGTGCCATGACCTATTTACCTAGACTGACCTACTTTGTGTGACCATTGACCTTGTGTACTTCGTTATACCTTGCGATGTTGTTACCTATGTTGTTTTAGCCTAACAACCATACCTTGCCTATTCTTTGTGTTGTTTATCCCAACCAAACCTGTGGTGTATCGGATCATACCTAAATGATCCTGCACCTAACCTACATTGTGTTTCGGACCATATCACATAATCCTATACTGATGGATACGAATCACTTCACCCTTGTTTGGATAAACCTATTGACCTTGGACAATGTAGAGTTTGCAAGCTCTTCAACCTAGTACAAGTGTTGTAGTCTATACATGTGCGTGTATTTGATTACCATTACCCATTACCCAATTTAACCCTGGCCTATTACCTATTACCCGATTTGACCATTACCCTTTCCCCAAAGTACCCATACCCTTCCCCACCTACCTTCACTTACACAAACTACACATTTATCAAACCACTCACCGACTCCATATAACACCTCATCAATTCTTGGTTTGAGGGGGATCACCTTCGCCCACACTTGGGGCAGCCCCACTCTCACCCATACATGGGGCAATCACTTCCTATTTTTTGGCACAAGATCACTTACATAAAAGCTATGTGACAAAAAGGGGAAAAATGTACACACCAAAATTAGGTCGTACCACCCTTATAACTTATTAATTAAATTAACCATACCTTAAATATTCATATCAACCACATAGCGCACATGATTAATGAATTAATTACTTTAATTAATTTAATTAACATCCTCACTTGACCACCTCACCCAACCAACTCACCTAGCCACCTCACCCCATGACCCACTCAAACCCCATTAATGGCCTAAGACCAAGTCTAACCCTATCCTAACCAACTAGGACTTAGTCTAAACCTAGACTTAACTCCTATTAATAAACCTAAGAGGAATCTTACTCATTCTTCTGGAACCTATCACTCGAGACTCAAATGAAGATTGAAGACCACACCAAAATAGTAATAATCAGGCTATTTTTGGCCAACCTAGATATTCCCACCTTAACCGACGCCGGTTATACCTCAACCGACGTTGGTCACATAATCGTCAGCTTCGGTTAGGTTAAATAGATTTCCAAAAGCCTTTGCCTAGGTTGGTCATTCGATTCAAGATCTCATACAAATAAAGACTTGGAGCACTCAAATTTTCTAAAGCACTTAGGAAAAAGAAAGCACCGAGCACTACCAATAACCTTCGACATCCATCACCTCCGCACGAGCATGGATTCACAAAGAGAAGCACAAAGACTCGAAAATTCCATGACACGAACACAAATTCTCTTCTTCGGATCTCCGCCATCACCATCCCTCATCACCTCGCTCTTTAGACCCATTCTTGATAAGTACCTAATATCTCTTCATTTATCTCTATTTGCTTTCAGTATGATTTATCATTCATCTCAATAATTTATCCTTCTGCACATCCGTACACCTCCCTTCCTCTCATCAACTTATCACCCTACCATACCTAGACCTTCCACCTATCTTCCCCTATCCTAATCATCTATGAACCTTTTAGACCATTCCACGACCTCACCCCCACCATTTCGGCCTGTGCAATCATAGAGAGTCTGAAAACCATTTCTAAGAGCTTTTTTATTAATTTCCCCTACCGACGTTGATTAGCCAACCGACATCGGTCACCATTCCAAACCGACATTGGTCACACACGGCCGATGTTGGTTCTTATGTCCGACAACATATCCTAGACCAAAAAGCTCACACCCATTCCCTAATAACCTAGAATCACTCCTAATCTTGACTAGACCTTACCCAGTGCATGCACGACCTAAACTAATATCAATCCATCACCTAACATTTGTTTTGACCTCAATCACCTTTTATCTGACCTTTCTTATTTGTTTTGATTGAGATACCTAAATCATTCAATTCCAATAAGATTGTTACTTCATGTTTATTTTGGATAACATTAATATTATTATTTAAAAAGTGGATTGATACAATCCTGTTCAGGAAGCATCACACTTCTCGGATCTAGCTTTTGCTAGGCAGTCCACTTGTTGTTTTATTTAACTCTATCTAGTGGTATTGTTTTGCATTTTACAGGTAGTTCCTCCTAGCCAAAAGGGAGTATTCACAATCAACATTGGATTAGGAAATCAGAACACGTGCACAACCTTCAACCGACATCACAAAGAGGTATTCCTCTCAAAGAAATTTGAGAAATAAATCGTGATGACATAGATTGGCCTATCACCTCTATCTATTTCATTAATTTATAAAGAATCCGATGAAACAATTGAAACTAAATTTTGTAACATAGACACACAGACACATACACACACACATATTTAATAACTTGTCAAAAGTTGAGAAATAAATCTTGATGACATAGATCCGGGCCATGTCCTTTTTTAGCATGCCATTAAAAAGATTGCAAATTCCTTATTTTTCTTTGATTAGAAGTACCTCGTAATAAAAATGGAACTAAACTTAAGGAAAAAACATTTCAAGCCCATGGTGTTTTTTAGAGTCTCAATTTCACTTTGCCCCATGGCATGCTCCATTGTCCTGCGTCTAAATTCAAAACACCACATTTGATATTGTAGTAAGATTGGGTTTCTCATATCGACAATTTTCCACATATGATTTTATGTTTTTTTTCCTTAAAAGTAATAAAACTTTAACTTAGCCTACATGCTTCATGTGTGTTTTTCTTGTTAGGATATATTGTAAGTCTATTTAAAAAAGTGTTCCTAATTGCACAAATGTTAATGATGATCATTTTTTTCCTTAATGCGAAGATAAAAAAATTAAATGTAGACTTACTGCGGACTCAAAAAAAAAGGTTGTTCAAAGTGAGAATTTATCCCAAAAATGTAACATGAACCTCTTCCCTTCATACATTTCTAACCTCTTTTCTCCTCTACTTTCCAGAAATTTTTAAGTTTGGAAATTCCTTTTGGAGCCTCGCATCTATGTTTTTCCTTCTCATGGAAGTGTCTCTTTCGGTAGGAGGTATTGTTCGGTTTTGTCAAAGGATGTTCCGAGCCCCCAAGCTTACAACTATTAAACTTGTACCTGTGAGCTCCACCTTGAACACATGTGTAATGTACCATGTAGACATATCGGATGGTGAACATTTATAGATAGCTTTGCTCAATTGCCTTCAAAATTGTTGCCTTTAAAATTTTGCTCCATAGTTTGACAATATTTGCAATGGTGAAAAATTTACAAAGTCCTATTTTTCTTAAGCTCCATAGTTTGCATCCTTAAATGTGGAAATCGAGATGCCGAATGGTGAAATGAGAATTGTAAGAACTTTACCTTTGTTGTGAATATTTATAGTTGTCCTATTTTTCTTAATGTCTATTATCTTTTTCACTTATCTTTATCTTATTTTATTCCTTTCTTGATGATAAGTACTTAGATTGTTATTCCTTGCCTATATAAGCAAGGGAAATCGATATTGATATTGTTCTAATTTTTTTGCAAAGGTTTTATGGTCGGAAAATTGATTTCATCTTATAGATCATATTCATTTGTGTTTTGCTTGGTATGATCTACTCATGTATTAGAGTAGGTATTTACCTTTATATATTCTAATGTTCACGTACGTTTCACATTTTTTTATTTACCTACATTAAAATTTAAAAACCTTAGCCCTTGGTCATATGGTATGGTCATATGAGGGCTTAAGCTTGTGATTCCTACTAGTAGGTGCTTAACTCTAGCCCCCTTTCATTTTATTTTTGTGGTGAAGGCAAAAACATTTTATTTTGTTTTAGTGGCAACTAAAATAAATAGTAGAGGATAATATTGAAAAGCTTGTATATTTTGATCGGTAATTCGGTTTTGAGTGCCGGATTTTACAAAAGTGCTTATTTTTTCATGCTCTTTCCATTGGAAATATTTATTTTGAGAATTACACTATAATTATAAAGTGCCATATTGTAACATGCACTCATTATAAAGTGTCAAATATGGAGGAGTGTTGTAATCAATTGTGGATGCAATTTTGGCTAAGCCCGACGTCCTAAACTTTTGGGAGTTGCATTCTTGTATCTATCATGGATTCTGAGAATGATATGATTTTCTCTAAAGTGTGTGGACTTCAAGAGGATATTGTAAATTTTTTGGAAGAAAATAGATCACTCAAGAAGCAAAATTCTCTTCTACAATCACTCATTCACGATAAGGATACACTAATACACTCCTTGTAACAAAAACTTTCTAGCCTATAACATCGCCATCATATTGTGGACAACCATATCCATGCTCCTAGTCCACTTGCAGTTGTTGCTCTTATACCCACTGACATTGATCTACCAGTCTTTGAGCATGTTCCTACTCTTGATGCTCCTAAGCCTATGAGGCTTGTTATTACATGCTCTTCCACATCTGTGCCTATTATAGTAACACATGTTGTGTATCCTACTTCTACTCATATGCATGGCTCTTTTGAGAAGCATACCACTGCATTCAATTCTCACATGCTCCATTCTATGGGTTTCACTGGTGGAGGTATTGCACGCATTCACAAGGTATTATTTCCCCTATTCCACATGTTAAGTGGAATTCTTGCCATGACATTGGTTTTGACCAGATACTTCATTGGGATTACACATTGACTGAGCTTCTATTTTTGTTCTCTCGAATCTTTCGAGGATCATGAGCAACACATGAGTTCTGAACCTTCACTCAGGCTTGAGAAACTCGAGATTTCAGCTATCGACATGATCAACCCGACACACATTTCGATGTTCCTTTACATGCACCCATTATCCATTTTATATTAAGTCATATGTAGTCATCTTCTTCATCCATCCGTGTTGATTTGAGGTGGATATCTAATCACTCGTGGTGGTGACATAGGCATTCGTTGAGATGACTCTACGGTGTGGATCCTCCACCATTTGACCTCTTGCTCCACTTTCTATACCTTTCGCATTGTAATGTTCCTTGTTTTGAGCATTTTTCTTTAGTGAAGTGTAGTGTATCTCTCTTATTTTTGAGAGATTTTGTATCGTGTTTTTGACACTTTTGGCATGTTGATGTCTTTCTTATGGGTGAGCTATTCTAGTGAAGCCCAATGTTATTTTGTTAGTGTTTGAGTAGTTGATTTTTGGGAAACTCATACAAATATGTGGTATTACTCTACCCATTCAGTAGTATGGGAGGGTGTGGTGTTGATATTGCTTCTTCTAGTTTTGTGTACTTGCCTTGTTACCTTAGATTTTCTTGGATCGTGACACTCCTATTTATTTGGATCTCGTGTCCTTTCCTTGTTACCTTGGTTATTCTTGGATTGTGGCACACCTATTTAAAGATTGATCAAATTATGTTTGGTGTTTTTTTACACTTTTGACATCACTCCATTCATAGTCTTCTTGTATGGAGATATTCTGGTGAAGCCCAATGTCAGTTGTTTTGAGTTTTGTGATTGAGCAGTGGATTCAAACCACAAAGTGCACACCAAACTTCTTCAACATTGTATGAGTTTTTTGAGCTGAGCTTCTTAGGATGCCTTGCATCGGGTTTTTACTCTCTTTACTTTGTTTTTACTGGTTTTGGGTACCTTACAGTGTCCTTTTTCCTAGTTATTATACATGAGTACCTCATCAGGCCTAGTTTTTGGGACTCATACTATGGACATGCCACTTCTATTTTGGCCCCTAAATTCACTTGAGAGGAGGTGTTAGGGTAGGTATTTACCTTAGCTCATGTTCACCTAAGTACTTTATTTACTTTTATTATATTTATCCTCACCCACTTATGTGTGTGGATATTTCTTTTATCTTATTTAGATATTAGGAGATATTATCTAGTTGTTAGGTATAGTTCTTTCCTTAATCTATGGTATTGACTAGATTTTTGATGTTTAGTTCTCTCCTAAATCTATTATCTTGACTTTTGTTTTGATGACTAGTTATTTCCTTGATTTATGGCTTGATCTACGACCTTTGGTTCTTAGATTGTTATTCCTTGCCTATATATGCAAGGCCCATTCTCATTATATTTCATTGAGTTCCATAATAATATATGATATTGCTTTGCTCATTTGTTTGCAAAGGTTTTATGTAAAGTTATTCGGTGAATTGATTTCATCTTATAGATCATGGTGTTTGATTAGCATATGTGTTCTTAGCTCTGACGATCTAGTTATAGTTCCTTTCACTACTCACCTCCTACATAGTAAACAAAAGGCCGTGCAACAGGACACATTTTTGGATAGCATTTTGTCTTCGCATGAAATGGCATCCTAATCAACACAAGTCTTAACCAAGAAAACCTCTTTATTTTTCCTAATTAGCACCCTCAACACATCTTTGCAGTTTTGGGATGTTAAAGGAAGAGCACTTTGCAAAATAGATCTCAAAGAGTATCAAAATGCTAAGGGTTATGGAATGTTTTTTGGTTTTGATTTTGTCGATCAAGCTGGAGGGGAGATTCATGTCACGGGTAATGAGGCTTCTAGAAATTTTATGACGTTGTAGAAACATGCAAGGTATACATTATAAGTAATGGAAGGATTGGCAATGCAAAACTCGACTATAATCATCTGAATAGTTCCCTAGAAATTTTTTTCTCCCCTCCTCCTCCTTTGTCACCCCTTCTCTGGAGATAAAACAAAGACATACCTCTACATAAATTTCACTTCACAACAATCAAAGAGATGTCAGACCTCCCCGTTGGTTCTTCAGTTGATTTGATTGGTTTTGTTCTTGTGATATCTCCGTGCTCAAATATTAGAAGACACGACTATACAGAGACAAAAAAAAGAACAATTCATATACAAGAAATGTTTGGATTTAATTTTTCAGTCAATTTTTGGGGGACCATTTCAATGTATTGAACCAAGATCATTTGGAGCTTCTATCAAAGCACCTTAAGCTATAGTTCTAGCTATAAAGGGTGGTCGTGTGACAAATTTCAATGGTTCCTCCATAGAAACTATTTCCTATACAAAATGCTTTCTTAATCCTCTAATTAAGAGACATTGACACTTGTTGAGTGGGAAACATCTTCCGATTCATCTATTCATGTGCCATCCATAACAAACACATCGATGGGACCTCCAAAAAATTTGGTTGTCGTATCAAAATCTTTGCGAAATAGCTCACATGGGAAATACAGATAAAAATGAATGGGCCTCAGTAACTACAAAGGTGACTGACATTGCCATTGATAATTTCTTTTATATGGCTTTCCCGCTTTCAAAAGGTGACAAACAATGCAGGAAAAAAGTGTCTGAAAATGGGGCTGATAAGTGGTTTTGCTCACAATGCAATGTAGAAGTTTCACAATGTGACTATAGGTATATGCTTCGCATTAATATAAAGGATGACACTAGGGAATTGCACTCGTTACTTCCTTCGATGAAGCTATGAAATCAATCATGGTTATCTTAGATACAAGGATTTGTGGTTATTTGTCATAGATGATGAAGCAATTAGTGAAATAATAGGTAATGTTGTTGGCTACAAATACCTTTTCACCCTTTCCCTCAAAGAAACAGTTTATCGAGGAAACAAATAATTGAAATGTGTCATTTTGAATTCTAGAAAATTAGAGAAGGCTCCTTCTCCCTAGATTTTACTTGTAGGAAACTTGTGCTAGACCTTCAGACAAGGTTTTTGGCTCCAGTCCACATAGTGTGAACATATTTTAAGGAGTTTTTATGTCCCTTTGCTCTTTTTATGTCGACATTTAGTTACAACGATATTTTTGATGTAAAATAATAACATTATGCATCGATATTTTTTGAATCATTTTTTGGGTCCTTTTATGATGGTTATAATAAACATAAAGTACCAAACATATAATCTTCTCTAAAACTCTCCAACAATACTATCAAATGTAACTTTATTGTTATTTCACTTTTCCCTTCTATTTAATGGTTTTCTCTAATCAAACAACGTTATGTGCATGTAATTTCTTTGCCTTGTTATTTTCATATCTAAAGCTTTCAAGTACAAAAAAATTCCTCCTAACCCTTTACCATTGGGTGCAGGTTTTCTAAAGTGGTGTCATGCCAACTCCTCAATAGTAAGCCTGTCATCGAGAGCACGATTCTCTACACAGAGAAAACATTAATGCTTTCCAACGTTCTCGCTATCAGCTACGAAAACATAGAGGTTGATCTTCTGCGTCCATGTCATACTACACTTCCTTCTTGCCTTATTGTCTCCCTGGACCCTCTACTTTTGTAGAAAATGTAGGAACTTTTCCAACTACAACCAATATAAAAACTTTTAATAGTGCAACCTTGGTGAGACCATGAAAGCACACATTGGTCATTTTCCTTTAGTTGTCTCTTCTACAAAAGCTTGAGCAAAATTTGTCCCCCATGTATTGTTAAAACATGTGAAACATATTTGGCTCATCTAATCTTCCAACATTCTCACTTGGGTTTAGCCCCCATGAGTTACCACATACCTTTCCACCAACATCCCGACTTCCTCTATGATCTCTTGTGCAATCGACTATGCATTCCTTCCCCCTTTCACGAGCACCCGATTGTGTTTCCAAAAACAACGGTCCCCTTCCTTCACCCACCCCCTCACAATCCTCAATATTGGTTTCATATTCGGAAGCTCGATACACATTTAGAAAAAGATTAGATTTGTTGTCAAACACCTGACACATTCTAATTCAATTTTCTTGAAAAATACCTAGGAATGAAAACAAAAAGTTTGTCGGATTGCATACATGTAATAGATGTAAATTCAAAAAAATGGTCATCGATTCTCATCATGGAACAATATGGATCTAGGTGCTTTCCCTTCCACACTAACCCGTACTTGACCAAGTCAAGGAAATGCTCATTGCTCGTGTGAATCCTATCTTGCATGTCACTCAAGTTCGAGGAGGACAATACAAATACAAAGTTCATACAATAAGATTCCCTCAAAACATATCACCATAGAAAAATACCTACCACATAGGCTTGGAGATTTGGATGTTGTTCTCATACAAAAACTGGAGCAAATCTTACAAAATATGACTTTTATGTTAGCAGATCTCGTGTCTAGGAAGCTTTGAGATTTCAAAATTACACACGATCCATACTATAAGGATGTGTTGATTGATAACAATTCTCTTGAATCCTTGCCTTCTTCCTCCACAAATATCACACCCTTTTTAAATAGGGTTGCACTCACATCTCATGAGACTCATGAAGATCTTACAGATATCTTTGAACAAAACTCTGCAGACATGCCTGACACAATCAACCAAACTTCTTCCTTTGTTCCCTCCATCTTCAATTTAGGTACTGAAGAAGAATAAATTCAACAAGGAAGAATGACCCCTTCAACTCCATAATGGTAAAAAATTGGAGTTTCCCTAGTAAATGAATATAACATGGAAGGATTGTTCTCTATGGCGGTTTGACTTTATTTCCAACAGATAAGCCATGTTCAAGAAACCAAGAATGAAGGAAGTTATTTTACATGAATATGCTTTGCATTTGTTACGGTTATCATGAAAATCACTTTGGGAGTCACCCTCACTTCCCATACTATATCCTCAATCTTATTTTGTGCCACTGGAAGCTAGGAAAGTGCTATCGTTTATATGAAACAAAATATTGATTCTGGTGTTCAACTCACTATCCAAGATCTCCGCAGAAGGCTTCAAGAGTCTCCCTACCTCATCCTCCCGATAGTTTAATGTGGCTTTCTTCAAACCTCTAAGGGACTCATTCATTTTGGGAAAAAAATAGAGGTGATATTTTGGACATGATCGATCAGTTGGGGGCACCAACTTTGTTCTTCACTTTGAGCTCCATAGACACCAAATGGCTAGACCTACATATCGTCATGCCCGTAAATCCCCCTCTTAAACCTTGTTCGCATAACACTAGAGAATTGACAACATTGTTCATCACTAGCACCGAGTGTCCACATACTTACACAATAAATTCAAAATTTCCAAGAAGAAGTCTTGGAAAAACACCTTGGAGCGAAAGACTATTGGTATAGGTAATTGCATAACCTTATTGAGTCTTTTCTTGCTTTGCATTTAAAACATTGCTAACATGCTGACTTTCCATCAGATATGAATGGAAACATAGAGGCTTCAGCCCACGTCCATGGATTCCTTTGGCTTGAGAATGCTCCTTGCATTGATGCCCTTGACTCAATAGACACTGCATCTCTGGAAGCCACAAGAAAATACTTTGATTCTTTTGTTTCCACTTGGAATCCATGACCAACTTCCAGTAGGCATGAATATATACATAGGTCCATCCAGATGACCCTTGCCTCTTGGATACATCTCAAATTCTTTCATGTTCCCATCTATAGACCTTGAGGAGATTTTGAATAGAGTGTAGTGTCACATGAAATGCTCTGAACACACGTGCCTCGAGAAAAAAAAAGCCATATGCAATGCCGTTACAATGCCCCTTGGGAGAATCAACCTATCTTTGCCTTGTTTGTTGATGGCGACGGACATTAAAATACCTTCCCGCATGAAAGATGAAAGGCTCAACATACATAACCCTGTTATGTTATCAATTTGGAGAGCCAATGTTGACTACTAGCCTGTACTCTCTCATTATGTTGTTATAAATTACATTGCAAAATATGCTTCAAAGGCTAAAAATGTTCAGAAACATACCATCAAATGCTTTCAGAATTGCAAGATATGTCGACCTTAATTTCCCAAGATAGGTCACAATCCAAAAAATGTTGTCGACAACATCGTTAAACACAACATAAGTGCCCAAGAAACCTGCCACATGTTATAAAATTGCCATTGGTTTTGTGTAGTCGGTCCTTTATTTCCTTGAATGTCGGAAAAAAATCATGTGAAGAATTGTTGAATCTGAGTTACATTTGGAGGACACAACAATATTCATTGACTCCTACAAGGCCAAGGCCTCCCGATATGGAAACCCTTTCTCTCATTGAAATAACCAGAGATTGGACTTATAGCCAACACCATAGAAGTAATAAATGGAAACAAAGAACACTCCCAACAATTATCGAGTGTACCCTAGATTCTCCCAAGAACTAACACTAGATTCTAAATATTTTTGAACTCTTTTGTTGGTCAAAGCTTATTCTATACAAACCCTTCCATGTCATTTCCATAGATATTGGCGCCACTACAGAAGATATTGTCTCTAACTGGAACCTACTCAAGAACACTTATAAATTGTTGCATACTCTTCATTCTATTTCTTCTTCCATATATTGTCTGGAAAACTTAGATGAAGAATTGGAGCACCCTCTCTAGTAGACTAAACATCTTAAAAAAGAATGACAATTCCTTGCACAACTGCACCCTGTACAAACCATTGGACTTCAAGGTCCGTATTTATTAGGTCGTGACTTCGATATGCAACATAATTGGCATTCAAACAACACTCCTCTTTGCTTGCAAGAAATTGGCTCTTCTTTTATATATTTGCAAAGAAATAGTATATTTATGGATAATCTTCATATATCCTCTGCAACAGTCATTGAAAGCTTCTCGAGCGGCCAAAAGCTAGCATATGATACCATTTTCCATCACTTCTAAAAAAATGAACCTTCCACCTCTGAAATTAATAATTCAGGGAATTGCAGGAACATGAAATTCATTTCTCATTAATGTTATATGATCAACTTTTGCCAAAGCGCCACATGTGGAGAAATCACCTTTGCTTCTGCTTGCACCTACAGGTGTTGTTGCATTTAACATTTCTGCATCAACCATACATGCCTCCCTTTGCATACCTATAAAGGAGCTCAAACCATTAGAAGGTCATTCTCTATCCTCTTTTCAAGAGTCGCTCAAGCATGTTGACTATGTTCTTATCGATGAAATGAGTTTCATTGGATTGAAATTGTGGCCAAAATAGATGTCCGATTACGTGAGGCTTTCGCATGCAAATACCTCACCCTTTAGTGTAAGGTAGTTGTTCTTATGGGTGACTTGAGCTAGCTTCCTCCAGTCTCATACATTCCTCTTTATGCAAGTCATTCCTATGGTGCAACCCTTTGGAAGGGTTTTACTATTTCAATCACCTTGGACACAATTTTGGCAACAAGGTTCCTCCTCCGATCAACTTTCTTTTCGAAGATTTCTCCTCAATGTCTACAATGAACTCCTAATTTACGGGATGAGGAACTCCTCATGTCAAAAATAGATTCCAGGCTTACACAATAGGAAATTACATCTTTCCATGACTGCCCCCACTTGTTCTCCAAAAATGATTTGGTTGACCACCACAATCTGCATATGTTGAAATCTCTTAATGCTCCAATAGCTCATTGTATTGCACAAATAACCAAAGGAGGGAGCTTCCTTCAACGAGACGATGAACAAATAGAATTAAAAGTTATTCTCTCAAAAACCAAAGTGTTATGCTTACGACTAACTTGTGGGTTGAGGTGGGCTTGTAAATTGTTCAACAAGAAAAATAGTTGCTAACATACTTTATGACAACTCCTCTACACCTCTTAAATTGCCTTTATTTATTGTCATTAACTTTGAAAAATACATTGGCCCATGTTGGGATCCACATAATCCATCCCATGTTCCAATTCCTCCAATTTCCAGAGGAAATTGCAAGCAACTACCAATCAAGATGGCATGGGCTTTGACCATCCACAAAGCCCAAGGTCTTACTCTACAACGGGCAACTATTGATATTGGTGAAATAAAAAGACAGGGACTTACATTCACTGCCATCTCTAGAGTGCCATCACTGGCAAATCTATGTGTCTCTCCCCCTTTCTCTTTTGAGCGGTTTTGTAGAATGACCAAATGCCCCCTTCTTCATGTTCAGAACAGAGAAGAGGCTCGACTTCGAGCTCTCTCCCCAACACATACATGTACATGATATTACTTCCCTCCTACATTTTCGCATAAATATACATTTCTTGTAATATATTGTGATTTCGGTTTATATGCAATCGCTAGATTATTCTCGTAACATGCTACACAATATATTGTTTATTTTGTATGCTATTTTAAAATAAAAATCACCGCCCCTCCACTCCCTCCTTTCACCTTTCTTCAACACTCACTGCTGGAATTTTTGTCCCTTTCTTCGGCATTCTATTACACTTCCTCACCTCACTTTCTTTCCCTTCTTTTCTTCCTTCCTTTCGTTTCCCCTTTCACTCCACTACTTTTCCATATATATATATATATATATATATATATTCCTCATTTATTTCACCCACCCCTCCCCTTTCCCTATACTTCCATCCCCACCACGACATGAAAATTTCAAAAACTCCCCTTTCGACTCTTTCTCCTCCACCAAATTTCATCTTTCTATTCCCTTATTGTCCACTCCCCCTCCTCATGCTCCACGTCCACCTCCCTTTTCGCTGTTTCGCATTATAACGCTCGCATGAGATTGCTAGTTTTAATTAAGAAATATCATAATAGATAAGTTATATTAGTTTTATAATAAAATTCTATCATTTAAAATTAATTATATGAGAAAATTAGACTACTTAAAATCTTAAAATTAATTTTACAATAACATTTATATTTTAAAATGTAAAACTACTTATATGACAAGATTTAAATAATTTTGAAAATTAACTAGCATACCTATATTATATAAATATATGTAAAATATGCCGAGAGGTATAGTTCACTTATTCCACTTATGTAACACATCTAAAACATGCACCCCGTGAATAATACCTCTTGGCATATTTTACATACCATATTTTGATTTATTTCGCGTCGTCATCCTCATCATTAATACCACCACTATCGCTTTACCACCACCATCATTGTCGCCATAGTCATCATCATCATCATCAATATTAGTCTTACTACTAAAATTGATATTGTTATTAGGATTTATAAAACTTTAAAAACTCTTATTATTATCATTATTATTATTGTTATTAATATTAATGTTATTATTATTATTATTTAAATAATTATAAATGTTATATTATTATTATTATATTAACAATAATAGTAATAGGCATCATAAACGTCATCCTTATCATCATGGTTATCTTCATCTTAATCGTGATCATCGTCATTGTTGTCCTCATCCTCGTCTCATCATGTTTGTCATCGTCTTTGGCATGGTATTGTCGTTTCATCGTAATCTTAGTCATTTTCATGATCGATTTAATCATCTTCACCATTATCATCATCATTATGATCACCATCTTCCTGGTCATGGTCATTCTCATCCGCCATTATCACATCATTGTCATCGTCGTTGTTGTACATGTTTATGGTTTAGGGTTTATGAATCATATTTTTGCAATTTATAATAAAACTATAAATTATTAATAATAATATTGTTAAAAATATATTATTATAGTATTAATATTGATATATATATATATATATATATATATATATATATATATATATATATATATATATAATACTTATTAATATTAATATTTTCAAAATTAATTATAAAATTCAAATGTCTTTAAATTATATTAATTTTATGATAAAATTTTGTCACTTAAAATTTTAAAGTTATTTTGAAGGAAAATTTCATTACTTAGAAATCTTAAAATTAATTATACAATAAAATTCATATTTAAAAAATTAAAATTAATTATATGATAAAATGCAAATACTTTTCAAATTTAATTGTAAAATTCAAATACTTATAATTTTAGAAGTATATGTATTATAAGGAATACTTAAAATTTTAATTTAGTTACATATTTATTTTATACACTTAAATTTTCTATTAATTGTTAGAGTTATGACTCTTTTTTATTAGTGGTATAACATTTTTTTAATTAAGATTTTTTATATTCAATAAATTAAATTAATTTAAAGATCAAATTTGATCACTTAAAATTTTAAAAGTAATTATATGATAAAATTTATATTTAAAATTTTAAAACTAATTGTATAATAAAGTTTAAATATTTTGAAGTTTAATAATAACATTTAAATAGTTAAAATGCTACAAATATATGTATTATAAGTTAATATGGTAAAATTTCAACAATTAAAATTTTAAGTTAATTATATGTTAAACACCTAAATTTTATATGCATCAAATTTAATGGTTGCGCATATTTTAAAAATAATTTTTTAATTCATGCAAAAAGTCTAGGTTTCAAGTTACATAATTAGTTTATCATCTTTGAGTTAATTATGATTTTTTTAATTAAAATCAATATTTTTAATGTATCAATATTATTTAAAAAATTTGCAATATTAAAATTTTATAAGACTATCAAATGGTTCTAATCTAATGGTGTGTGTATGATCTATAAATTTGCAATATTAAAATTTCATAAGACTATCAAATGGTTGTAGTCAATGGTATGTATCATGGTATTAAAGGGGTGGCTAATTGTACACTAAGGTAGAAATCTTAGGAGATGCCAAATAATGATTTGATTATTTTTGGTCTTTTCCATAATTTTTAATTTGTCCATTGTTTTTTAATGTAGTGTAATGTGTGCTTTTTGATATTTTAATTTAGAGGAGCATGGAAGGATCATACTTGATTGGTGGGTGTGGGGCTTCAAGTTGCTTAAGAGGCAGGGCACCATAACCTAGTATGAAATTGTGGGGTTTTGAACCTAGGTGGAGAGCTTTGAATGCTCTCTACTGGGTTGAACTACAAACTCACTGGGCCCCTTCACATCCATTATTTTTGGTCTTATTCAAGTATAATTTTTTGTTTTTAATTTAAATAAAAATTTACACAATAAACCATGACACCATATTTCTTAACAATAAAATTGTTAAATGACTAATATGACCACTTTTTAATCTTATTTTAGTATTTTTTTGTTTTTGATATGAATACAAAATTTATAAAATAATACATGGCACCATAGTTATTATAAATAAAGTTGGTAAGTTACATACACCTAATATCGATGTGCAATTTTAATACCAAAATTGCATTAATTTTTTTTCTTCTGTCATCGCGTACTATAATTAGCAACCTTCCGCTAATTAACTAATTTTCCTCGTCCTGGATGCCAATTAATGTCAATTCGCATTAGTTAAAATCCTCTTTCAATTAATTAATTACCCATTATTAATTAATTACCCTTTCACAATATTGTATTTAATTAATAAACCCTCTTATTAATTAAATCCCCTCTCAAACCCCCTCTAATTCTATTAATTTCCCTCCAAATCATCTTCAAATAACTTCTATAAGCTAAACATGGCCTATTAATTAATCCCAATTGATTAATTAAACCTTCCCTAACTCCCATGGGTCATTAATTCCTAATTAATCTCTTCTAAACATGCTTATCCACTCCTAATTTTACATCTCCTTTATCCCACATTCACTAGGATGTAATTGGAAAGCTATATAAGCAACCTAGTACCTTCTTACCAATCTACACCTTTACAATCTTGTACACCTTGTACCCATACTCAATAGAGCATTTCTATTATAGGAAGGCTTTCCAAATTGAGAAACCCCCTTATATTTTTAGAAGATAGAGCGTGACAAAAACACACCAACGATGCAAGAGAGTGCGTGTGACAAGTCAACATTTAGGACACACATTGTCTATTTTAGAAGGAGGATTTTGGAGGATCGAGCACTTTTGCATGGAGATAGTCTAAGAATAGGATTGTCACCTCAGTTAACTATCAGTAGTCTATAGATAACACACTTGCATGTGTGGCTATGCATGAAAATGATGTGTGGCTATTAATAGCATGCGACCTATTTTTGGGATAGATAAGTGGTGAAGGGAAAGTCCCCACCCTATATATATGTAGTGAATTACCTAGTAGGAGATGATGGATATAGAGAGATAGATAATATAGTGTGTGTGTGTGAGGGATAAGTATACAGAGACATGTGCATGTTTCTGGATTACCGTATCAGATCCATGCGTGCATCGGCATAGATTTAGTATTGTAAGAAGCTTTTGTGTTATTGTGATAATTAAGAGATGGAAGATATTGATTGAACCTAAGTGTCATTCTTGTGTGTAATTGGGTAGTGCATGTTCTTATTTCTATCATGATTATTGTTTAAACCTATTCTTTCCTAGATCTAGATCTATCATGCATTGTATAATGATGTATTAGTTATGGATCTATATGCTTTAAGTCTTCATCATGTTAACATTCTGCTACAACAACCCTAAAGAGGGACTGGTACCTTTTGTGCTTGGGTGAGTGCTCAGTCTAGGTTGAGTGATGTGCCAGCATGTCTAGGGTGTTATCTAGTGAATTCTAGGCTGCATCATTGGTTCATTTTTGGGACCTCTTTTTTAGTTTTTTTTAGGATGGTTCGTGATGAAGACATACCGGTTAACTCTAGCAAGTATTGAAGAATGGATACATGATCTGGAGGAAGAATATGCATGGTGGTTCAACATTGGATCTGAGTTTTAACACACGTATGGGTGGAACAAAATGTATGATAGTTTATATGAGAGATTTTTTCACCATCTTTCTAGTAGAATTATACGAGTGGCTGATTGCTTATGCATCTAAGTGGAATTGGAGGTATCGTGCACTTGTCTGGACATAGGAAGAATTTTAGGCCCTTTATGATGATGTTGATCTGATTTGGACTCGAGACGTCACTTTGTGGATATGTGGTTTCATGGTGTTTTAAATAGTTATATTATGGAATATTCAATTTCGACGTATTCTTTCCTAAGGTAGCTGAATTCTAGTTTTTGTGGTATCCTAGAGAGACATATCTGCAAAAGTATTTCCATGGTGATCAAGATCTTGATGGTAACTTTGAACCTGGAGAGTAAACCGATGGCTAACTAAACCTCACCACGTGTGAGGGAAGGAACAGGTTTGGTGAAAGATGGTAGACCTAGCGGTGGTAGAAATGGAGAGAGAGAAAGGTGGCTTAAGTATAATGAGGCATGTGAGAGGGAGATAGAGAAAGCATGTACCATTGCAGAAAGTATGGCGTTGAGGAGAGAGATGGCTCATGAAGGATTTGAAGCTCACGTAGAAGATGTGGAGCTAGAGCATCAAGAACTCCCCATCTTGGAAAGCATGACAGGGATCCCCCCTTGGCCTCACACAAGTGTGCAGTGTGCAGAGAGACTACTGGGCCAGGCGGGTGCATCTTAATCCACCTGGTGACCTAGCCCTTGTGCTTGGTTTTCCTAGTATCTAGTATGACAAGTAATCAACAAGTGAATTTGGGAAACAGGAGAACTAGAGTAAGTCAGAGAGCAAGTACATCAATGGTAGGACAGATGGACTTCAATGTTATTTGGAGGAACATTTTCAGGTGCATCATCTACACAGAATGTAAGTGTGTTGAATGTTGGATTCACCTCTGGAAGTGGAACTACCACACAGACTGTAGGGGTTCAAGTATAGTACTACTATCAAGAGCACATGGGAGTACATCTATAGGTCCTATTCCAGCTATAGGTGGAGGATCAGGAGGTATAGGTGGTTCTAGTTCGGTGGATCTGGTGGTTCTAGAGGTAGGGGAAACACAGGAGGTTCTGGATCAGGTGGGAAAGGTCTGCACCAACCCCAAAATATTTATATGGAGATGTCTCTTCATCTTCTAGAGTATAGAGGCATAGAGGATGTTGTTGAGCATGTGCACATGTGTGAAATATTGTGGCGCGTGAAAGGGATCATGGCTTCTAAGTGCAAGGCAAGTCAATTTTACTACTACATTACAGGGACGTGCACACAAGTTGGTATAGGAAGTTTGACCCTGATCAAACTTGTGTGGATTATGTAGCATTGAAGGATGCTTTCTTGAAAGAGTTCTATATCCCTGAATTTGAGTAGAAGAGTATAAGTGCACTCAAGGATATCAAAAAGGCACTACTGAGAGTGTACGTGAGTATGATGCCCATTTTAAAACACTCTATCTAAGCTTTCTTATGATATTCATGCAAGCCAACATGCATAATGGTTGTTGGTGGGATTGATTACACCATTAGAAGAGCACTATCACATAAGACATACATTGATCCACGTGAAGCATTGGAAGAAACTTTGCATGTTGAGGTCAGTTGGGAGCATTGACACTGGCATTAGTCCATTCTTAGAGGCACATATTACAGCTATGGAAAAATAGTTAGAGAAGCTATCAGCAAATTCAGCCCATGAAAATGTGCTCAAGGATTTGTGTGTAGATTGTGAAGTGGAAGGTCACACCAAGGATAGTTTCCCTCATAGATCTATACGCTCATTATTGTTGGACTGTGAGATCTGTCATTTGAATCATGATGCTAGTCATTGTCCTTTTATAACGTGTGATAAGGAAGAATGTATCTTGTTATTGTAAAATTTTCCGGTCCACGACCCATGATACTGAAGATTTTAGGTTGATTGGTCAGATCAGGATGCTATAGACATTGGGGTATGACAGACAAGCGTAATGGATAATTCTAAGGGTAAGAATGAGCACCAGGATGGGATCATAATCAAATGTGCTATGATAGGAATGAGGGCATTTTGAAGGAGGTCATGGAAGAGGACATGGATATCATGGTGGATATGGAGGATGAGGCCGTGGTGGAGGAAGAGGTGAGTTCCCTCATGGAACATGTTATACATGTGGATCTCTGACCACTATAGGTGTGAATGTCCCCAGAATATTGCATGTTCTTTTTGTGGAAAGAACCATAGCTATGAAGAGTTCCCGGACTTATATGAGCATCGAGTAAGCAACATAAGCAAAGAAAAAAAAGGCATCGGGATGGTTAGAATCTAGTGCATGGTAGAAGATAGTGGATGCCCAAGATAGCACCAAGGCCTGAGGCATTAATAGTGAAGATTACTACATGAGCTGAAGTGGCGTGTGCAAGAGAGGCATTGCACCAGAAGCCTACGATCACCAAGGAGGAGGTTTTGCATGCAAGGTACCCAGATCCTGCTCATCAGAAGGAAGTCTATCAAGAGACCATGGAGGTCCTCAAGGAATCTTCAAGGTGAGATACAATGTTTAAAGGAGTAGTCAAGGAAGATGGAGCAGAAGAAAAAGAAGTAAAAAAGTCCCCTCTGATATTGATGACATCAGAGAGGTTTGTAAAATGTTGTGCTAGGAGAATATTATTCCATTGCTAGGAAATTGGTTGAAGGGGAATACCCACATGCACAAGCACTGAGAATGAATGGAAAATCCTACATGTAAATCTTCCCCCTGATAGCATTGACTATGACAAGGAAATTACTCTGAATGTTGTTGTGGATGGATGGTTGTTGAGCAACATATTGATTGATATAGGTGGAAGTGAATGTGCTTACATTAGATGCATGGGTACAAATGGGGAGGCCTCCATTGCAGCCATCATCTAATGTGTTGTTTATGGAAAACGGACTAAGGCCACTCCCATAGGAGTTTTGAAGGATGCATCTATAACCATACAAGGGGCCAAGTTCACTGGGGATTTTGAGGTATTAGCACTTGTGGAAGTAGACAAGTTTTCAGCCTTGCTTGGATGCCCTTGGTGTTATGCGAATAATGTTGACTTGAGATTCAATAAGGGGTATATCAGCTTTGAGAACAAGGAGGAAAGGGTTGTAATACCTTTGACATAGATGGGAAGTCTACACCATATGTTGAGCCTCTAAGTGAGGAGGACTTAAACAGAATCTATGTACGTGCTATTCAGGACCCAGAGGTCAATGAGCCATCAAAGGAAGGCATCCTACAAGTGGGAAGATTCTCATTCTATTAGTGATACTATGAGTATTGCTTGTGACAATTGGGCTCATGGTACATATGAACTAGTAGGGTGTGAGGTAAAAAAGTGGTTGCATGTAAGAATGGACTTCATTTTATTTGATGGATAGGTAGCGCAGTACCTTGGTATACTGGGGCAGAAGATCTTCCTATATTTTTGAAAGCCATGGAAGCACAAGTGGATAGATCAAATTAAGAGAAGAGATATGTTAGTGTATACCTTATGTGGACAACAAACGCGCTTGGTGGGTAGTCCACAGAGATAATCTTATAGAATGGGAGGAGATTGGAATCACCCTATCTACTAGGTTTTTAAGGAGCAATGCACCTACGTAGATCTGCACTTATAATGGTGATCAACCTATTCAACATCACATTCAGTAGTGTGAGAGACTCTGGACAATGGGACAGGAAGCATTACCACCTTCACTCTGGGTGCATAGATTGTATTCTACTCTACAAGGATGATGCACATGCGCCTAGTATGTATATGTAGAACTACATCGAGAGACTAGGAATTGGTAGAATTTGACTAGGAATGATCCAGACCTTTGACTACTTCTTGACTAAACCTCCAGTAGAAGAAGCATTAAAATTTTCAAGTGCTTAACTATGGGAGATAGTGCAAAGGAAAAAGAGCTTATTAGGAAATATTTGGTGAGACAGAGTCAGAGCATTTTGAAAAGGAAGAAGAAATGGACTCCATACTACTTGAATGTGCTTTCCTTGAGAAAGAGAAAGGAAAGATGGTTTACATAGTGGATGATGAGGAAGTTGAGAACCTGGATATTGAACATTCACAAGGGGTGTGCGAGGTCTTGGATAGTGTCAGACAAGGATACATGCATGCCTATCATGAACCCATGAAGACAAAGAAGGTGAATATAGGTTTGGAGGCTGAGCCAAAGGAGGTCATAATTGGAGACTATTGGTCAGAATCGGAAGTGGCAAAGATCATTGAGTTACTTAGGGATTATCAGGACTTATTCCCTCGAGGGTATCATGAACTTAAAGGCATGCATGAATCACTTGGGGAAATGAAGATAAAGCTTAAGGATGGTGCACGCCTAGTTAGAAAGTGACCTTATAGAATGAATCCCAATTTACGTGAAAAGGTGAAGGAAGAGATTGATAAGATGCTGAAATATGGGATTATTCGACCCTTGGATGAGTCAGAATGGGTTAGTCCTATGGTGATAAGTATCAAGAAGGATGGTAGGATTCAAATCTGTGTAGATTATAGGGAGTTGAATGTTGCATGTGTCATAGACCCTTTTCCTACACCATTCACTGAGGAAATACTGGAAGGAGTGGCAGGGTGTGAAATATATTCATTCACAGATGGGTTTTTGGGTATCATCAGGTTAGGATTGCTCAGGAGGATCAAGAAAAGACAACTTTTACTACTGAATGGGGCAGTTTTTCCTATATTGTGATGCCTTTTGGACTGAAAAAATGTGCCTGTTGTATTCTCATGGATAGTTGTTAGGCATTCAAATATTTTATTCACAACTTCTTATAGGTTTATCTAGATGATTGGACAGTATATGGGCTTGTGAAAGATCATTGTGACAATCTGCGCTTAATGTTTGAATGATGTAGACAATTGAGTATCTCTTTGAACATCAAGAAGTGCATATTTTCTACACCTTTTGGAATATTGTTAGGACATATAATCTGTAAGGAAGGTTTGTTGGTTGATCCAGCTAAGGTTGCAGTCATTCTAGGCCTGGAAGTGCCTACCAGTCAAAGTGAGGTGCGTGGATTTTTGGGTCACACAGGATATTATCGGAAGTTCATCAAAGGGTATGCCAAATTTTTGCACCCTTGGAAGAGTTACTAAAAGGAAAAGGTACATTTTATTGGGGGAGCATGCACAGTGTGCGTGTTTGAGATATTAAAGGAGAAACTTACTACCGTGCCCATTCTGTGCTTTCCCTCATGGGATAAACCATTTCATGTGCATGTGGACTGCTGGCATGGCCATTGGCACTTGTGTTAGCTCAACCTAGTGAAGGTATTGTAGATCATCCAATTTTTTTTGCTAGTAGGAAGTTGACTCTATTGAAACAAAATTATACAACTATAGAGTGTGAAGCTTTGTCAATGATCTATGCATTGCACAAGTTTTGATAGTACTTGTTAGCAACACCATTTGTGTTTTATATCAGATCACATGGCATTGAAGTATTTGGTGAACAAACCCATCTTACAAGGGTGCATATGTAGATGGGTACTCCTATTTCAAGAGTTTGACTTCACAGTTGTGGTGAAGCCAGGGAAAAGTAACTCTGGACCAGACCACTTGTCTAGAATTCACTCAAGAGAAGAAGCACAAGACAATTGAAGAAACCATGCTAGATGCATAGTTATATAGGTTACAATGCGTGCCACCATAGAATTAGAAGACATTGTTGTCTTTCTATGGACTGGTGTGGCACCAGAAGGAATGAAGGCATTAGAAAAGAAACAACTTGCTATATGCGTGACACCATTTATGTTAATCAGTGGTGACCTCTACAAGTTAGGACAGAGATGAAGTATTACGCCGTTGTGTATTAGAGCATGAGTGCAAGGATATAATGGAGGAGGCACATGGTGGTATTGCAGGAGGCCACTATGTAGGTGATGCTAACTGCCCGAAAGATCCTACTTGTTGGATTATGGTGGGAGACATTGTATAAAGATTGTAAAGCGTATTGTAAAGTGTGTGACCATTGTCAGCATCTAGGTAAACCAAGGAAAAGAGATGAGATGCCTTTGAGACCTATTACTAGTGCCGAACCATTTGAGAAATGGGCCATCGATTTTGTAGGACCTATTTCACCAGCCATGCGCGTAGGACTGGGTCATGCTATATCATTACTTGTACAGATTATCTCACAAGGTGGGCAGAAGCAACACCTACGAAAGGATTGTACAATGGCTACAACAAGCTAGGTTTCTATGGGAGAATGTTCTTACAAGATATGGATGTCCTTTAAGCTTGACAAGTGATAGGGGTACACACTTTTTGAATGAGACAATCAGGATCCTATTAGATGAGTTTATGGTTACACACCATAAGACTACACCCTATCATCCTCAGGAAAATGGGACTGCGTTGAGGCTTTCAACAAGATTTTGAGCTAGACATTGACAAAAATTTGTGATGTTGGAAGAAAGGATTGGGATGATAAAGTGTCAATTGTTCTTTGGGCATATAGAACAACTTATAAGAGATTGAACAAAGCCACACCATTTAGTTGGTGTTTGGCACAAAAGCCATTCTTCCTATAGAATTTATGTTACCTTCTTTGCACATTGCATTGTGTGCATTGGAGGTCTAGCTGATGAGAAGGATTTAGAAGAGCGTATTGAGAAGATGATTCAATTGGATGAGTGATGAGCCATAACATGATGGAGTCAGAAGTAGGAAAAGGCCAAGGAAGAAAGCATGGCATGATAGAAACATAAGGGATAAGAAGTTTGAGATTGGACAAATGGTACTTCTCTATGACTCTAAGTTCTTGTGCCATCTAGGAAAACTTAAGGTACATTGGTTAGGGCTGTATGTTATTACTTACATCCTTGAAACATGCACTTTCTAGTTAGAAGCACTAGATGGAACATGGCTACCCGGTTACTTTAATGGGAGTAGGTTGAAGCCCTACTATAAATAAGTCTTCTTGGCATTTGTAATAAGGTAGTATTTGCCAATTAGATTAGGTTTCCATTATGTATTTCCTTAATGTATTTCCTTCATTGTCGCTATGCTTTGTCACTTTAGTTTTTTTCTTGTGTAATAAGTGCACTTGTGTGCATGAAGCTAACTACAATATGGAGCATGTTGATGCATGTGAGGACTACACATACTTTTAGTGTGGGGTGTGGTTATTGATATCAAGGTACAAGACTACTGGAACTGAAAGGTGGAAAGGAATAAGCTGCTATGGGTGTTTTCAAAGTAAAAAGATTGCTTCTCAAAAGTGACCAAGGATGGAGATGAATGAAGGAACAATATAATGTGAGGTAAGCAGAGGCCATGATAACTACCAGGATAAGGTACAGTGATGAGGTACTCGGGTGCATGGGTGCATTGAAGAGAAGTCTGTGACTAGAGGGTAGGAAGGTGCATGCTAGAAGGTTATAGTTGGGGTGTGAATATGTACTGCGTGGAAAGAACAAATTTGGTCAATAAATGAGAGGATATTTGGTAGGTGGAGAAGCAATAAATGCATCAAAATTTGAAAATCTATATAAGGATGGGATGTGAGTTCATTTTTACCATTGCGATTAAGAGTATTTGAGAAAGAGCTAAGTGCGAAGAGCCGAGTAATCGATTTGAGGTGTGAAGGGTGTGAAACTAGACGTGACAAGTAGATATGTGTGTAGAAGAAGCTTGCGTCCCTGGTGGTGAAGGGTTTGAGTGAAGTAGGATGATCAGAGAGGAGCTAGGGCATGTGATTTCACCTAGGGCATGCTAACTCGAGCTAGGGTTTGAGTCGGGCATTATAGAGTTGAAGAGGCAAGTGTCTATAGAAGGATTGCAAGGTAAAAATGGCACCCAAGAAAGTAGTTGCAGTGGGAACAAAGGGGAAGAAGAAGGTAGTTGTAGAGGAGGAAGAGATGGCACCTGAAAGTAATTTTTAGAAATGCAATATCCAGAGGGCATCATAGTCGGCTAGGAGTGGGATTCACATATAAGAAAAAGAAAAGTGAGTGAGTATAACCACAGGACCATAGAGAACAAAAAGGAACTCATGATGCCCTGCTCAAAGAGAAAACAAAACATGGAAGATGACATGCCGGTTTATGATGATGTAGGTGAGAAACTTTTGAAAAGAATTGGAGTCTACCAATTATATGAGCTTCCATATTTTGGGAAGTATGAGCCTTTATACCAATGGCTCATGAGCAGAGTACATGAGGAATTTTTCTACTTTGTAGGACATAGAGTCAGAATCTCATCCGCGTTGATCTCCATCAGTGATAGGTTTGAAGGCCACAGGAGAGGATATAAAGACTGACCTAATAGATAAGGCCGTGATTCTAGAAACTAGGAAGGAGTTGGGATACTTGAAGGGTCCGCGTGGTATGGACATTGATAAACTAAAGAATTATCTGGTTGTACAAGCAACAACACATCTTGTTACAAAGTTGAATGACAGGAGAGGTGGTCATAGGTGAACACCATGTGGCTGCATGTTGTGAAGTGGATGTCAGAAGGAGTAGTCTACAATATTATAGGCTACATTAGAACAAATAGTGAGGAAGCATGCACGGGAGGAAAAATCAGCTTTGGAGTTGTTCTATTATCACTGGTATTCATGGAGATTGGAGTACCAGATGGACCGAAGGAGAAGATATGGGAATACCCCATGGAGAATAAGTCACCAGCTGAAAGGTTCAGCAAGTACCTATGTAAAGGGTCCATGATAGATGATGTCAAGCAAAGAGCGGAGAAATGGTACGATGGATTCTTAGTCTGATGTAGATCACATAGAACATTATTGCTCCACACATCCTTTGAAGAAGAGTGGTGCATCCCGAAGGACCTACCTTGGTAATAGGGAAACAAGTCTAGTTTGTTGTATATTAGCATTTCTGCATCATATGCTTCCCAATGAAAGATGGATCTGGAGCCCTTGGTGCAAATTTCCTTATGCCTTCATAGTGAGGTACTTTCAAACATCAGTCCATGATTCACAGACACGCCACTTGGCCTTCAATGCAGAGAAGGTAGACTGTGACTACCACACCCTGAGAAAGAAATATGTGTATCCAGGGTGAAGCATGTATATCGAGAGGCTCATTTAGAAGTATTGAGCATAAAGCCCATGAGTCTAGCTATCGAGATATTGGGGCAACACTAGTATACCTTCAGCTGAAGCCCAAAGATGGAAAACAATAAGTACGTGGAGAATGAGTTTGCGCTCCCAGGGCCACCAAAGGGTCAACATACAATGGAGAACATAAGAAACCCATTGAAACCATTGACTAGATGATGAAGAAGAAAAACGTGAAAATTTGATGAAGAAACATTTGAAAATGCACATGATAATGCCCCTAATACCATGACTCATAACCTAGCTTGGATAAGTTGCTACTACAAGGAAAGGAAGATATGATCTTCCTATGAGGATGATCGGAGAACACAATGCACCACTCATAGGATACACTAAGGACTTAGGAAAGATTGTCCAGATGATAGCATAGAAAGGATTTATTCGGGCGGGAGCTAATGGATGAGGATATGGTAACCATGCACACTCGAAAGAAATTATCATGGTCAATACACACCCACATGGATGAGCCTAAATTTGATGTATGCGAGGAGTCATTCAAGAAAAGCTATTAAAGCCTATTGTCTAAGGATGAACAGGTGAGTAAACATTGGTCAAAGTCTCAACAAAAGTGGCTAGGGTGCAATATGGACAACCACGCCACAATTAGGTGAATAGCAAGAGATTAAAACTAAGGATGGGGAAATAGCTTTACCTGGGAAAGAGACTTAGCACAGAAGAAAAACACTATATTTATCAAGCAGAGGAAATTACAAATGACAACTTTCATCATGAAGGCTGGCCATACCTAGAAAAAGGTACCAAAGATGTTTCCTTCAATGATACAATAGTAAGTACCTTAGTAGACATAGTGCTTGAAGATGAACCCTACGTATGCGATATGCCAAGCAAAGGATCCAACAAAAGAGGCAAAACGAGAAAACCCTAACGTAATGAGCAAAGTGATACTATGAGGGATCTGCCGCAATAAGCAAGAAGAATCCAAGAAAGTAAACCAAGCCTTAAACATCCATGCAGACACTCTAGAAGATCATGATGTAGCCTAGAATTTACTAGATAACACCCTAGTCTGCATTGCACATCACTCAACCTAGACTCGAGTAGTCACCCAAGCGCGTAAAGGTACCAGGTCCCTCTTTAAGATTTAACAAGATGAAGGAAGAAATCATAACTAATCCATCATTCACATAATGCATGCTACCCTCAGATCTATGAAAGAACAAGATTAAACCAGTAATCATGATTGAATTAATAACATGCACTACTCAACTACACACAGAATGACACTTAGATTCAACCAATATCTTCCATCTATTAATAAATATAGAAGCTCCTTACAGTATTGTCAATCTATACCAATGCATATGGAACTGATATAGATAGTTCATCATCATATGCATATATCTATATACACACATACATACATCACATACATCTATCTCTCTCTCTCTCTCTCTCTATATATATATATATATATCTACTATACCTAACATCATATATATAGGGTGGGGACTTTCCCTTCACCGCTTATCTATTCCAGAAATAGGCCATGCATGCTATTAATAGCCACACACCATTTACAATCATAGCCACACATGCAAGTGTGCTATCTATAGTCCTCTTGTAGTTAAATTGAAGTGTCAATTCTATTCTTAGCTTGTCTTCATGCATAAATGCTTCGAACCACTTCTCAAAGATAGACAATGCATGGCACGCACATCTCTGCATCGTTGATGTGTTCACATGCCATCTTCTAAAAATAGGTCTTCATGCTCAAAATGGCTAAGTCTGAAATCTGAACTTGCCTTCCATGCATGCGGGTCCTTCTGTCCTTCCGCGCCCTTGGTTTGGGCCTTCTATCCCACATGGACTCCTTGTGTGATCTTTGACAAGTATTCTTTGATCAACATTACCCCACACTAATCTCATTGTCATCCCGACAATGGGTATCTCAAAAATTGAAGGAAAGAATAGAAGAATGGAAAGAATAAGAATAAAAGAATGTAGATAAATAAAGAATCTCTATGAGGTTATTAGGAAACCTCCTCTGTATCAGTTTGCAGTATCAACTCTGGATACTCTTCCTTTATTTGGCCTCTAATACTTCCCATTAGATTGAGTGAGTGCTTGCTCTACTTTTTTTGGGATGTGTCCACACAATGGATTCAACTCATCCCTCACAATTTCTCCTTCTCATTTTGTAGAACCAACACAACACTGGACATTGATGTCATTCTTCCTTCTAAAAGGTCCATCTTTTGTGCAATCAACTTTCCAAGCTCTTCCAGTGAGTCTTGTGTGGCTCTTGTGTCTTTCTTTGAGGGGCCTCGCACTTCTATTTAACCATTGAAAATATTTTTGTGTGGCCCAATGTCTCATCTTTCATCACTTTCTAGACCTCGTTATTCTCTTTGAGGGTCTTGATGTTGATAAGCCTCTGGAGTTGTGCATATATTTAAAGCCTAGTCTACTTTCTTCAATACTTCTCTGTAATGCTTGCAACAACCCTTCATAAGATGTAATTTTTCTCATCACAGATGCTTTCTCTCATTTGGCATCTTGTTAGAGCATTTTAGTGCTTGCATACGTAGAGTTTCATCTTCAAGTACCAAGTCCACCAACTTTCCCACATAGTGTATCTGAAGGAAATGTCTGTGGTACCTTGGCCTCTAAGTGTGGCCTTGCTTTGATTACATTGTCCCCAATCTCCTCTGTGATGCTTATGAACACCTCATTCTTCTTTTACGTGAAGTCCCTCTCTGTGTTATGCATGCTTATCTCTACGTCCTTTGTCTTCAACTCCTCGCATGCGCTGCTCGATCGTGGCAGCTTTGTCCATGTTTCTTCTAGCCACCTCAGTAGAAAACTTTCACCAATGCATTGTTGACTTGCTCATCTGACATGATAGTAGGCTTTACTGTCATGTGTCTAGCTTGAGGTGCCTTCTTTAGTCTTCTCAAAAAATGCATGACTCTTCACACACATCAAAGTTAGGCTCATCCATGTGGGTGTGCATTGACCATGATAGTTGCTTTCGAGTGTGCACCATTGCCATATCTTCATCCATTAACTCCCAGCCAAATAAATCCTTCTGCGCTATCATGCTCTAGAAGTGGGTGTGGAACAATTTTTCTGTGTCCTCTGCATACCCCATGGCTGGTGGAATGTGCTCTCCACTTGTTCTTCTAGACCTTTGCTACTTAGGAACTTTAGCCTCCAAATTTGGGACTTGTGTCTCCATGTCCTGAACATCCTCTCTGTAGTTGTCTCCTCTGGTCTTTTCTCTTCCTCTTCTTTTTCCTTTGATGCCTCACCCTGTTCTTCTATGTCCTCTGGAAGTGTAGGAGAATTAGGTGTGCTTTCCTCTGACTCTTCCACCTCCTCATTCAACTTTAGTTTCCTCCTCTCTACTGGTAGCCTCCTTTTGTGGGGAGAGTCTGGGTGATTTATGCATAGTGGTTGGAGTAGCACCTTGGGTCCTTGTTCTCCTAAATACCCTTTTAAACTGTGCTCCCCTTGGACTGCATTCACGTCCTCATCATCCCCCTCTTGTGGCTGAGGTGGTGTAATGGCGTGCTCAACTTCACCCTTACTTGTAGGATGTCTCCTACCCCTATGCTCCAAACCACCACTATCTTCGCGCTCCTCCTCCTCATCTGCACTTCAACTGGTTCTGTGGGCTTAAGTTTGGGATGTTCTCCATTGTATGCTTTCCCTTTGGTGGTGTTGGAAGTGTGAACTCACCTTCCACATATTTTTATTCTCCATTTTGGCTTCAAGTTGGAGATACACCAATGTTGCCCCCACATCTACTACAACCAAGCTTATTGGTTTGATATTCAATACTTCTGAAATGATCCTCTCTGTATAAGCACTTCTGCCAGGATACACATACTTCTTCCTCAAGCGTATGGTAATCATAGTCTACCTTATCTGCATTGAAGACCAAGTCGCGCGTGTGTCTGTAAATCTATGAACAAGATGCTTGAAAATACCTTGTAGTGAATGCGTAAGGAAACTTGCACCAAGGGCTCAGACTCCATCTTTCATTGGGAAAGCATGATGATGTAGAAATGCTGATATACAAACTGAACTTGTTTCCCTACCACTACTGGTAGGTCCTTTGGGATGTGCCACTCTTCCCCAAATGTTGTGGAGCCTATCATACCACTTCTCTTTGCCCTTTGCTTTACATCATCTGTCATGGCCCCCTTGCATAGGTACTTGTTGAATCTTTCAGCTGGGGACTTGTTCTCCATGGGGTATTCCCATACTTTCTCCTTGGTCCATCTGGTACTGATCTCCATAAATACCAGTGATAGTAGAACACCCCAAAGCTGATCTTCCCTCTGTGTGTGCTTCTTTGACTATTTTCTCTGCAATATAGCCTATAATGTTGTAGATTGTCCCTTGACATCTTACGTGCCACATGTAACCACATAGTATTTACTTGAGACCACCGCTCTGATCATTCAACTTGGTAACAAGGTGGGTGCAACTTGTACAACTGGACAGTTCTTCAATTTATCTATGTCCATTCCGCGTGGACCCTTCAAGTATCCCAACTCTGTTTGGTCTTTACAATCATGGCTTTATCTACAAGATCACCTTTTATATCTTCTCATGTGGCCTTAGACACTGATGAGACAAGTGTAGATGAGATTCTAACTCTGCGTCCTGCAAAGTAGAAGAAGTCTTCGTGCACCCTGCTCATGAGCCACTGATACAAGGGCTCATACTTCCCAAAATATGGAAGCTCATACAACTAGTAGACCCCAATTCTCTTCAAAATATTTTCACCCACATCATCATATATTGGCATGTCCTCCATTGTGTGCTTGTTCATTCTAGTAGTGAGCAAGGAATCAAGCTCCTTCTTGTTCTCGAAGTCTGTGATTATATTCACTCACTTTTCTCTTTTTGATGGGTGAATCCCATTCTTGCCGATGATGACTCCTTTTGGATATTGCATCTCTGAAAAATGGCTTTGGGTGCCATCTCTTCCTCCTCGATGACTACCTTCTTCTTTCCTTTTTTACTTGCTGCTTCTGAGATGCCTTCTTCGGTGCCATTTTTACCTTGCAAATGTCTCCTCTTCAACTCTGTAACTTTTGAATCAAACCCTAGCTCGATTCAATCATGCCCTAGGTGGAAAATTCATAACCTAACCCTTTTCTATCTCCTACTTCACTCAAACCCTTCACCACTGGGGGACACAAGCTTCTTTCACATAGATCTCTGGTTGTCACACTTGGTTTCACCCCGCACCTTAACTTCGATCACTCGGCTCTTGCACTTGGCTCTTTCTTCAAATACTCTTAGTTCTGATGGTAAAAATGAATCGCATCCCATCCTTATATAAATTTTTCAAAAAAATTCAAATTTTGATGCATTTATTGCTCCTTCACCTACCAAATATCCCCTCATTCATTGACCAAATCCATTCATTCCGCGCGGTACATCTTCGTGCCCAACTATAACCTTCTAGTGCCTTCCTACCCTCTGGTCACAGACTTCTCTTTGCGTGCTCCTGTGCCTGAGTACCTCATCACTGTACCTTCTCCTAGTAGCTATCATGGCCTCCACTTACCTCGTTATATTGTTCTTTCATTCATCTCCATCCTTGGTCACTTTTGAGAAGCAATCCTCTTTTGACTTAAAGCACACCCATAGCAACTTATTCCTTTCACCTTTCAATTCCCACAGTCTTTTTCTTGGATAACTACAACCACCCCACACTAAAAGTATGTGTAGTCCTCTACGCATAAACATTCTTCATACAGTAATTAGCTTCATGTGCAAGCAGCGCTTATTACACAAGAACAACAACTAAATTGACAAAGCATAGTGATAATGAAGGAAATACATAATTGAAAACCTAAACTAAATGGCAATATTGCCTTATTACAAACACCAAGAAGACTTATTTATAGTAGGGCTTCAGCCTACTCCGTTAAAGTAACCGGGTAGCCGTGTTCCATCAAGTGCTTCTAACTGGAAAGCACTTGATTCAAGTATAGAAGTGATAACATACGGCCCCAACCAATGTACTTTGAGCTTTCTGGATGGCGCAAAAACTTTGAGTCATAAAGAAGTACCATTTGTCCAATCTCAAATTTCTTATCCCTTATGTTTCTGTCATGCCATGCCTTCTACCTGGCCTTTTCTACTTCTGACTCCATCTTGTTATGGCTCGGCACTCATCCAGTTGAATCATCTTTTTGATACGCTCTTCTAAATCTTGTTCATCAGCTAGACCTCCAGTGTGTGCAATGCGTAAAAGAAGGTAACATAAATTCTATAGGGAGAACAACTTCTGCATGCCAAACACCAACTGAAATGGTGTGGCTTTGTTCAATCTCTTGTAAGTTGTTCTATATGCCCAAAGAATAGTTGATACTTTGTCATCCCAATCCTTTCTTCCAACATCACAAATTTTTGTCAAAGTATGGCTCAAAATCTTGTTGAAGGCCTCAGCAGTTCCATTTTCCTGAGGATGATAAGGTGTAGTTTTATGGTGTGCAACCATAAACTCATCTAATAGGATCTGATTGTCTCATTCAAAAGTGTGTACCTCGATCACTTGTCAAGCTTAAGGGACATCCATATCTTGTAAGAACATTCTCCCACAGAAACCTAGCTATTGTAGTAGCTGTCCATATGAGTCCTTGGTAGGTGTTTTTTACCCACCGTGTGAGATAAATCATGTGCAAGTAATGATATAGTGTGATCCAGTCCTACGCGTGTGGTGAAATAGGTCCTACAAAATCAATGGCCCATTTCTCAAATGGTTTGGCACTAGTAATTGGTCTCAAAGGCATCTCATCTCTTTGCCCTAGTTTTCTAGGTGTTGACAATGATCACATGCCTTACAATATTCTTTACAGTCCTTATACAATGTCTCCCACCATAATCCAACAAGTAGGATCTTTTAGGGAAGTCGCATCACCTACATAATGGCCTCTGCAATACCACCATGAGCTTCTTCCATGATATCCTTATGCTCATGTTCTAATATACAACGTCGTAATACTTCATCTCTACCTAGCTTGTAGAGGTCACCATTGATTAACATAAATGGTGCCATGCGTATAGCAAGCTTGCTTCTTTTCTAATGCTTTCATTCCTTCTGGTGCCATACTTGTTCGTAGAAAGACAACAATGTCTTCTAATTCCATGGGGGCGTGTGTTGTAACCTATATAATTGTGCATCTGACATTGTTTCTTCAATTGTTTGTGCATCCTCTCCTGAATTGATTCTAGATAAATGATCTAGTCTAGAATTGCTTTTCCCTAGCTTCACCACAACTGTGAAGTCAAACTCTTGAAATAGGAGCACCCATCTGCATATGCCCCTGTAAGATGGGCTTGTTTACCAAGTACTTCAATGCCATGTGATCTGTATAAAACACAAATGGTGTTGCTAACAAGTATTATCAAAACTTGTACAATGCATAGATCATTGACAAAGCTTCTGCACTCTGTAGTTGTATAATTCCATTCAGGTAGAGTCAACTTCCTACTAGAAAAAAGATTGGATGATCTATAATACCTTCACCAGGTTGAGCTAACACAACACCAATGGCCATGCCAGAAGCATCCACATGCACATGAAATGGTTTATCCCATGAGGGAAAGCGTAGAATGGGTGCGGTAGTAAGTTTCTCTTTTAATATCTCAAATGTGCGTCTGTTGCTTGGTTCTCCCCAATAAAATGTACCTTTCCCCTTCAGTAATTCTTCCAAGGGTGTAGCAATTTTGGCATACCCTTTTATGAATTTTCTATAATATCCTGTATGACCTAAAAATCCATGCACCTCACTTTTTGGTGGTAGGCACTTCCAGGCCTAAAATGACTACAACCTTGGCTGGATCAACTAGCAAACCTTCCTTGCAGATTATATGTCCTAATAGTATCCCAAATGGTGTAGAAAATATGCACTTCTTGATGTTCAAAGAGATACTCAATTGTCTGCATCGTTCAAACATTAAGCGCAGATTGTCACAATGATCTTTCACAAGCCCATATATTGTCCAATCATCTAGGTATACTGTAAGAAGTTGTGAATAAAATCCTTTAAATGCTGAACAACTATGCGAGAATAATACAAGGCACATTTTCAATCCAAAGGGCATCACATAGTATAGGAAAAACTACCCCATTTAGTAGTAAATGTTGTCTTTTCTTGATCCTCTGAGCAATCCTAACCTGATGATACCGGAAAATCCATCGTGAAGGAATATATTTCGTGCCCTACAACTCCTAGTATTTCCTCAGTGAATGGCGTAGGGAATGGATCTATGACACATGCAGCATTCAGCTCCCTATAGTCCACACATATCCTAATCCATCCATCCTTCTTGATATTGATCACCATTGGGCTAACCCATTCTGACTCATCAAGGGGCTTGATAATTCTAGATTTCAACATTTTATCAATTTCTTCTTTTACCTTTTCATGCAAATTAGGATTCATTCTGTAAGGTCTCTTTCTAACTGGCCATGCACCACCCTTAAGTTTGATCTTCATTTCCCCAAGTGATTCATGCATGCCTTTAAGTTCATGATATCCTCGAGGGAATAAGTCTGATAATCCCTGAGTAACTCGATGATCTTTGCTACCTCCGAGTCTGACTAGTAATCTCCAATTATGGCCTCCTTAGGCTCAGCCTCCGAACCTATATTCACCTTCTTTGTCTTCATGGGTTTGTGGTAGGTGTGTATCCTTGTCTGCACTATCCAAGACCTCGTGCACCCCATGTGAATGTTCAATATCTAGGTTCTCAACTTCCTCATCATCCATGATGTAAACCATCTTTCCTTTCTCTTTCTCAAGGAAAGCGTGTTCAAGTAGTATGGAGTCCATTTCTTCTTCCTTTTCAAAACATGCTCCAAACTCTACCTCACCGAATAATTCTTGTATATGCTCCTTGCTTTTGCACTATCTCCCATAGTTAAGTGCTTGAAAATTTTAATGCCTCTGCTATAGGAGGTTTAGTCGAGAAGTAGTCAAAAGTCTGGATCATTCTGTAGTCAAATCTTTAGGTTTCTAGTTTCTCGATGTAGTTTACATATACATACCAAGCGCGTGTGCATCCTTGTAGCGTAGAATACAATCTATGCACCCAAAGTGAAGGTGGTAATGCTTCATGTCCTTTGTCTAGAGTCTCTCACTTTCTTTGAATGTGATGTTGAATAGGTTGATCACCATGATAAGTGTAGATTTGCGTAGGTGCATTGTTCCTTATAAACCTAGTAGACAAAGTGACTCCAATCTCTTCCCAATTTATAAGATTATCTCTGTGGACTACCCACCAGTGCGTTGTTGTCCCATGTAGTGTATATACTAACATATCTCTCCTTTTAACTTGATCTATCCCATTGTGTTTCCATGGCCTTCAAAAAGGTAGGAAGATCTTTTGTCCCTGTATACCAAGGTATTGTGCTACCTATCCATCGAATTGAATGAAGTCCATTCTTGCATGCAACCACACTTTTCACCTCGCGTCCTACTAATTCATATGTACCATGAGCCCAATTATCACAAGAAATACTCGTAGTATCACTAATAGAATGAGAATCCTCCCCCATTATAGGATGCCTTCTTTTGATGGCTCATTGACCTCTGGGTCTGAATAGTGCGTACATAGACTCTGTTTAAATCCTCCTCACTTAGAGGTTCAACATATGGTGTAGAATTTCCATCTATCAAAGGTATCACAACCCTTTCCTCCTTGTTTTCAAAGCTGATATACCCCTTATTGAATCTCAAGTCAGCATTATTCGCATAACACCAAGGGCGTCAAGTAGGGCTGGAAAATTCTGCTTCTGCAAGTGCTAATACCTCAAAATCCCTAGTGAACTTGGCCCCTTGTATAGTTATAGATGCATCTTTCAAAACTCTATGGGAGTGGCCTTAGTCAGTTTTCCATAAACAACACATTAGATGATGGCTGCTGATAATGGAGGCCTCCCCATTTGTACCCATGCATCTAATGTAAGCACATTTACTTCACACACTGTATCGATCAATATGTTGCTCACATGACCACCCATCCACAACAACATTCAGAGTAATTTCTTTGTCATAGTCAATCTTTATCGGGGGAAGATTTGCATGCAGAATCTATCATTTGGTCTCAAGACTTGCGTGGAGTGTTCCCTTTTAACCAACTTCCTAATAGTGGAATAATGTTCTCCTAGTGCAACATCTTGCACACCTCTCGTAGATCATCGATATCAGTTTGGACTATCTCTGATGCTTTCTTTTTCTCCTTTAGGTATTGTATCTCACCCTGAAGATTCCTTAGCACTTCCATGGTATCCTGGTAAACTTCCTTCTGATGAGTAGGATCTGGGTACCTCACATGCAAAACCTCCTCCTTGGTGATCGTAGGCTTCTTTGTGTAATGCCTCTCTCACGCGTGTCTTTGCTTCAGCGTGTGTGTAGTAATCTTCACTGTCAATGCCTCAGGTCCTTTTGGTTATCTTGGGCATCCATTGATCTCTCTACCATGCTAGATTCTAACCATCCCGATGCCTTTGTTTTCTTGCTTATGTTGCTTACTCAGATGCTCATATAAGTCAGGCACTCTTCATAGCTATGGTTCTTTCCACATAGAAAAAACATGCAATATTTGAGGACATTCGCTGCCTATAGTGGTAGGAGATCCACACGTATAACATGTTCCATGAGGAAACTCACCTCTTCCTCCACCATGGCCTCATCCTCCATATCCACCATGATATCCATGTCCCCTTCCATGACCTCCTTTAAAATGCCCCTCATTCTGTCATAGCAGCGTTTGATTATGATCCCGATCTGGTGCTCATTCTTACCCTTAGAACTATCTGTTATACTTGTCTGTCATACCCCAAGGTCTATAGCATCTGGATCTGACCAATCAGCTGAAAATCCTAGTATCATGGGTCGTGGACCTGTAAATTTTACAAAAGCAAGATACATTCTTCCTTATCATGTGTTGTAACAAAGGACAATGACTAGCATCATGATTCAAATGAAAATTTCATAGTCCAATAGTAATGAGCGTATAGATCTGTGAGGGAAACTATCCTTGGTGTGACCTTCCACTTCACAATCTATACACCAAATTCTGAAGCGTTTTCATGGCTGAATTTTTTGATAGCTTCTCTAACTTTGCTTTTCCATAGCTGTAATATGTGCCTCTAGGAATGGACTAATGCCGAGTGTCAATGCTCCCTAACCTCAACATGTAAAGCTACTTCAAGTGCTTCACATGTGGATCAGTGTATGTCTTATGTGACAATGCCCTTCTAAAAGGTGTAATCAATCCTCCAATGAACCATTGTGCATGTTGGCTAGTGCATGAATATCATAAGATAGCTTAGATAGAAGTGTCTTAAAATGAGCATCATACTCACGTACACTCTCAGTAGTGCCTTGCTTGATATCCTTGAGCACACTTATACTCTTCTACTCAAACTCAGGTATATGGAACTCTTTCAAGAAAGCATCTCTCAATGTTGCATAATCCACACAAGTTTGATCAGGGTCAAATTTCCTATACCAGTTTTGTGTGTGCCCCTGTAATGTAGTGGTGAATTGACTTGCCTTTTCTCTCAGTAGCCATGATCCCTTTAGCATGCCACAAGATTTCACACATATGCACATGTTTGGTAGCATCCTCTATACCTCTATACTCTGGGAGATGAAGAGACATCTCCATATAGATATTTTATGGTTGTTGTTGGACCTTGACCACCTGATCCGGAACCTCTGTGTTCCCTCTGCCTCTAGAACCACTAGATCCACTGGAACTAGAACCACCTATACCTCTTGATCCACCACCTGTAGTTGGAATAGGGCTGTAGATGTACTCCCCTGTGCTGCTCACGATAGTAGTACTATATTGAACCCCCGAGTCTGTGAGGTAGTTCCACTTCAGAGGTGAATCCAACATTCTGTGCGCTCACATTCTTGTGTGGATGATGCACCTAAGAATGCTCCTCCAAATGACATTGAAGCCATCTATCCTGCCATTGATGTACTTGATCCCTGACTTACTCTGCTCTCCTACTTCCCAAGTTAGTTTGTTGGTTACTTGTTGTACTAGATATTGAAAAACCAAAGTGCAAGGGCTAGGTCACCAGGTGGATTAAGATGCGTGCCCGTGGTCTAGGTAGTCTCTTTGTGGTGCACTTCTGTGTGAGGCCGAGGGGGATCTCTATCATGCTTTCCAAGATGGGGGAGTTCTGATGCTCTGGCTCCATGTCTTCTACGTGAGCTATAAATCCTTCATGAGCCATCTCTCTCCTCCATGCCATACTCTCTGTAACAATGGAACATTGCTTCTCTATCTCCCTCTCGTGTGCCTCATTATACTTAAACCACCTTTCTCTCTCTCTCTTCTCTGTCACTAGGTCTTCCATCTTAAACCAAACTGTTCCTACCCCCGTGTGTGGTGAAGTTTAGTTAGCCATCGGTTTACTCTCAGGTTCAAAGTTACCATTAAGATCTTGATCGCTAGTGGAATACCTTGCAAATATGTTCCTCTTGGATACCACAAAAACTGGAACTCAGCTACCTCTGGGAAAGAGTACGTCAAAATTGAATATTCAGAATATAACTATTTAGAACACCATGAAACCACGTATCCACCACGTGAGTCCAGATCAGATCAGCATCATAGAGGGCCTGAAATTCTTCTGTGTCCAAAAAAGTGTGTGATACCTCCAATTCCGTTGAGATGCATAAGCAGTAAGCCACTCGTATAGTTCTACTAGAAAGATAGTGAAAAATCTCTCATATAAGTTATCATACAGGTTTTGTTCTACCCAAGTGTGTGCATTAAACTCAAGATCCATTCTTTGAACCACCATGCATATTCTTCCTCTAGATCATGTATCCATTCCTCAATACTTGCTAGAGTTAACGGTACGTCTTCATCATGAACCATCTGAAAACAACTGAAAAAGAGGTCCCAAAAATGGAACCAATGATGCAACCTAGAATTTACTAGATAACACCCTAGTCATGCTGGCACATCACTCAGCCTAGACTGAGCGCTCACCCGAAGCAGTGCAAAGGTACCAGGTCCCTCTTTAGGGTTGTTGTGTAATAGGATGTTAACATGATGAAGGAAGTAACATATAGATTCATAACTAATCCATCATTCCACAATGCATGCTACCTCAGATCTATGAAAGAACAAGCTTAAACAATAATCATGATTGAATTAATAACATGCACTACTCAACTATACACAAAATGACACTTAGATTCAGCCAATATCTTCCATCTATTAATAAATATAGAAGCTCCTTACAGTATTGTCAATCTATACCAATGCGCGTATGGGCGATACTGATAGTTCAATCATATGCGTATATATCTTACGTTACACACATACATACATCTCCTTCCATACATCCATCTCTCTCTCTCTCTCTCTCTCTATATATATATATATATATATCTACTATGTACCTAACATCATATATATAGGGTGGGGACTTTCCCTTCACCACTTATCTATTCCAGAAATAGGCCGCATGCTATTAATAGCCACATGCCATTTACAATCATAGCCACACATGCAAGTGTGCTATCTATAGTCCTCTTGTAGTTAACTGAAGTGTCAATTCTATTCTTAGCTTGTCTTCATGCATAAATGCTTTGAACCACTTCTCCAAAGATAGACAATGCATGGCATGCGTGTCTCTGCATCGTTGATGTGTTCCGCATGCCATCTTCTAAAAATAGGTCTTCATGCTCAAAATGGCTAAGTCTGAAATCTGAACTTGCCTTCCATTGCGCGTGGGTCCTTCTGTCCTTCCGTGCCCTTGGTTCAAAAATGGGCCTTACTATCCCATCGCGGACTCCTTGTGTGATCTTTCAACATTAATGACTTATCCATTTTTGGGCATGAAGATTTATTTTTAGAAGATAGCGTGTAGAAACACACGATGATGTAGAGATGTGTGTGCCATGCATTATCTATTTTTGGAGGATCGATTCGAGTTCTTTTGCATGGAGACAATCTAAGAATAAGATTCTCACCTAGTTAACTATTAGTAGTCTATAGATAACACACTTGCATGTGTGGCTATGCATGTGTTGGGTTTCAAATTTGCACTTGGGATGAAACCATAGTCAGGGGACAAACAAGTCCCTCCTCTTTGATGGGAGAGGTTCCCTTATTGAAAGAAAAGGATAAAAATATATACAAATGTACAACTTTCATCAATTTGTGGTCTTCTGATATCTTGGAAATGTGTTTTCTACAAGGAAAATTATCAGCACAAGAGGATAGAGGAATGAAGGAGAGGATGGAGGGAGAAGAAGGCAATACTTTCAGGGAAAAGAGATTGTAGAGAAAACCCTTATTTGCATTGGACAAATGAAATACAGAGAAAAACCATTCATTTTTACCAAATACAATCCCACAGACACAAAGTTATTCAAAATTGCATTCACAAGAACACAAAGTTTCTTCGCATATTAGAGATTAAATGATTCTCAAACCAGAGTAGAGGAAGAAAGAGAAACAAAGGAATAAAAGAGAAGATCTTGTATTGATTCTTTTGGTTCAAAATTATAGTCCCGACATATCAAAATTCCAACCCGATAATGGCTTCCGAACCCATCAAATAGCTCGCGAAAGTGGTTATAACTTCCTCCAGGTGAGAAAAATGGTTTGCAAATGGATTTCATCCTTCGTGCCCTTCAAAAATCATCCATTCATGAAGAAAAACCATGGTGGAAAACCAATTTACGTGAATACACAGACATTTCATTTTATTTTCCAATTTTGATATGAACCATTGATTTGCTACTAAAACATTCAAATCGGACCATCCACGTGGAAGGAGAAGATTGGAGCGGGCGTGGGGGAAGCCCCTTTCATTTTCATGAATTTTTGTGTGTTTTGGCACTTTGGAACAAATTTCCCACAGCCCCACCTTGACTTTTTGACTTGGACACATGGCAAGCTATGATTGGAAATGGGGTCGTGGTGCAATTCTGAACATTTTGACCTATTTTGCAAAAAAATGCAAAATCTCATTTACCTCCACCGGCCCGTAGCTCCAATTCAGCATGGACACGTGGTGCAATCTGGTTGGAAATGGGTGTGTGGCTCTCGTTGTAACATTTTGACCTTTTCTGCAAATGGCGCAAAATCTCATTTACCTCCACCGGCCCGCTGCTCTGCATCGGCTCTTTGGACACGTGGCACCCTTAGATTCACTACGGGTTATGGGGAAAATGACTTACCTTACCACTTTTTAACCTTTTGGAAAAAGGTTCAAAACCTTGAATTCTTCCATGGCTCCACCGATCCGATCCTCCCTTTGGACACGTGGTAGCCTTTGATCCGCTACGGGTCCCTAGGGATTTTTTTCAATTCTCCCCGCTGGGCTCACGGGAAAAATCTTACCAACTTATTTTTTTGTCAAAAGAGAAATGTGCACAAATACCCCGCAGCTCTCCGCAGTCCACCAAAGGGAAAATTTTCCAACTTAGGCTCCCTAGAGCCATAACTTAAAAAGTACAAGGAGTTAGGAGGACTTCTTTACCTTTTTGGAAAGGGGAAGAAATTTCCCATCTGATGAAGTGATTTTCATGAGTCTGAAAGTCCTTAGAAAGTTCCAATTTTCAAAATACCTCTTTCAAGCATACTTTAAGGGCACCAACTCAATTTTTTTGCAATTTTAGACTTAGAAATTAAAGGGAAATTTGAGGGTGACAACAACATGAAAATGACATGCAACTATTAATAGCATGCGACTTATTTTTGGGATAGATATGTGGTGAAGGGAAATTCCCCACCCTATATATATGTAGTGAATTACTGGTAGGGAGATGATGGATATAGAGAGATAGATAATATAGTGTGTGTGTGTGTGTGTGTGTATGTGTGTGTGTGTGTGTGTGTGTGTGTGTGTGTGTGTGTGTGTGTGTGTGTGTACATGTGTTTTGGATTGTGTGTGTGTGTGTGTGTGTGTGTGTGTGTGAGGGATAAGTATACAAAGACATGTACATGTTTTGGATTACCATATCAGATCCATGCGCACATCGACATAGATTTCCAGTATTGTAAGAAGCTTTTGTGTTATTGTGATAATTAAGAGATGGAAGATATTAACTGAACCTAAGTGTTATTCCTATGTGTAATTGGGTAGTGCATGTTCTTATTTCTATCATGATTATTGTTTAAACCTATTATTTCCTAGATCTAGATCTGTCATGCATTGTATAATGATGTATTAGTTATGGATCTATATGCTTTAAGTCTTCATCATGTTAACATTCTACTACAACAACCCTAAAGAGGGACCTAGTACCTTTGTGCGCTTTGGGTGAGTGCTCAGTCTAGGCTGAGTGATGTGTCAGCGCGTCTACGGTGCTATCTAGTGAATTCTAGGCTGCATCGAGAAAAATATGTGATTTTTGATGTTTTTGCCTCATTTTTTGAGTTTTTACGTGTTCAACGGCCTTTCCTGGTTTTCAATGGCCTTGTCAAGCCAAAACCAACGATCTCGTTGGACATGTTAGAGACCTCGACCTACAACTTTAATGTCTCTATTTTTCAATTTTCAACATTTTTAATGAGACATATCAACGACCTTGTGACATCTATCGGTGACCTTGCTTGTATTAGCATCCTCATGACATCAATCAATGACCTCACTTGTATCAATGACCTCGTGACATCTATTGATGATCTCACATATGTCAAAGATCCTCATGAAATCTATCAATTACCTTAATTATATCAACATCCTCATGATATCTATCGCGACCTCACTTGTATCAAAGCATCCTTGTGACATTTATCAATGACATCACTTATATCAACATCCTTGTGACATCTATCAATGACATCACTTATATCAACATCCTCATGACATATATTGGTGTGTAATTACATCCTCATGACATCTATTGACCTTAATTACATCCTCATGACATCTATCAACGACCTCATTATTTAGTGGACTTGCTTTGTTGAACAACGATATCGATGTCTCTATCGGTGGTCTTGAGGTGTAGGTTGTTATGCTCACTTGACTAAGATAATTTACTAAACAACTAAATCAATTTAACAAAAATACCAAGTTGTGTGCATGCCAATTTTTTATCTTCCTTCATGCTTTTTTTTTTTATGAAATCACAATTCCCTTTGTGATTGGCATAACATTATTGGATTGACCACCTTTTTAAACACGTAGGTTACTTGATGAAGGTTACAAATATTGGGTTAATCATTTCCTTAACACTTAGAATTCTTATTAAAACGTTATATATCAGATTAACCTTGCTTTAACCACTTTTACAAGGGTTTATTTCCCTTCAGCATATTTTGCTTCTTGATTGTACCTCGTCCTAATTGCGTATGATTTTTCTATGTGTTGAAAGGTGATCTTGTAAATCAAAAATAGTTTCAATGCCTTTTCAATTTTCGTAGGGTTTGGTGGTTAGGACATCATTACCTAATCATTTAGATAAAGCCCATGTGTCAATGGGCTATATAAATTTGTGGGAAGATCAGTCATTTTTGGCTAAGTAGGGGTTCAATTTTACGTGGCTCCTATGAAGTGAGGGGTGAATTTTCCTCTAATACCCAAGCCCTAGACTAGATCCCATAAGAAACAACTATCATTTTTTACCAAGCTCCACTAAAATGATTGGAGTGAAGGGGAGGGGATTTGACCCTTCAAACCACATCTTAGACAACATTTACTAATTTCACATACTTGTGCCTCATGTACTGAAAGGTATATCAAGGACACCTTAACAACTTGTTCATCCTAGCTAGATGGCCAAATCTTAGGGAATAGGTTGTGATTGTTTGATTTCACCCAAAAACTATGTTTGTAAACAATTTTAAACCAAAGAGTGGTACTTAGTCCAAAATCCTTGATTCACTAAAACTCATAAGGTGAAACTCTGTCTGAGTTAATACCTTTGTTTTGACAAGAAAAAAAAGTGAAACTCTTTTGGAGTTAGACCAAAGGTGTTTTTCTAAATCAAAATTTGACTCATCAAAAACTCACAAGGTGATACTTTGACCGAGTTAGGGACCTTGTTTTGACAAGAAAATGAGGTGATGCTCCATCTGAGTTAGACCAAGTGTGTTTTTTATGTCACAGAATAATTCCATATTTTCACTACACATATCAAAACAAAAAACGTGTTACTCTGCCAAATTCAAAACTTGTTTGTATAAAAAAATTCACAAAGAAAAACTTTGTCCGACTTAAAACCTTGTTTTAGTGATAAAACAAGGCGAAGCTCTATTCGAGTTGTGCCACATGTTTTTCATCACAACCATATTTCTTTCATCCATATTTTGGCTTCATTTATCAAAGTTAAAAACCTAAAACTCTTCCAAAATTTCACCAACTATTTTGACACTCACATTTGAAACTTATTTTCCAAATTTGGTTGATTGCTAGAATTGTGTTGTTATGTTGTTGGTTTTTTCCTAGTTTCCTTAGATAACATTAGACATCAAAACTTAGGAAAAATAGTCGTTTGCAGTTACTACACTGCCAAATTTTTGTAGTTTTCCTTATAAGCCTTTAAAAAATATAAATAATAGTAAAACCATCATTTTTAGTTGTTATGTTACCAAAATTTCTTAGATTTCTTTGGTAACCCTTGTCAAACATCTTAAAACTTGGAAAATATCCATTTTGCAGTCGTTATGTTGCCCATTTTTGCTTAAATTTCTTTTGGAAATTCACACAAACATCCAAATGTTTGCAAAACATCCAATTTGTAGTCATTATGTTGTTTGAATCAACCTAGGAAGCCTCCAAATCTAACGCATATTCAATATGCAAGTCATTCCATACAAGTAGTCATGACAATTATAACATAGTTAAGACACAAAAAGTGTGGACCTAATCCTTTCCTTTAGAACCCTCTAGAACCTATCCTTTACGATGAGGAACATGAACTTGTTCACAATGGGGGTGAAGAAGAGATACCACATGACATATTTGCATGTGATTCAACCCACATAGACAATTAACTATTTCAAAACAAAGATCAAGTCTTATTATGCCTAGTCAAAATAGGCATGAAACTACCCTCTGATTTCGATCCATCCTTTCTCACTAGTATGATTCGGGGGGAACAACAAACATAACCTCCTCCTTTCAAATTTTTGATGATATATTGAACCCTGAACATGCCTCTACATCAACACAAATTATAATAATGAATCTACAACAACCAAAGTTAAAACTAGAAACCATATACCCTTTGTTAGAATCAATCATGAAACCAAAATGGAGGGTGAAGAGCCCCAACCTACACCATGCAATGAAGATGTGGCATTACAACAACAACTTCAAATACTTAGTCATCAATTGTCCACTTTAGCTTCCCATGTCAACAAGGATACACATAAATTGCTCATATGGAAAAACCTCAAGGTGACATATGCCACACACTATATTGAAAAATGATGGAGGTGCCTCTAAAGAAAACTATACTTACATACCCTCCATGCCATCATGTGGCAAAATATTTGACCAGGAATGGAAGTCTATGAAAGACCCACTCACTACTTACATGAAAATAGTAATAGACACAATAATAAGTATCAGTTTGAAGAATTGTGTCCCTACCCCTTTGATCGGGAAATGTTGCATACTCCCTTTCCACCTAGCTTTTACTACCCAAAATTTGATAAATATCATGGAAAATTTGACCCTATGGATCATGTAAAATAATTCTTCATGGCATGCCAAGAAGTTACTTATAGTGATAATTATCTTATTTATTTATTTCCATGGAGTCTCTGGGGCCAAACACTTGAGTGGTTTCTCCATCTCCCAAAAGGGTCCATCTCCACTTTTTCAGACTTATCTAAAAAGTTTGTTTGCAATTTCTCATTCAATATGGAGAGTGATATCACAATGCTAGACTTTTGCAATGCCAAAAAACACAATAATGAGAACTTTGTTGCTTTCCTACAATGATGACATGGGTTAGCTAGTCACTTCCCTTGATTCATGCCTAAGAAAAACTCGTGAGTTATTTTGTGCCAAACTTACATGCTAAATTTTCCTTTCACTTTCAAATGCATTGTATAGGAACCTTTGAAGAGGTCAAAAAAAAAGAGGTCAAATTGAAAATGCCTTGTTAGTAAAAGGTGTTCTCAAACCTTTCAATGATATTATGACGCAAAACCTATGGAAAAGCCCATATTTTTCAATAAGAATAAGAATGTTGTAGGTGATGGAATTACTGATTCCAAACATCTATAATTAGTCTAGAACAACCCACACATAGAACTTGCATGCGCAGACCGCTTAAACTAAAAATCAAACGTAGGGAATACACTTTGCTTACTAAGTCCCTATCATTGATCCTTAAACAACTTGATTTGGCCAATATGGTCAAATTTCCTAACACTAAACCTTTTGAGGATGATGCACCTAAACTATCATGGTACAAAGACCATGAATATTGTGAGTATCATCATGTCAAAGGTCATAACATGAATCAATGTATGAAATTAAAAACTTCATTCAAGATCTCCTAGATCATGTAGATATCGAACTTGATGCACAAAACCCAAAAATCATCCAATAATCAGTTGGGAATCTACAAGGAACCTTTCCCAAAACATAAATAAGTGGAAATGAAGTTGGATCGAGGTCAATCCTCACAAGGTAAAAGTACCAACCATGTTGTTTCTCAAACATCCCATCCATTTGATTCTCTTATTGGCTATATTCATCCTATTACCAACCATGTTACTACCATCAAAATCAAACCTCAATAGTGTTCGTTATAATGTGACACACTCATTGTGTTGTCCCGGATCCCCCCTCTGTCTACTCCTTCGGATAGTCATTATGATATCCTAGAACAACTTGAGAAGACAACCACCAAGATTTCTATCTTGGATCTTCTTAAGATATTTATTGTTCATAAGGACATCCTCTATAAGACCACAGGATTCAAGAGTTCCCACAAACATTGATGCTTCACACTTCCAAGCCTTGGTTGTTGTAGATCACCCATCATCGACCAAATAATTTTTAGCCAAAACAAAATTCCAACAAATAGTTATACACACAATATCCCTCATACATAGAAGTGATCATCACTTGTAAAAAAGGTTAAAATGGTTCTTATGGACAATGGATATGGCCAAAACATATGTACTCGAAGCTTGTCAAAAAATTGGGACATATATATACTGAGTTGGATCCTAATGTGATCACCATTAAGGCTTATGATAACGTGGAATGACAGTCGGTGGGAACAATCACTTTACATATGGAAGTTGGGCTTGTCACGCACGACACACCAAATTTCATGCCATTGATTTGGAACTTTCCTATAACATCCTCCTTATTCGTCCATGGATTAATTCCATGTAGGATGTTCCCTCTACATTTCATCAATGTATCAAATTGTATTATCAAGGAAAAGAGCTCACAATTCTTGGTGACCCATAACCTTTTTCCCATTGTAGAGTGTTGGTTGGCCACTATCAAATAGCCTATACATGTCCTATATAATTAGTTATTAAATTTGACTTAAAGGCCCTCACATATAGCGGAAATCCTAATACACCTCATACAATTCATGCTTCTACCTCATCATCCCCTTTTATCGGATGGAATCCACATTAAAAATTATTCATATTGGTCATGGAGAGTATGACCTCCAACTAGTCCTCCTTGTGTCGAATATTCCTCTATCACCAAAAAAACGTGGCAGACCCAACTTTGGTTACAAATAACTCAGGCACATTGTAGTCTCAATAAATTCATCCATGTTGGTCTCTTGGCAGATGAACAGTTGGTTAACACCTACATCACCCAGTCAATTGTTGAGAAGATGGTCTCCTGTTATCAATCCCCATAATATGTTATCCTTAACAAGATGATGTATGCCATGGGATAATAAGGTTATGGGTGTAGGTTACATGAACAAGGTGTGTGAGAACCTCTTCCGAAAAATGAAAAAATGGATAGATACGGAGTTGGTATTGATCATTATGGGGCACCACCTATAGAAGTTGACATTGATTTAACAAAAATAAGCTATATGTGTATATTTAATTTGTTAAATTCTTATATATGCTACATAAAATAAGATATTACAAGTAAATTACAACAATGACTCAAGAAAATAAGCAAAAGGAAATAAAACCCTAAGTGCAATGAAGAGTAAATACACTTAGTCAATTTTGTGAATACCTTGGTAATGTGCGAAGGTGGAAGATTGATAAAACAAGAACACAAGAGGTCACAATAAGAGCCCTAAAAATTAGAAGTGCAAAAGGAGCCAAAGGCGGGCGCTTGAAGCTGCTATAGGGAACCTACGTGTTAGGATCCCTTTCTAGGCACTAGGGTCTGTGTAGAAGCTCCAGAGATGAATTTTACAGGGTCACGAACTTTTCTAAAACCCTCATTGTTAATCGTTAGATGGTTGCACTATGATCATCGATGTCACTATTAAACCACAATAAAGATATCACTTGCAAAACCCTTAAAAGAACATCAAATCCTAAAAATAAAGATGTAAAATGAGGGGTCATATCATCCTCAGCTGTCAACTAAGTGATCTTACAACTAAACATTGTACTATATATCAGACTCAATGTAGTTCTATGTGTGTGTGTGTGCATAATCATGCCCTAGGTGGCTCTTGTGTGTGTCACAATTAATAGTGAGAAAATTAGCTAGATGTAAAAAGATGTAATAAATGTGTGCATGGAATAAAATAAACTTCCCTCTTATGCATGTGATGCAGAAAACTAGCCCTTGTCCCTTGTAATGGTGTTAGATGAATGCAAATATGCTCTTGAGTGCTTGTGAGATGCAACCTTAGGTGATAATATAGATGCTTAGAGCTTGGTCCTTTAATTTGGTCACATAAATTTATATTTATATGCTTCTCTTGTTCAAATTTTGTAATTGATCACTAAAAGGCCAACCCCTAAGAGATAGGGATGCCCAACAACTAGAAAGGACCCAAAAAGGAGCGAGCAAAGTAAAAAGAGGTCTAGGGCACCCAGAGGGGACGAGGGCACCAGGCGCTAGTGTGTTTGGGCTCAGTGCTTGTGTCTCAGAGACAAAAAGGTGAAGTATGAAGGGTCAGATTGGGAAGTGAGGTCTATAAGGCCAAGAGGGAGGCTAGAAAGGAAACTAAGAGGCCAAGTATAATGATCAATTAGTACTTTTCTCCCATAAGAAGCATATGAATAGTAGTATGTGATTAGGACCTAGTAATGTACCCAAAGTGCGTGATTTAGTGTCTACATTTGCCCCCACTTTATGTTGGTGAGTGAAAGCTCGGTAACATAAAGTAGATAGAGATGCGTACCTGATAACCATGTAGATCAATGTAGAAGAGTGTTCGAGACAAGAAAAGTGTGGAGTGATAAAAAGTGTGAAGTGTGGATGCTAAAGAAGAGGAAGTAAAAAGAAAAGTGATGAATAATGACCCTAGGGTGAAAATGCACGTGTAGATGTGATGTTGTACTGTTATTGATGATGTGCTTGGAGCATGATGGTTGTGTGTTGATGTTGACTACCGCTTCCCATAAGGATAGACATGTAAAAGAGAAGAACAAACAAGTAGTCAAATATGTGTGTATATATGTAAAAATGCATGTAAAAAGTGTGTAAAAATGATGAAAAGTAGAAAAAAGGAACATGTGCACTTGATTTGTGATGAGAAAAAGTGATAGAAAGGATCCATGAAGATGTTGATGAAGAGCAAGTTTTTCGGGTAATCTCACGCCACGACAGAAGTAGTGTAGGGAGAAAGGTCTAGTGTCATTCTCCAACCTTTGACTACTTCCCAAAGTAAAAACACCACTGCATATGGTGTGTACAAGTTTGATCCAATGTGAATAAGTGCGATCAAATGTGATTTCCAAGTGTTGAAGGACTGCTTGCCCTATGAAAAGCCTCTGTGACAATGCTGAAAATTATACTGAATTGAAAAATGTAATGTATCTCGCCCCTTGGTGTTAGGTGCCCTAGAAGGGACATAAGCGTCTAGGTGCCAAAGTATGATTCTAGTCACTAGTGTCTATGCTGAAGTAAGGACCCAAGTTTGATTCTGAGCCCTGTTTGAGTCCGTATTTGTATTGACTTTGTGCTGCACTATGCTAAACTATGATTGTAGACTACTAAATTATGACTGTAACTACTGAATGGGTGACTGATTTACCTAATATATGCCCCCTCGTTTGGGGTGCATGCGATGTCGCTAGGAGGATGCGGCCCAAAAGAGGACCCCCGTGTTGAAGTCATATCGGTATGAAAATGGAATGTGCTTGGTAGAAACCAAGACACATGCAAACAATGGCTAGAAGACAAGTGTTAGTGTAAACAAACATGTATATAGAAAACATTGTAAGCTACCAAGCAAGAAGACAATGTAGGCCACAAAAAGTGGGTTGCAAACATGGGACATCACTCATGATGTCACAAGACAATCGAGGCCACAATGGTCGAAAGAATACAATGTGCACATAAGACAAAGCATAGGGCAAAGCCCGCAAACAATGGAAAACAAGAGTAAGAAAACATTAGATAACCATGGAAATAAATAGACTTGCAAAACAAATCTTTGGACATGAAGCACCCATTAACATGTTAGAAAGATAAAAAGTATGTCAAAGCATGTATAATCCAATATAATAGTGTGTTATGAAAAATGAAATAATAACACATGTAATGTATGAAAGTAGATGCCACATGAGCCATTATGGGACCGATAATAGGTATTGTGCCAAACATCCATGTTGTGTGTATCGATATGTAGAATCTATGATCATAACTAGAAAGCAAGTGAACACGCATGTGTGTATGGAAAGATAATGACATATAAGATATCTATCTAACATGTGTAATAAAGTGTACATGTAAGCATAAGTGAGTAAGAACTATGTGCAACCAAGATATGCAACATGTTGTGGATGAGATGGAATGGAATGCAGTATGAGTGTGATAGGGGCAATGTGCCCCGAGTGTGGATGTATGCATGAGTGAAATGAGGTTCATTTTATAAATGCCCCCCTTAGTAGTCAAGAATGAACCATATAGCAAGAGTGCATCATCGGGAAATGGTTCGAACAATGTGTTGTATGCAAGAAAGAGTCAAATGTTGGAGTGCGGAGCATAAATTGTAGAATGATGTGATGTGTAAGATTGAATGCGGCATTAGAAGAATTGATCATGAAGCTAGAATGATTGATGATGTAGCATAGAGCGTAGATCATAGAATGTGTGAATAAGATGTTAGAAAGTATCACTTGTGAAGCACGAGAGCGTGAATTGTAGAGTAGTATCACATGATGTGAAAGCTAAAGAGAGATGAATTGATTGATGTAGGAGGTGTAGAAAAAGATGATAGAAATATTGATTATGAAGCACATATATTAGGTTATATAATAACATAACATTGAGTGCAAGAAATATTGCATAAACCGCTAGAAGGATTGGTCATCAATGTGAAGTGTATGATGGAGGATGTTGTGATTGCGGTGAGGTTCAATTCAGATGTAGAGCCTCGGTAGTCAAGTATGAACCATGGAACTAGAGTGCGTTGTCGGGTAGTGAGATGTGTGGCTAGAAAGATTCAATCATGAAGTGTATAATGTAGAACAACATAGCGTGATGTGCAAGAAGAATGTGCTAAAATGATGTAGATCTGTTGTAGAGGGGTGCGACATGAGGAAGATGCAAGTGAACTTCCAAGTGTGATGATGTATAATGTGCAACACAAGATGTGTAGATTGTGTAAGATGTGTAGGTGTATAAAGCACAAAGTGCATATGATGTATAATAGAGGGAAGAGGAATATGTCATAGATGTGTAAGATGTGTGATATGTGAGGATGTGTAATGTGTAGAAAGTACAAAGTGCGTATGATATGTAGTAGAAAGAAGAAGATGATGTGTAGAGTGTGAAATGTATAAAATGTGTAGAAATTACAAAGTGCATATGATATGTAATAGATGCAAGAAGAGGATGTAGGAAGTGCACAATATGTATGATGTGTAGGAAGAAGAAGATGTTGTAGATGTGAAATGTGTAGTGTGTGAGGTTCATGTGTATAGTATGCCCTCAATAGTCAAGTGTGAACCTAGCACAAGAGTGCATCATAGGGTAATGACGATACTAATGTATCAATATGTGTATGTTGTATGTGAGATATTAGATATGGAATGATTGAAATAAGATGCGTGTCGATGCTAGAAAAAAGGGGAGGGAAGAAAGATATAGTGTGGTGCCCCCAATGTGTGATAATGAATGTGCTATCGATGAAAGTGAAAGACAAGGGTCCTCCACCCAATGCTTGTGGAGATAAAGGCGTGTGACCATGCTCTAAGAGTGGTGGTATATGAGATAGATGATGTGTAGGTGAATGAAGCCTATATACGTGCGATCGATAGATGATGTGTAGGTGAATGAAGCCTATATACGTGCGACCGATGAGTATACGATGGAGGTGGTGGATAAAAGTATATATAAGATTTTATAGTGAGATTAGAGACAAAAACCAAATAACCATAAAAGATATTCACTATTCTCTAGTATTATTATTATTTGACATCATTCAATATGATACATTACACTCTATTATATAGGAGTTATCTCATAACAATCTCTCCAACAACATTTTTTTTCACTCTCAACAAATTCACCCGACTATGCTAATAATAAAACAATAATAATTGTTTTATCACTAACCACTAACCATATTTACCCACTAACATTTTACATCCACTTTTACATTTGACCATATGGTAAATATGAATACTATATGTTAGGCACTAAACCAAAGTTTCCTAACATTCCCCCCTTAGTGCTAACATGGGGAAAATGTCCATGCTACACTGCACCATGATTTCACGATCATGTGATTTTCCTTTAGATTATCACAAACCAAAATTTGGTTTTCCATCAGTTAACCAAAAACCGAGAGTGAGGTGGTTTTCTAGTGGTTGACCACAAACCACAAAGGGGTGAAGGTTTTCAAATGGTTTACCTACAACCATATCGTGATGTGCTAGTGCATTCTTCGGCTCTCATCATAGTTTTCTTCCGAGAGATAAAATTTAGAATCCATGATAGTGCAAAACATATCATCCAACTCATAAAAATTGAAACATTGTGTTATTTCCCCCACAATGTGAAGTCTCCATAACACATTATTCTGAAAACACCACACTGAAATCAAATGAAATAAACACACACTCACACATGTCACCAAATCAGTATGCGCGGCCTCGTCGGTGGTGACTGATGAGAGGATGCCAATTTTCCTCCATCCTCCGTGTATCCTCTAGCCTCCAGTTTCATGATGCTAGTTCAACCCGATGTGATCATGGAGTTCAATTATAACTCAGACGTCAGATTCCACCGATAGTGCATCCGTAAGACTTTTTTTTTTTTTTTTTTTAGACTTCTAACATGACTCAATTTTCGACTCTTGATTCGTGAACTATGACTTCTTACGATGACTCATACAAAACAACTATACTTGATAATGATGAGGCAATAACTCTATTACCAATTTTATTTATTTTTAAACGACTTAACTTTTGACTTGACAACATAAATTTATTGGACAATTTAACTCTTTACGTGAACTATTAGTATCCACATATCATTGTTTATACACATAGTAAGAAAAACTCGTTCTTTGACTTAAAGACAATGACCTTAGTTTTACTCAAAAAAAAAGTAAAGACTCTCTAATACATGGACATACACTTGTAATTTTGACACACAATAAAATAACAATCTATGAGAATAGCTCGTTTTTAAAGAAACCTTAGCAAACTTAACTTTGTATGCTGGGTAGGGCTGCCACGTGTTGGTATAGGTACGAGAATAGGCCGTGGACCAAGACGTGTGTAATATTAGTTGGAAACACGTTGGAGGAGTCGACCCAAAGAACTTTGAGGAGAGGCCTCAATTGTAGATCCATGTAGTGTTGACCCAAAAAAAGAATTGATGCCACCATATTTCAACGCAAGGAAACCATGATCAATTTCAATGATTCAAACAATGCGTTGAATTGCATCTTCTGTAGATCCCTGTACAAGAATACATCAATAATATGCACAGTGAAATCACAAAAAAACAAGAAACGTAATTGAGAAATCAGGTAGGCCGTGGCCCGTGATTGATACATCCACGCTATATTGAATGCAAATGAAAAATTGTAATCTATGTTGTATGACTTAGAAGAATTCTGACCAACGCATAAAATCTACATGTATAAACGACAACGATATAGTCTCAACGCTAAGTAACACGTGGAAATAAGGTGAGTAGATCTGAAAATGAAAACGAGCCGATTAATGAAATTGATGTAGATGGAATCAGCTGCATAAGGACAGTTCGTTGGAATTCAACATATATGTGAGAACATGGATGTGTGCATATGTTTATGCATATCTGATGCAATTTGTAATGAAATATAAATATTGAATCCATTTTATCCCTTCCAAACAATTGGCGTACAAGTATGAGATCTATCAGCATGCAAAGTGCCCATGTGAATCAGTTGCACAGGGAACACGAACAATTTCTTGTGCTCTGATACCAAATAATACGTATATAGCAGATTTTATAGTGAGATCAGAGATAGAAACCAAATAACCATAAAATATATTTAATATTCTCCAATATTATTATTGCTCATACCATTCAATCTGATACATTACACTCCATTACATAGGAGTTATTTCATAACAATCTCTGCAACAACATATGTTTTCAATCTCAACAAATTCCCTAAGTATACTAATAATAAAACAATAATAATTACTTTATCACTAACCACTAACCATATTTACCCACTAACATTTTAAATCCACTTTTACATTTGACCATATTGTAAATATGAAGACTATATGTTGGGCACTAAACCAAAGTTTCCTAACAGTGGATGCCTATGGGAAACAAAATGTGGAGGTGATGGAAACCTATGTGAAATAGAATGTGGAGGTGATGGACACCTATGTGAAATAGAACGTGGAGGTGATGGAAACCTATGTGAAACAAAACGTGGAGGTGATGCATATCAAGGTGCGGGAACTATCCGAATGGTAGACCTAGACTGGTGTGATGGACTAGCAGACCTATGAGACCATTTAGGTCATGTGTAGATAGGTGAGTTAGGAGAAGATGATGTTTTATGTTTCATGGGGCTACGTGATGATGTTCTGTCGGGGATCATAAGAAAATATTCTCCATTAACCTCGATGCATATGCGTATTTCAAGGAGGAGGCTGAGTTCTATGGTCAACAAAAAGAAAAAAGGCCAAAATATCTTCCAAAAATCTAAAAATAGAAAATCCAAGTCCCATAGTGAAAACCTCTTTGAGGTACTTGCATACAAACAATATATTATGAAAAATAAAAAATGGATTATATAAGTGATCATTATATTGGTCACAATCTCATTGAGATGCCAAAAGATGAAGAGTTCAATCTCCCTCACAATCCTATGTGTATGGAAGATGGTTCCAAGTTATTAGTTGAAGAGACTATTGATGTTAACATCGATCCACATGAACAAAAAAACATTCACTATGGTTCTTAGAGAATTTGTTGATGTCTTTGCTTGGTCTTATGCGGACATATCAGGCTTAGATCCTTCTTTGGTTGTGCACCATCTAGTTGTTCATGACATCATTTTAAATTGGCTCTTCTAGACAGAGCCCTCATCAAAAACATCATTTCCTTTATTACGAGATCACATGATCCACAAAATTGTATTCTTCGAGACTCGTCCATGGTAGATAAACTGGAAATGGTATGTGGACACCCCAATCGAAATTATCTGACTAGCTAAAGTTATGCCTAGATTTTACCACATCTTCTCATGGTGGGAAACCTTAATACCCAGATGGGGAATTCGATCCTCACCATCAATATGGCAAAGAATATTTCTTATTATTTGGTCCGCCCGTGTAGAACCTAAAATTGCACATTTTTGTGGTGTTTACTTGACCAAGACCTTCTATTTGGTTCAAATGTGGTGCACCTAGGAGTGTCGGCCCCCAACTACCCCTTCGTGGACATTTGGAAGCTTTTTCTCACATGCTCGGTGAAGTCTTTGTTGCGAAGCCCAAAGGGCTTGGAATTGGATTCATTCTTTCTTCCTCCCTTTTTTCATGAAATGCTTCACTTGGCAATATGTGCTCTTAGGAGACAATCCTCAAATGCCACACAAATTTTCCCGAGTTGGCATTCTTTCATAGGGGAAATATTATTATAGTTATGGAAAGAAATAAATTATTTTTTATTTTCTAATGTTGAAGTTGATCAACAATTATATATTTATAACAAGTCTGTGGTTATCGCGAATGTCTTGCTGCAGATTCAAGTTCAAGCCAACAAAGTGGCGATTGAGGTGGACCACCTATAAATACTCTTGTGCCACTGGGGTGACACCCTTACTGCAATGTTGCTAGAGAACCTTCATCCCACTCTTGTCACTCACCATCATGTGGTATTACTAATGGGCACTAAAGAGGTGGTGGCTTCCAAAGCCGCTCTCGGCGCCATTCTTTCGGTTGTCTTTAGTTGACTGTCTCACAACCATCCTCCTCGAGGAGATTCTCTCCTCTTCCTTTAGCTCTCCATCGAGGATGGGGACGCCCCCACCACCCAACCAAATTGGTTGGGGCTCACCGGCTTCCCCGAGCCATGCACCCAAGATGATTGGAGCCTCCCACCTTTACTTGCTAAATTTCTAAAGTTGGTTCTTGCCATCTTGCCCTCTCGGGACCCTACCAGAAGAAACAAAATAAGGAATCCAACCGGACTCGGGGTGGGATATGTTGGATATTAGTAAAGACCTTCTTGGTTACGGTTTGCATGATCGGGACACCTTGCCCAATGCATGACATCAATTTGTAACAACGACTTAATTTTTTTAATCCTTGTGCTTCTTGATTATTTGTAATATTCCTTGTTCTAGGATTTTTTTGCCAACTATGGTCGATAGTTTTGGGGCATGCTTGTTGGTTGTGGAGCTTGATAGCGATGGGGGTTGCGGGGGCTTCGCCCGCCTTGTGGGGTCGGGGATGCCCCGGCAGGGGGTCCAGGCCGCGCACCTGGCGGGGTTTAGGGGCATTGCCCCATAAGCCACATTTTATATGTATTTATGCATTGTTAAATATGGACCGTTCCTTATTAGGTCACAGATCTAACGGTGGTTTTCTATGTTTTCCTAAAATGATAAAACCCTAATATTTGTAAAGGGCCATAAATGTATGAGGCTCATTGTATGAGGTGGTCGGATTTGAATAAAAAGATTGGTACATTTTACGGTGGATGTAGCCCATTTTGGGTGAACCATGTTAAATCTGTGTCTCTGCTTTATTACATTCTTTTTTGTTTTACGTTTTCTACGTTATTCATTACATGCTTGTTTATTTGTACAACTGGTATAATCCTAACAATGCTTCCATACCGCCCATTTTTTAATGAATTATCTTGTATCATTTTACTTGTTAATATAATATAAGATCTTATTCATAAAAAAATCTTGTATGCATTTGATCGAGATCCTATCCCTAGAAGTTTTTCATACTTTTTACTTCCTATAAAGGCAACATGTTAAATCCCATGGGTAATACCCTGCTCATTTTCATCCTCCTCAATAGATCTAACACGGATTTCCATGTAGCCTCAAAACTACAATTAAACTTAAAGTGTTGGTGATATGATTTGCATTATTCGAATAATTGATTTATGCAGTATTTAACTATATTATCTTCTTATTTTTAGTGAGAGTGCACATATTTATTAAATGTCCTACTACTATCAAACATGTCAAAAATATGAACATGTTTTTTCACATCCAAAATGATCTCGTGCCTATACCTTTGCGACTATGCATCACTTCTTCCTCTTTTGAAGCCTTTAATTGCAAAGGTTTTTTTAATTTACACTCGCTTTCCTTTAATCATGTTTTTATTTTTAAACTAGCAATCGTATGTGAAATGTACGATAGAAAGCGTTGAAGGGGATCTTTTGAAGGAGTCATATTGGAGGGAGAGAAATAATGGGAGAGGAAGAGGGGTGAAGAAGAAGTGGTTAGAGGGTGGAGAAGTGTGAGGGTGCAAAAATGGAAAGGAGAAATAATGTGAAACTCAACCATCCAACAACATGATATTTATGTCAATCGTTTGAAGGAGACCGGGGTTTTGTTTAAGACGAAGCGGAAACAACTTATAGAGATATTTGTGAACGTAAGGAGTGGTAGAATATTTTTGTTGAAGTGAAAATGTGTTTGTAGTTTTAGCCCTTGCATTTAGAGACTGGAAGATGTGGAGTGGAAGTATATAAGTATCCAAAGGTAGTGATCTCATGTACAATTCTTCTCATCAACAATTGTGATGGCATCATCATTCAACAATCACCGACAAAAAAAGGGACATGTATGGGTCATTGAGGATTTTTATTAGATGAGAAAATAATCACTTGCATGGGCCACATGTTCTTTATGGATGAGATTATTCCTCCCAATATTCTTTCCCGAAGGGTTTGAACTCTTGACGTGCCTAATTGTGATTATTTTACCACGACAATATTTTGAAGGATTTGATCATTTCCAAGTATTTGAACGATGTTATTGTGAAGATAGAGGTTGAAATACACTAGAGAGGAGACATTTTCTTTTCTTTATTTGTTAAAATGGAGGTTTAAATGCATATATAGGTCAAGGATTTTACGTTTTACTTACTTATTCAAAAATTCTTGCAAGCTTGTGTTTATTTTTGGTTAAATTTATTCATGGAAACCCCTTGTGCATAGGATTTGAAATCTTGATGTCCTGGATTTGGAAATTGTCATTTAATTCTCACATAAGAAAATTTATATATAAATTGTTCTCGCTCTCTATATTTTTCCATTAGGAGGTCCATCTTTGTGATTTACATTAGATTCTTTGTTTATGGAGTGGATATGTTTAAGGGGTTGGTCACCTTGTTTGTTGCACTAGTTGGTGGCATATTTTTATCGAAACTAAGATGTAATAAATCAAGCGCCACCGTGTCCCCGATAGTGCCCATGATCTTTGTGACCTCACCAAGTAATATGGAAAAATATACCCGTTGAAGATGTGGAAGAGGAATACGATGGTTGTGTCCTTGCCAATTTTTTCCAAGGTGGTGTTGTGCACGCAAGGGGTATAGTTTGCGTCTTGTACTTGTAAAGTGGTGTTCGACATCTTCATCGGAAAAGGACAAGACATGGTGTTCACTGTGTACAGGGAGTATTGGAGGAAGATGTGGAGTATCATGAGGGTGTCATTTTTTACCTTTGATATTATCAATTCCACTTGAATGAATTTGTGGATGCGATGATATAGCCTGCATGACAAGTGTCAAAACCAAGCAGTTTCCCTCCCCTTTATATTATTTGGAGTACTACACCTTCGGCATAATTACATATAATTTCATGCGATGGAGATGAATGCAAGGGAAATCATGTTCTATTGCATTCCCAAGTCTTGATAAAACATTCTGCATATTTTGAAGCTAGCTTGTCCAACCATTGGTCATCTGCAACATCAAATAAGGATATCAAAACAAAAGCTCTATCAAATAGTGTTGCGGGTGACGATTTCATTAAATGTATTCACCTCATCTATTCTTCTTATGATGGAACTCGGTTCCTATTCTCAAGCGCATAGGACGCCTTACAAATTCGACTTATTGCTTCACATGAAATACTGTTTGAGGAAGGATTAAAGGCATGCATGACATATCTATCAGCAATTCCATGGACTCTTAGTCAAACTATCATAATCGAAAGAAACATTTTTTTCTAGAAAGTATGGGGAAAATGGGATTTGTTATTTTTGTTACTTTATTTTGTACAAAGTTAATATTTCGAATTAGAAGGCATTTCATTTGTTCTATAAGAAGAATTTAATGGAAAGTTAGAAAGAAAAAGGTGTGAATTAAATATCCCACACTTGTTCCACGAATCAAATTATTCATGCCTAAATAATATCTACTATATGTACTCCACTTTATCATCTCGTTACTATTTTAATCATCTTTATCATTCTTTGTTTCATTAATAAATTTATATTACTTCCTCAAAGCATAAGTATGTCATAAAATCAAGCTAATTGACAATTTCTAAGGTTTGAGGGATGAATGGAGGACCGTATCTCATTCGGGGGTTAAATTTAACGTTTCTTTAGATGTTTTTTTTTTTTTGTGATTTTAGCCGTAAAATACTTGCAAATTTTGAAATAACCGTCACATACAACTTGCATATTTAAAATATGACCATCATTTTTAATATATATTTATATATAAATTATATTAATATATAATAAATATAGTTTAAAAAATATAAAATAATCTTTTATATATTTTATTAGTATAGTATAAATAACAATTTTTGAATTTTTGAAAGGCAATATTGGAAAATTACCGTCCAAAAAATTGTTTGACATGCATAGGTGGCAGTCAAATTTAACCCCGACTCATTATTTAGATATCTTATGTCTCTAATAAACTCAATTGGAGCATTGATTGACGCCATGGACTTACATTGACTATGGATTTGCACCATTTATCTCACGGCTTGTTTCGACTCCTCAATGCATTCAATCTTACATTGTATTAAATTGTTTGGAGCCTACCATGTTCTCCTCCATTCTGCCTTAGTTTTAACACATCCAAAGGTGTGGTTAATAATTAAGGTTTTGGGGAAATGATCTCCATTGTGGGGAAAATTGATGTCATTTGAAAGATCTGTATCTTCTATTTCATATTTCTCATCTCCTTCATCCATTAAACCGTAAATATTTTAAAGATGTAGCTAAATGAACTCTGGTTCGGTCAAAAATTATGTCATTCGAAAGCTCTTGAGCCTCTATCTCTAATTGATAGGTTGACCGTTGAGAAGACGAGTAGGTATACATAGCTTCACTCAGGGGGTTAAATTTGACGGCCACCTATGCCTGTCAAACAATTTTTAGATGACGGTCATTTTTAAATATTGCCCTTCAAAAATGTAAAATAATGTTATTTTTATACTATTAACAAACTATAAATCAGATTATTCTGTATATATTTAATTATTTTTATATATTTTACATATAAATATATATAAAAAATGACGGTCATACTTAAAATATGCAAGTCGCATGTGACGGTTATTTCAAATATTTGCAAGTATTTTACGGCTAAAATCGTGAAAAACGTCTAAATGACCATCAAATTTAACCCCTAGCTTCACTATTTAATGGAAGAATGATCTCTGCATCTACTTCAATGGTTTCAAATTTATTCGATTGACCAAAGAATATTGAAAAACACGCCTTTGGCGTAATTTTGTTTTTTACGAACGGGGGACCAACATTATTTGGTATTGCATAGTTGTTAAGGAGTCATCGTGTAACCTTTAAGAGAGTCAAACTTCTAAATTTAATGCACTCACATTTACACGAGGGCTCGTTAACTAGGGGAGAGGACCCTATAACCGAGCGGGTACCAAAACATGTACATCTCTTTTCACCATAGGTTGTTGACAAAAGCACCAATAGTTGTTCACTTTTTGGTTAATTACACTTTTTAAGAGTTAATGAGAATGTGACACATAGGGCGCTCGGTCATTGGTCCCTCTTTCAAATGCTTTATATTGATTTTCTTCATATTAAATCAATTCAAAAACTACTTTTCCCTCCAAATTAACACGCGAAACGAAAATGTCAATATGGCACGATCATACGCTACACGATGATATAATTTTTTTATGCTACCGACATACCTACATATATTTGCGTGCCCCTAAAGTTAGGTGCACGGTTATAGGGTCCTCTCCCTATCGAGGTTTGAACTTAGGTGAAAAAAACATTTGTGTTAAGAAGTAAATGTTTTTTTATCAGGGATTTTGCATGCAAAACTTTGAGTATAATGCAGCTTAACGAATCCCATTTATAAAAATGTGTTAGGAACGTTTTATAATTCCTATCACATAGACCATAAACTCGGTGGTAGAGCACCTCGAGTAGGAAATGAGAGCTCTCGGGGTTAAGTCCTATTTGATTAATGAAAAACTAACAAAAATATTAGAGGGAATGTTATTATTATATTTTCGTAGGGGCCTCTAAGGTAAAATGAGATGGGGAATTGAATAAAACGTGCTAGGAAAATTGGCTATTTTTTGTTTCTTCACTTACTTAAGTGTTCTCTATACATTGATACCGCTTGAGTTAGATACTACTTAACAACTATAAATTATGTCCTCATGAGATGGAATAAAAGAAAAGTTTTGCTTCTTGAAACTCATAACCAATAAACTAGTTTCTATAGATGGCTCATCCGACAAAATTCACAAAAATGATTATTTTAAATCAACAAATTTCAATCAAATGATATTTTAGATGATATGTAAATGATGTTTGCAGAAACCTAAAATCCGTTTATGCAGTTGTAATACTTAAATTGCGCTAACGACCTTCTTATCTTCTCATCACGTCAAACGATGACACTTCATTATCTAACTATGCTTCTATTCACTCAGGATGCCAATTAACGACACTTCGTTAGTTGTAATCCTCTTGATTAACTTTTATATGTTAATTAATCCTCTTATCTTGCATTTAACCAATAAACCTTCTTATTATAAGAGGGTACGAAAACCCACAAGCAAGGATCATGAGGGACGATGTGCACATCAACGAACATGCGAACGATAGCGTGAAGAGATCTCGGGAGGAGCGAGCATCAACCGAATGTGCGTGCAAAGATTCGACAAATGGGCTAGAACCTCGATAAGCCACAAAACTCTCCTCTATCTCATAGATCCAAAAGGGTGTACAAATAGGAGGTGTTGAGTAACCCCTAGTGTTGCAATCATGACAACTTGAGTGGAGAGGGGGAGTTACATTCCTAGAATAGAAGTGTAACTCCCAATGATGCATATGATGCACTGACGCGTAAGAGAATATCATGATGACCCCTAAATGACACGTGGACCTACGATCTCACCTAAGTGAGATGACTCACCTAATGATGTGAAAAATAATACACACCAACACCCCCCTTCATCGTAACTTAGGATGAGGTGGCAAGTCAGAAACGAGAAATGGGTCTCGGCACAAATCCTGATGAGGTACCCACGTACAAGAAACTCTCAAAAAGTGGAGTAAAAGGAGAAAACCCAGTGGGAAAAAAATCCTCCCCAAAAGAGAGACAAGTCCACTCTCTAATCTAAGAAAGATGCCAAAGATGGGTCCCGGCCATAGACGAGCCTGTAAAGGTACCCATGTACAAAGAGGCAATCTCTCGAAAAGAAGAAGAAGAGAGAAGAAGAGGGAGATGAGAGGAATGCAGAAGATGTCATGGACGGATCTGAACTCTGCAGCTCTAGGAGGTCTCCCTAGAAGAATGTCGATGACGAGATCCTCTACCTTTGGATTGAAGAAGAGCCACCCACATCGAACTATGTGCCTTCCCTTAGGAAGGACAAAAATGACGTGTTGGAAGTTCACCCACTCCACGAAGGAAGTCGAAGGCAGAACACGAAGAACTCTAAGTTTGGTCCACGAAAGTGTGACATAGGTCTAGCAAGTGAGTGCAAAGGAACCGAAGGTAATGTCACGAGTGCATAACTATAGAGTATGAAGGGTGAACACCTGTAGAAAGGATGTCCAATTGATGTGAAGGCAACAAAACATCCCCCACAACAGAAAATGGATCCACAAGCAAGGGTGGATCAATGAAGGTCTCCAGAAAAGTGGAAGTGGTAAGAGTCCCAGAAGGGGCACTCCTAACAACGAAGATGATGAACTCCTTTGAAATACCTATAGATGGATGAGGAACATGTAGTACATCACAAGTGTACTCTGTGAAAATATGACTAAGGTCAGGAAGATACTCGTCCTAATGAGGGGGCTCAACAAATAGAAGAGTGATGTCAAATAGGTATGAGTCATCCAATGAAGGTAGAGGAGTGAAAGGGGCCTCGTACACTAGAAGTGGAAAGGAGGCGGGTGTGATCAATGTATGAGACTAAATAGGAGACTGCTTGATATCTAATGAGATGTGGGAAGTGTCAACACTCTCTGGAATAGTGAGAGAAGGAGGAGAAGAGTCCTCTGTAGTACTCTTGATATCATAACTGGGTGCATAATCCTCGTCATTAGAAGTAGAACAAAATGACTCTGTGTTAGTGAAACTGCCATCACACGAAGAATAGGAGATCACTGAATCAACAATAACAACAACGGTGACAGTATGTGAAGGGTCTCCATAGAGGGACTGAAGAATGCTCCAGACACGGTGGGGTGGATCTGAGTCTACCATGTGAAACCAGAGAGATCTGGAGACATGCATCATCAAGTGACCAAAAACATGGTCGCAAGTGTCAAGAAAGTCCTCTAGATAACGATGATCAGTGGGTGCAGGAATTGGCCCAAGTAAGAAGGGTGAAAGACCCTCATGAGCGAAGTAATGTTCCATGGAAGCACGCCAAGCTGAATAGTTCTCTCTCCCGATGAGAAGTGGCGAGAGGCTGTAAAGTGATCCTACGATGCTCAAGTCTGGAAAGAGCACTCTCCATGATGCGTAAGCAAGAATGCAAGATGCACAAAAGCAAGACGTCAGACTCGGCCGATAATGCATTTGCATGTAAAAACCCAAGAGTACTAGTGAACCCCCTGAATGCGTCACTTTATAAAGTAGTGTGAATATAAACTGACAATGTCATCATGTAATGTGTAAGAAATCATGCAACTTTGACTAAAGAAGCGCTAAAAAATGAGCAACGAATCAAAAGTTATAGCAAAAATACAATTCCCACAACTGATGGAAAATGCCAATGAACTTTGCAAACTGATTAAAAAGTGCCCGAAATGGGTGCAAAGGGTGTCGTGCGGCTACTCGTTGGAAATGACAAATTTTTTTAAGCGGGGTTTGTTTTGCTTTGCGAGGGGGGATTAGCCTCCTGCCAACCCTGACCTCGCCCTCCGTCTTCGACATGCGTAGGAAGGACATTAAACAAGCAAAAATGAAGCCCAAAAATTATTACAATGCCATGAAGGAATGTTTTTGCCTTAAAACATTAAAAAAAGGTTTGTTTTAACCTTCAAACAATTTCTAAAAGGAATGGGCCCACGTGAGGTGTCAAACCATGGATGCAAGTTGACCGAGCTTCCGTGAACATGTTTGAGCCTGCAGAGGTGTAACCATCCAAGGATTCAACGCCACATGGTGACAGTGTGTCAGACAGTGGTTCAATGTTGAATGGTAGTGAAACGGTTTGAAGAACACTTGTCAAGGACGATGGAGAGAAGAAGAAACGGTCGACTGCACAACAAATGGTGAAGGCCAAACAATGCCAGAATGAGTAGAGAGAGAGAGAAAACGGTTGATGCGAATGATTTGGTCGAGTTACACCGAGTGAGAGAGAAAGCGATGATGCGCGAATGAGAGGTCATTGAGCTATCAAGTTGAGTGTTTAGCATGTCGGGTTAGCTGTGAAACTTGGCGAGTGGTCCACGTGTTGAGAGGCTTTGTAACGGTTACATGGACTCCAAACGTAGGTACAGACTACCATGAGTGCATGGAGTTTCGGCAAACAAATCTAGAGAGCAGTGAATGAGCCAAGGGAGCCAGATGGAGTTACAAGGCGGTTACAACCAAGCACGAGCCAGTATAGGCAAGACTTGAGCAACGCAGGAAGAGAACCAAGATGAGTTGCGAGGTAATTTAGGATGGCCAACCTTCGAGCTAGAATTTGGGCCAACAGCAGCGAGAAGTGGAGGAGTGTAGAGGTCTCAACATAGGTGAACAAGCAATGAAGCAAGGGCCACTTCAAACTATGAACCGAGCAGCGTGTAGGAAAATGAGTTGTCTACCAACGAGAGTACGGTGAGCTGTTAGAATGGCTCTTCAACACAATAAACTTGTATTCCTCCTTGGACCTGAACATAACCGTAACCAGCAAGGAGTACACAAATAACCCAAAAAGACAACCACTAGAATCTCAAAAAACACCAGAAATGCGAACAACAACCCAAACAAACCACGATCAAACCCGTGCAAGAGGTATGACGCCCAAATCAATACAAGAAGAGCATGACCGGAATATCCATTACGACACACACAACAAAATATGTAGATCACGCCGGAAGCCAGAAAACACATGAGCAACACCAAAGAGTGCATGGATCCACAAGATCCGCTCTAATACCATGTAAGAGGGTATGAAAACCCGCAAGCAAGGATCACGAGGGATGATGTGCACATCAATGGATGTGTGAACGACAACGTGAAGAGATCTCGGGAGGAGCAAGCATCAACCGAATGTGCGTGCAAAGATTTGACAAACGGGCAGAACTTCGATAAGCCACAAAACTTTACTCTATCTCATAGATCCAAAAGTGTGTACAAATAAGAGGTCTTTGAGTTACCCCCAGTGCTGCAATCATGACAACTCGAGTGGAGAGGGGAGTTACATTCCCAAAATAGAAGTGTAACTCCCAATGACGCATATGACGCATTGACACATTGACGTGTAAGAGAATATCATGATGACCCCTAAATGACATGTGGACTGCGATCAACCTAAGTGAGATGACTCACCTAATGATGTGGAAAATAATACACACCAACACTTATTAGCTGAATCTCGCTTCCAAAACATCCAAAATATATCAAAACCCCTTTTAGATGCTCCTAGAAAGCTTCCCAAGCCTACGTGGTATCATTAATTAGTCCTAAAAGATTAATTAACTTCTAATTCTAATCAAAAGTGCATTCACTTGTTAAATCTATTTTGGGCTTAGCCTTTTGTCCCACATGCACTAGGATTCTAAACTTTCCCAAATGGAAACCTATAAACACAATCCTAGTGCATCCCTTTCAATTTTACACCTTGACACTTTGGAAATATATGATATCTCATTTGTATTAGCTAAGGTTATAAACATTTGATCTTGAGCCATCCTCCATTGTAGTAGCTTCTCCATCTGGCATCCATCTCTTTAAGCTTGGTTAGAAGGAGAATATCTAAACATGGCCTTGTAGCCATTTTTAGAGATATCTTCACCATATTGAAGCAAACAACACAAATCTAATTACTTTAGGATCTAAATAGGTTCATTTTATGTTAGCAATCTAGAGAAGTAGAGATAACTTAGTAATGTTAGTTTGATTCTTACAAAGTTTCATGCATTATTGAAGAAGTTCATTTCATTAAGCTCTCATCTTGATGTTTATGATAGATCTAGTTATGTTTTGGAACTATTAGGTGTTAGTTTCATTTCTATTTGCATAACTAATCTTTTCATGCATACATTTGGCATGCCTGGTGGGACAAATCCCTAGTCCTTTGTCTTTTATTTCAAGCTTTATTTCAAAGTTGTTTAAACTAACCCTCTTTTGCAATTTTGGTTAAACATAGGCTTTCTTAACTAGTTTAGTTATAATTGCTTGGGTTTTATGCTCTTTGCAAGATTGAAGGAGGTTAGGTGTTGTCGAAATTGAACGAAATAGACAAAGTTTTGAGTTTTTGACATTTTTTTGTCAAAAATCCCGTATTTTAGTGATCTACAGGAAGGGGCGCACATATGCTCTAAGGGGCACATATACACTTTTAGGGCGTGAATATGATTTGCTGGCCGCACTACACTATTTTCTTGCAATTTGTCTTCTAGCCTAGGGTGCACATACGCTCTCTGGGGCGCACATATGCTTTCTTTGGTGTGCATATGCTACAATGTTTTTCCACCCTTTGTGTTTTGTTACTGGGGAACACATACGCCATTAAAGTGCATAGGCACTAGTAGGGGCACACATATGCTACCAAGGGGCACATATACGTTGTTAGGGGTGCATAGGTACGATCTATTAAAATTTGGATATGTTTTAAAAGTTTGCATGATTTAATCTTGAATATTTATAACATCTTGCAAGGTTTCTTAAGGCTAACTATTGATTTGTAGGGTATATGAGATCATGCTTTGTGCTAACTTATTTGGATAAGTTAATGAATGTCACATTTTCATTTATAAGGATAAGATCACGTATGCTCTTCCCTCACACCTTCTAGGTGATCTTGGGAATCAAAAATGATTCTATACCTTTCTTATGCTTTTAGAAAACATTTCATTAAGCTTAAGGGAAAGAACAAACAACTTGGTTAAAAATAATTGCTTATGCACTTAGGTTACAAAGTTTTCCATATAGTAGGATTCCTCATTGTGTATGCTCTTCTCGTGTGTCTTAGGATGATCTCAAGAATCATAAACAACGTTTTATCCTCTTTTTATGATGTTTTGATCGTTTGGAGAACTACTAATCTTTGCATGAAGGACCAAGAATACGCTTGTGAAAGAATCAGGATCTAAACAAAAACTAACACCTTTTTTTGTAGGTTTCTAGCTTTTTCTAAACCTCATTTCTTGATCTAAAAGATAAAAAACACACCACATTTTATTCAACACATTGTATGTGTAGGTTTCAGTTAAGAGCTACGACACGTTCGCTTTGAACTAGGAGAAGTGCCCTTTGGAATAAACCTTAAGATAACAAGAGGGATGATCTTAGGAACCCCAAAGTAGTTCACGAAAGAGGGAAACTTATGGATCTGTTGGTTTGAAAATCTATCAGGTGGATAGATCTATGGATAGACGAGCCAACGATTATGTGTGCAGGGCATAACCCTCTTTGAGTCAGCAAAGCGAAACTGGTTTATTGCTATTCTACCAGTAGGAATCTGTGCAAGTCTCACAATATTCTGCCTTCGGGGTTGGGATCTCATCCCAGTAGAGGTATTTCCAACTATAGAAGAAGGGAAAGAAACAAGGTGGGGAGATAGGAAAGATCTGAAGGGAGAAAAGAAATGAATTCCAAAGTAGAAAGGTCAGAGGGTCTATGTTTTGGGCTGGTAGTAAACAGAGCCGAACTTACTCACATAGACGAACAAAGCAATACTGATGAATAAATGACAATAAAGTAGAAGTAGATTCAACAGAACAAACATACAGATCTAACATAAGAAAGGTCTGATGTAAAACACAGGTATTCACACAAAGTCTAAATATTGTATTAATATTTGTTTCTGTTACAAAAAGTTCAAAGTCTTTTCTTCTTACTTCTATTTTTCATCTGAAAAGTATCCACCACTTGAATACAACAAGTATTCAAGTATATATAGAAGAAGGAGAAGAGAGAGAACAAAAAGAAACCAACGACTAATTACAAAGTATCTACAAAATATCTAAAAGTCAACTATTGACTTTTGACAACTTGGTGGATGACATCATCCCATGGTGCAACATGGATGATGTCATCATTTATGCCAACATACTCTTAGATATTTACAAAAAGAAGAAGAGAGGAAGGAGACTATTCGTCATCGTCTCGCGGCCGAAAGGGAGTGTCCTGCTTCTGTTGTTGCTCGGGAGAAGTGATGTTGAACTGGGCCCGATATTCCATGAACTTGCTGATCATGGGCTGAAGTTGATCTGAAAGAGGATCCTTGTGGTGATCGCTGATAACTTTGCAAGTTTCACGTTCATCCACGAGCCTTTCTGGGAGCTTGGCATATTCATTTCCAGCCTCTATCAGGAACCCTATAAAGTCACGACAGGCCAGAAGGTTGTTGATGCATTCGGTGTCGAACGTGGCTTCTGGCCCTAACCCTTGCGAGATGATCTCCTTAAAGATCCGAATAGTTTGGTCTGCCTTCCTCAGGGAGAAAGAAGGAGTGAGCAAGCCTGGGGACATTCTCAGGATGATTTGCTCCATCTGGTGCATAGCCTCCAAGGCTTCCTCTTTGACTTTATCTATCTTTTCGAGGACAAACTCCAACTGATCAACTGGTAGTCCAAAGTAGAAAGGACTTTGTTGGGTGCTCTGGGGGATGATGAAGATGCCGAACTTGACCAGATCTTTGACTGAACAGTCGAGCATTTTCTGGAAGGTCTCATGTTGCGAGCCTAGCATGGTCCAACTCTTTGGAGATGGGTCCCGCAATCACCTGGAGTGCCTTGTTTGCCTGATTGATGTTCTGATACAACTCGGTGAACTTGACGATTACTCCCTCACTTTCCTTGAGGATTTGGTCTCTCCAGGTAGATACTACCATACCTTGCTCGCGATTTTGGCGTATTCATTTATCTTATCCTAGCTCAGGGGCTCAGGAGTTTTGGTGGCAGTTGTAGGAGGTGCACTGCCCATTTTCTGCAAGGCGTGGAGAAGATGTTTATTTTGCTCCTTTAATAGCCTCTTTTCTTCCTTTGCTTCCTGAAGTTTCTTGCAAAGGGCATCCACTGCAGATAGGGCCTCTCCTTGAAGGCTTTCTGAAGATGTTCCCATCGTGACTTGGGTCACTGTATAATCTGTCGGAGATAGATCCTTTTTATCCTTTAAAGGATCGGGATACGCGATCTCCATTACTCTCTCTCCTGATGCACTCTGAGAGAAGCGGGTTATAGGCTTTTGCTTCTTGGCCCCCTTTGATGGGATGACAGAGAAGTCCATCGGTGTGATAGGAACTTTCCTCTTTTGCTGGCTCAGGTGCTGAGAGATCCATGCTGGACTTATGGGAGTGGGACCAGAAGTAGAAGAGGGAGCAGCTGCAGTAGTAGAGGGAAAGTGCGTTGAGACACTTGGTGGCGGCATTGAAAGAGAGGCCAGCGAAGTACTCAAGGGAGGAAGGGATACTACAGGGGAGGTAGTCGAGGGTATGGAAGGGAGCTGAGAGATGAGAGAAGAGATGGTGGGGGACAGCTCTGCGAGAGAGGAGAAGATGGAGGAAGAGGAAAGGGGAACAGTGGAAGATGGGGAAGGAGATACGACCAAAGGGATGGTCGTTTGAGCTACACGAGGAGGAGAAGGAGGAGAGGGAGAAGGGATAGAATGGACCTCAGCAGTTGTAGTAGTGGCAACATCCTGAGTGGATGTGCCCATCAGAACATCTTCGGCCGCTTCTTTCTCTGGAGATAACAGGCTTACCACCTGTTCTTGTGTGGTGGAAGGGGGACTTTCAGGAGCCTCTTCTCGAGCAGAGCTTGATTCGCCCTCTTTATCCTTGCCTTTTACTTTTGGCAGATGTTTTGGTCCTGGCGGTGCGTTGCCCAATGGGGATGTAGTGAAATCTACCCGAGGTAGATGAGGCCATTCATCTGCACCAAAGGTGCTCTGTTCTCGCAGAGTTTCCTTGACCCTTTCTTTAATGGTCTGGGGTGCTTTGGTTCTATCGATTGTAGTAAATGGCTAGTTGTCCCTATCCGTGTCAAGATATACCTGATCAACTTCTTGATCGGTAGTTTGATAACCTTTGGGACAATGGCCACGCCGTACTGAATGATCTCTGCCAGGGCCAGGTGAGAATGGTCCTTTCTTCTGAGCTCGACCTCATGGTACAGGTCGATATAAATGTCCTCGATCTGTGGAAGGTGGATAGGATCGAGTTTTTCCCTGGGAAGGCAATTCCTTGGATCGAAAGTGGGCCTTCCGGGAAGTTGTGCTTCAGATTGAGCAGTTCTAGCTCGAAACCATTTCCCGGGCTTTGTGATGAGAAACGTAGGTGTATCTGCCCACTGTGAGGGGGAAAGGAGTTCCACCCTTCTTCCTCTTCAAGCACTTCTCATGATACGTTACGAGCTGTCTGGATAGCTCCAACAGGATCAGTTTGGGGCTAGCATATCTCGGCAATTTGGTGGGCTCACCCAGGAAGTTAGCTGCCCTGAGATAGGTGAAGGTGGGGAATTGTGTGAATAAGGCCCCCACTTCTCCGTTGCTGCGACAATGCTCTTGGTTGTTTGACCGTGAGTCATGTTTGGCCTCAAAAGGAAGACGACATTGTAGAAGAAAGTGTCGTTAATCTTAGTGAACTGTGAGATGTTGTTTTCCAGCTTTGGCTCTGGGTAGTATTTGTATATTCTCACCTGGGGCCAAACCCGCATCGGCTCAATGCTGGATAGTCCCTTTCCGAGGCTGCAACATAAACTACGTAGGAGTTCATGTAGAACCTCCCCGTTGTGGTGAGTTGTTGGAGCTGCTCGGATATGGTGTTACTTATGATCTCCACCCACTCAAGCGTTGATCTGGCATGTTTTTGTTCATAGTCTCCAGGTACCTGAGCATCCACTTATGAAAGTAATGGGCGTCAGAAAGCCCAAATACTCTACTTAGGAATGTGATAGTATCACTCAGTTCCTCAGAGAAATCACTTCGGTGAATAACTTGTGGCCATCTGGTTACCACCTTCTTGTTCTTTAAATACACTTCATTCATCAGTTGCATGCACTGGTCTTCATTTTCCTCCCAAGCCTTGGTGCAGTCTTCTTGGCTTACGGCCACAAAGTGCTAGTGGTGAGGAATGCCAAGCATGATTTTGAAGTGCCGGGTAGTAAGGTTGATCACGACTTCACCCTTTTCATTTTGGACACACCTCGTGTCTTTGTTGTAGCAGTGGGCCACTACCATCATGAATTCATTGTTCACTGCACTGACGGGGATCCCCCCAGCAAAATGCAGGCCACTACCTACTAGTTTGTCCATCCAGGGACTCCCTGTGACCCTCCTGGTTCTGGCCCAGAAATCTTCCATATCGATGTGACCGAGCTCTGAGTCTCTTATATCCAGGTCACATTCTGCCTGGGACTCAAGCATTCTGACCCTTTAGTACTTGTACTTCATTTCTTCCTCTGTAAGCTTGGCTTTACCCTTAGACTTGGTTGGTCTCTTGCTTGATGTAGACATATGTGGATTTGAACTCAATTGCTGATCTGCAAGAAGAAGAAGCGAAACCCAACGCAGAAAAGCCATGTCAGCTGTTAGATCTTCCATTAAAGCGCTACAGAATAGAATGAGGAGTTAGCAATTTTAAGGCCTCAGGGCGCAGGGTGCATGAACACTGCAGGCTGCAGGGTTAATAGTATGGCGCACAGGAGAAGGGTGTTACAAGGAAAAAATTAGCACCAAAGGGCGCAAGGCGCTAGGATGCTGCACATGACATTTTTGTTGTTGTAAGTAGAAGTGTGCCCACGCCATTCATGTGTTTTATACTGGGCGCAGATAATTTTCATGTTGCACGGGATCAGGATGCGCCAAAGGGCGCATATATTTTTCATGTTACATGGAACTTTGGTGCGCCGAAGGGCGCAGGGTTGATGTGTGTAACATAGGCTTTATGTGTGCGAAACAAGGGGAACTTGGCGCGGCGCAGGGAAGGCTTGCATGACATGTGTTGATGTAAGAGGGGATGCGCCTGCGCCGTTTACGCAGTTTTATACTTGGCACAAGTAATGTTGGTGTCGCATGGGGGCAGGGTGTGCCAATGGCGCAAATATTTACAATGTAACATAGAAGCTTGGTGCGCCAAAGGCATAGGGTTATTGGGTGTTGCAAGCAAGAAAAGCACGTCTTTCAGGCGCGGCGTGTATTTTATGCAAGGGAAAGGCGAATGCGCAAGACGAAAACAACGTAGTTTTTAAACTCATCTTTTAGGTTTTCTGTCTCCGACATAGGCTTGTGATCTTTCAGGCCTCTTTTACGGGTTTTCTTAGATGGTGAAGGGGCACAACAAAGAGATCCAAGTGGTGATTTTGAGGCAGAGCCCTCCTTACCAGCAGATCTGGAAAGAGGAGGAAGAGCTTGGGAGGGAAAAACAAGGATCAAGCAAGAGGGTTTCATGGTTTCACAGATCCATCTATCCTACCACACAAACAAACAGCCAACAACAAAACTAAAACATGAGAGTAACAAGGACCACTTACCGGAATATATAGAATGTGAGAGGCGAAACGGGGTCCACGAACGCGACACGAGGATGACAGGCGTGCTGACAGGTGCAGAGGAAAAATCTATCACGTGTTTTTCTGACTGGTGAAAGTGACAGGGCGGATGCGCCTATATATAGGCAAAGGTGCAATAAATGTGCCAACCACTTTTTCAAGTGGTGCATCAAAACTCATGTCGACATGTAAAACGGTGCGCCCTTTGGCATGGATAAATGCATGTCAACACAGAGATACTTGCGCCTTTGGCACAATTTTAAGACTATCAACACTCTTCTTCATGCGCCCTTTGGTGCACCAAAACACGGCACAACAATTAATGTGCCAACACGAAGGCACATGCGCCTTGGCACATGCAAGAATGGCGCATCATGGGAAGGCGCACCAAAACATGTGTCGACACGTCAAACGGTGCACCAAAGGAAATGAAGGGGCGCAGATTTACTCTATGTAACATAGATAAAAGGTGCGCCTAGCCAAAAAGGGACAAAAATGGCTAAGTTTGGAGAACTAGATTTCCCGGAAAGGGATTTTGCAACGTTCCAACGCAGAAGGGTCCACGACGAGGGACCAGGACAAACTTTGGTATAGTTACCTATAAAATTGTCCTCATCAATTTTACAGGATAACAACTGGCTCTTTCTAGGGACTATCTTTGAGTGAGACTCAAGGGTAGAGAACCCCAGATTAATATGTGCCTATCCATTGGGTTAGAGAGCAAAACGAGGCGATGACCAAAGCAAACACACGACAAAAGCAAAAACACGAAAAAAGCAAACACACGACAAAAGAAAACACACGACAAAAGCAAACTGTACAAAGAAGAGAGAAAGCTCTACTTCCTGAATATTTTGAGGTGCTGCCCGCTATAGGGAAGTGGGAGATCAGTTCCGTCCAGATATGAGAGATAGAAGCTATTTCCTCCATTGAGTGTTTGATCTTGAAAGGCCCTCTCCATAGAGAATCAAATTTCCCATGCATGCCCTTCGGTTCTCTCCGTTTGTCCCACAAAAGGACGAGGTCTCCCATCTGGAACTCTCTTTGCTTAGCTTTTTTTTATCGAACAGTCTCTTAATCTTATTCGATGTTCGGTGATCCTGTCGACCACTCTTACTCTCTTTTCTTCGAGCTCTGCTAGATACATGATCCTCTTTTCAAGAGAATTTTGGAAAGTCTCATCTTCAATTGCTCATGCCAAGCGCAGAGCAGGGAGTTCCGTAGAAATGGGAAGCTCGGCGTTGGTTCCATATAACACTTGAAAAGGTGACATGCCGAGAGACCTCTTGGGAGTAATGCAGTCCACCCACAAAGCGTCATATAATGACTTGTGCCACATTCGCCGATTCTCATCCACTAGCTTCCGTATGATGGTCACTAAGTTTTTATTACTGGATTCCGTCTGACCATTTCCCTGGGGGTAATAATCCGAGGCGTGAGCCAAGGTTATCCCATATTCATAGCAAAAACCAACAACTTCTCGTGAGGAGAAGTTGGAAGCGTTATCAACAACAATCTTGTTTGGAACGCCAAACCTGACAATGATATTTTCTTTGATGAAACTGCAAACAACCTCGGAAGTGGCATGCTTGATAGGTATGGCCTCTACCCATTTGGTGAAGTAACATTCATTGTCAGACATAACTATGTCCGGCACTCGATTGGGGATTGAGTGCACCGATAAAATTGATTCCCCACTACTTGAATGGTTCATCAATGATGACCGGCCTGAGGGGAAAAGCAGCCAATTTTGGCTTACCAATAAATTGTTGGCAAGGCTCACACTTTGCTACCCAGGTGGCTGTATCTTGGAAAAGCGTTGGCCAATAGTACCTAGCCCGGATGATCTTGTGTGCCGTCACGAGAAGAGGAGAAATGGCCACCACAGGCTGAATCATGAAAATCTCAAGTAACTTTACCTATTGTGGCTTGTCAACACATCGCAAGAAGATGCCATCTATTCCACGTTTGTATAAACCGTCATCCCAGATGACATATCTGGCTGCTCTGAGCTTTATAGCACACTTCTCCTTTGTAGTTAGATGAG